>BLSH010373387.1:820955-839013 GCA_018402905.1 Glandirana rugosa | reverse complement strand
CTGCCCACCTGTGTCACTGGCTGCATAACTGCCCCCCCTGTGTCACTGGCTGCATAACTGCCCCACCTGTGTCACTGGCTGCAAACCGCCCCCACCTGTGCTACTGGCTACATAACTGCCCCATCTGTGCCACTGGCTACATAACTGCCCCCACCTGTTTTACTGGCTACATAACTGCCCCACCTGTGTCGCTGGCTACATAACTGCTCCCACCTGTGTCACTGGCTGCATAACTGCCCCACCTGTGTCACTGGCTGCATAACTGCCCCTGCCTGTGTCACTGCCAGCAAACTGCCCCCACCTGTGTCACTGGCTGCATAACTGCCCCCACCTGTGTCACTGGCTGCATAACTGCCCCACCTGTGTCACTGGCTGCATAACTGCCCCCACCTGTGTCACTGTATACTGTGCCCTGTGATGCAGAGCTGTATACTGTGCCTTGTGATGCTGAGCTGTATACTGTGTCCTGTGATGCTGAGCAGTATACTGTGTCCTGTGATGCTGAGCTGTATAGTGTGTCCTATGATGCTGAGCTGTATACTGTGTCCTGTGATGCTGAGCTGTATACTGTGCCCTGTGGAATGCAGGTGACGGAGTGGGTGGATTCTATAAGGGGTGGGGCTTATTAGAAGTAGGAGGGGTCAGAAGGAAGGGCGGGGCCTGACGCTCCCTCCATCCAAAAACGTCACCAGCCGCCACTGTGCACTGACATTGTACCAATGGCACTGGCAGGGAAGGGATTAACATCAGGGGAAATCAAGTGGTTAAATGTGTTCCCTGGGTATGTTTGCTAACTGCATGGGGGATGGGCTGCCTGGGACAACACACTAGGGTTGCCACATCATCCCTTTAATCCAGGGCACATATTAATTACACAGGTTCTGTGGCTGATTAAGGTGACAATTAAACTCACTTGGTGCCTTATCTGCATTAACCACTTCAATACCAGGCAGTTAGAACACCTTCCGCCCAGACCAATTTTCAGATTTTCAGTGCTGTCGCACTTTGAATGACACTTGCGCGGTCATGCATTGTACCCAAACAGATTTTTTATCACTTTGTTCCCACAAATAGAGCTTTCTTTTGGTGGTATTTGATCACCTCTGCGGTTTTTATTTTTTGCACTACAAATAAAAAAATGACCGAAAATTGTGAAAAAAAAAGTTTATCTGTCACAAAACTTTGCAGTACATTTTCTTCATCACTGATGGGCACTGATGAGGCTACACTGACAGGCATTGATGAGGCGGCAGTGATGAAGTGGCACTGATGGGCACTGATGATGAGGCACTTATATGCAGCACTGATGGGCACTGATAGGCGGCACTGATAAGCAGCACTGATGGGCACTGATATACAGCACTGATGGGCACTGATAAGTGGCACTGATGGGCACTGATAGGTGGCACTGATGGGCACTGATAGTTGGCAATGGGCACTGATAGGTGGCACTTATGGGCACTGATAGGTGGCACTGGCAGGTGGCACTGGTGGACACTGTAAGGTGTGCATTCCCTGGCGGTCTAGGGTGGCATTTGAAGCTGGCACTGAGTGCAATCCATGTTGGGCGTTATGCCCCTTACCTGGTGGTCCTGGGTGGGCTCTCCCTGGTGGTCCCTGGGTGGGCTTCCTGGTGGTCCTGGGTAGCGATCCCAGGGGGGCTGCGCTGATAAACACTCAGCACAGACCCCCCCTGTCAGGAGAGCAGCCGATCGGCTCTCCTCTACTCGCGTCTGCAGACAAGAGTAGAGGAAAGTCAATAAATGGCTCTTCCTGTTTACATTGTGACCAGCCATGATTGGTCACGGCTGATCACATGGTAAAGAGTTTCTGATGGATGGGCGCGCGATCGTGGGTCAATAGACGTCCAGTCAAGATAATGAACCCTCCTCCCGGACATCATTTTGCTATAGGCGGGGCGGGAAGTGGTTAAATTAGCTTCAGAACCTTTGTAATTCATATGTGTCCTGGATTGAGGGGTGATGTGGCAACCCTACAACACACAGATCCGTCCTCCTGCATAGCAGGTTCTGTGTGTCATCCCCTGACAGAACAGAGATCTGCCTTGTTTACTTTGGCAGATCCCCGTTCTGTCTCTGCAAGGAACGATCACAGGCAGCTGGTGGACATCCAGTCCGCCAGACTCACTGATTGGCTCCCCTGCTGGCAGTGTGTGCACACACACAGAATGCTGTGTACGAGCCCGACGTACACCTACGGCGATTCACGCAGCTGAGCCAATCTGTCACAGTATAACTGCAGCAGCTGGTCAGCAAGCGGTTAAGCCCCTTCCCAAATCCCTTTGAATCTCCACAGTAGATGGCACTATCCTTTCATGTGGACCCATCCACTTTCAAATCACGCTCCATCAAATTAGTTGGTGTGCTCCATCATGAGGCAATCTCCTTCCTCGCTCTGTCACAAGCCATTTATACATTCATCCTTGACTATTGCTGGGTTCAAATTTATTCTCCAGTGTTGGAGTGGTCCTCCTTCCAATTACTCACCGGTGGCTACTCCCCTCATTTCATGAGCATTATCAAAGTCATGCCAGCCTAGCCTCTTCCTTCCATACAGCTTGTCATTTGGGCTTTCACAGTGGTGTTTATTTTATGTAATGCATATTTTTATGTTCGCAGTGCCATTTTTGTTATATTGTGTTACATATTTTGGGTATTTTGAATTGAAGGCTGCAGCGATATTGCATATTGTATTATTATTATTTTAGGGGTAATGTATGTCTGTAGCACTGAGTTGGGTGATTGTATTTATGTTTTAAATACTACACTATGGGATTTGTCTCTTTGTCCTATGCTCCATATGAGTTGAGGTGTGAGTTGCGTAGTCACTGGGGTGCCCGCAGAGATGAGAGCTGCATGACCATCGAGCACTATTGATCTCTTGAGAACGTATACTTCCAGTATAAGATATTGATAATATTGAGATCTTATACTTCCAGTAAGGAGTTTGAGTACTTGTGGGCACTTTGAAGTGGATACCTGTGTGCAGTGCATTTTTGGGCACATTTTCACAAGAATACGTGCATTTTTAGCTTTGCTCAAGAATTTTTCACGTGTTTAATTTGGGACTTGAATTATAATTTGTTTTATGTATTGTATTATATATTGTTTTTCACTTTTTTTTATATTTCAATTCTTTGTGATATGTAACAGTGTTTTCACTGATCATATTGTGTTTTATGAGGTTGTTGTGATGTAAACTTTTTTTTTTCAATTTTATTTAAAGGAATTGTGCATCTATTTTAAATTAAAAATGCAATATAGCCTGCTGGCCAACAGTGGTATTTTTGGGTCTGTTTTTAGGTGTACAATAAACTACAGAAAGGGAGAGTGCCAAGCTGAGGAGTCCCATCAAATTTTTTACTATGGGGTCTATGATTTGTAGATATGCCCCTGAATATAACTAAAAGATAGCCTGTAGCTTTAGTTTAATTCTGTTAAATTTTAAAGTAGAATTTTATGTTACAAAAAAACAAACTTTTTCTGCAGCACCTGTAAATGTATGTGCACTTACAATTTTCCCTTCTAATAATCCTGCTCAAGATACTTCCCAAGATGGGGTGACAACATTACTGCACTGCTCCTGAATTAAGAGCATCAATGTCATTGTCATGTAGGTGGTGCTTGCTTGCACTACAGTGGGATAAGAAGATATTGCATTTTCTTTGTCCTTCTTTAACAGTACTGCTAAAACCCTTCCTCTGTGAGCTGGAGCGGTACTTTTTTACCTTATAATGCATTTGCATCACAAAGTAACTGAATTTGAGATCTGTTTAGAATGTAACACAATAACATTTTGATGTACTTTAACTCTACAAATCTTTTTTAAATGTGATACCGATCTCTTGAGACCATCTGTTGTATCAAATCTATGATTACAGGGTCACGTGACATCTTCAAATTTGTTTGTCTTCTGGCAAAATATGTATGCTTTCTTTTGACAGTTGATTTTGGGTGGGCACATTCTCGCAGAAATACAAAAGCTATTTAAACAAGTGACAATCATTTTCTGTTCTATAGAAAAAAGGGTGAAAGTATTTATCCCATCAGTCAAATTGGAGAAAAGGTCAAGGTGAGTTTCAATGACAAAAAAATGTGTCTGAAGTTGGGAGATGTCTAACGTCCTTGATTCTCATTGAGACATCTGTCCATCAATGGCTAGTGTTAGCCTTGCAGGCCCTAACTGTAGTTCTAGTGTGGGATTTATTAAATCATAATGAAATAATGAAGCCTGACAAGGAAGAAAAGGAGACAGATGGTGGTAAAACCATCTTGAATAACATAAGGAAACTGGTATATTATATCAGCAGTGCATTGACCTATTTATATTCCAAGAGGGCCTTTGCGTATTAGCAATAAACTGAGACAAAATAAAATAATCTACTCTGGTACTACTAATTAATAAATGTGAGATTTGTAAGATAAAATGATGTGCACAACTGCTGACAAGCTCAAAAGTAGAATCTCTAAAGAAGAAAAATAGTTGTCTTGCAAAAACTGTCATGCTAGCCATAAAGTATGGGATTTTACTTATAAAATGAATGACCTGAGGATTAATTGTGATCCACAGTAGTGATAAGCAGATCATATCTGGGTTCAGATTGGGGCATTTTAATAGAACATGACTAAAATTCATGTGTCGAATCTGAACCTCATTAAAGCCCAATGTTAAAGAACGGTAATGTCCATTTCTTAGGCTAATATGCTAGGGATTATTAAACAAATGGCATGAGAGTCTTGGCACCTTCCAGTTCTAGAGCAAAGGAACATTTTTTTTTATTTTGTTTGGAGAAGCAAAGATTTTAGTGATGCTTAAAGTGAACCTTTTTTAGTCATTAATGGTACAGGGATCCCAGTGACATCATTGACCATACATGGTCATGTTCATACAGTATATGGCTATTGATATCAATCAGGAGACCCCTCCACTTTTTTTTGCGACTGACATGGATCTACATGACTGAATGATGTGATTATAAATGTACATTTTCTTTTTATTAAAAGACTTGTCAAAGTTTGCCTGTCTTTATTCTCCCTTTGCGTTTTTTTTTTATAGTATCCATTACTTATTCAGATGGGGGATGATATTGAGATTCTTGTTAAAGGGGGTCTCCAGATTCTGATAGCCCCCCCCTCACAACCACTGGCCCAGTGTTGTTGTGGGGATGAGGCCCTTGTTCTCATCGACAAGGTGCTTGGGGACAAGATGATTTTTCAAGGAGCTTCCCCTCCAGGCTGAGGGAATATGGCCTGGTATGGTTCAGGAAGGAGGACTGTGTGCTCAACCCCACCTGAGTGCTCAGGTAAGGGTCTGGTGTAGATATTTGCGGGAACCTCATGTGCTTTGTTTTGTATGATGTCACTTAAATGGTAAGTTCACTTTTTGCAAAAGAATAATAAATGCACATTCTTTACAGGTAAAAAATGTGAGCTTATTATTATTATTTTTTTTTCTGGAGCCTGTAAAGCATTGCACCAGCGATTGGCAGATCGCTGGTGCCATGAAGGTCTCCAGCAAATCTGCCAGTGTATCTGCTTGCCTGTACATCCCTTACAGGTAAGCAGATACAATCTGACAAGAAGCATGAATGAACTACTTTCATTGAAAACTATAATGCCAGACCTTGTCATTGCCCATGCCCAGAGCCCTGTCAACCAGTCAAGTGGGCGGGGCCCCGCTCAGCCAAGTTTTTTTTTTTTTGTGACAGCTAGCGAGAAGGGAGAAGAACTCTGCTAGCTGTCTCAGTGAGGATTGGGGAGGTGCGGGGGCTGGTCTGTTCGTAACATGTTACATGTTACACCCTAAATATGGGTGTAACATGTAACATATTATGAAAGGTGAACAAAGCCTTTAAAATTCATGCCAGACCTGAAGGGCCGGGTATGCATAATAAAGAGAACCCCCATGCCATTTTGTTTTTTCAAATATCCCTAACCTTTTGTTTACATGGGATTCCTGGCTATGTATGTGAATGGGTCCAGTGATTTCACTGCTTGTTAAGGACTCGGTGGGGCCTGCACCTGCCAGCATCCTTAACAAGCACTGACAGCGTGAAGCTGTCATGAGTACTTGTAGTAGTTTGGAGATTTATGCTCGGACCAAACCGGTATTAAGGAGTTAATGAATGAGCAGTGACAAGCATTTGGATGTACAAAAAAAAAAATATTTGCAGTAAACCCATATACAAGGGTCCAACTATTCTGATAAACAGTAAGATCAGTTTACAAAGTTACATCAACAGAATAAAGCTGGCCATACACAAAGAAAAAGTCTCTTCATGGGTGTTAGCACCCTTCTGGTTGACATCCTTTGATTAAAAAAAGAGTCCAATGAGATTTGCACAGCTAAACTAAAGATCTTAATCATTGTGCTAAAATTTTGTGAATTGAGCCTATTTTCTGTAAAGGGATTTTTTTTGGAGTCAGGATTAATACTTGCAGGTTATTACAGGTGATAAACAATCTCTGAATATTTTAGTTTTATGTGTTAAAAAAAAATCTATTTCCATATCAATAGCTAAAGGCGACGTTATGTGGGTATTCAATTGCATTGTATGTTTGCAGCAACATAGAAACCTGCATATGTAGCAGATGTATAAATTATGCTTACACTCATGTCCTCTGATGTATGAATGGTGAAAGTTTGTGTAAATAACTGGGAATGAATGACAGTTCCTTCAATCTGCACTTATATGAATATCAGATAGCTTTTGCATATTGCTGTTATGCCAATCATGTGAGAATAATACAGTATGCCACAATTTTACATAGCATTAAAATGTACATAACTTACAATTAGTATCTCCCCAGCAAGCGTGCCAGATGTAGGGTCAGGATGTATAAGCTCTGTGACAGGGCCCCAGGCTATACATGTAGTTTTATGGTTTATGAGGGAAAAGACAGTCACGTGGAGCCCCCAACTGCCCAGACTACATAGGGAGCACTGGCAAGATTGTTTGGGACCTTGGTGTCACCTTTATTCGGAAAGAGGTACCACTTGTAAGTGGACAATTATTACACAAGCGTGCCACTTTTTTGTTTATGAAATTGGTGCATGTGGCACCGTGCGACCTAATCGCCGGGGCTTCCCCCCAGCGACTTGTAGATTCCCAACTTAGAAGGGGGAGAAAGCCTGCTTGAGATGTAATCATTTGCTTGCAGTGAAGTGGAGGGATACAAAGAATGTTTTCGTTCTGTCCTCCATTCACCCAGACATGGCAGTCCAAATTCCAACGCTGACTGGTGTTGTTGAGAAGCCCCTCTGTGTCCACGAATACAATCTTAATATGGGAGGGGTGGACTTCAACGACCAGTTGATGGCGCCATACTTAATTGCCCGTAAGGCTAGACACTGTTTCAAAACAGTGTCTGTATACCTCTTTCAATTGGCTTTGCTGAACGCTTATGTGCAATACAAAGCGTCAGGATGAACTGGATCCTTCCTTAAACTCCAGGAAGAGATTGTCACAGCCCTTCTGTTTCCAGACAGTGCTGCACCCCAACTTCCCAATGCAAATGCAGTGAGCCGGCTGCATGAGAGGCACTTCCCAGAAGTCCTCCACGGTGCCTCTACCCAAAGTTCCCCCAAAGAAGATGTTGTGTCTATAGGGAACGCGGCTATAGGTGTGACATCCGCTTTTATTGTCCCTTCTGTCCTGACCAACCTGGTCACTGCATAGTCCTAGGGCACACATACACAGGGTCTCCAAAGATGCCATCAAATTTATAGAGACCCGAACCTGGAGCCTTTACAGTTGCAGTTACAAATAAAAGTGTAAAAAAAATAAATAAAAGATAAAAAATGGAACCACTTCAGCCCCAGAAGGATTTACCTCCTTCCTAACCAGAGCACTTTTTGCGATTTGGCACTGCGTCGCTTTAACTGACAATTGCAGTCATGTGACCTTGTATACTAACAAAATTGATGTCCTTTTTTCCCCACAAATAGAGCCTTCTTTTGGTGGTATTTGATCACCTCTGTGGTTTTTATTTTTTGAGCTATAAACAAAAAAAGGGTGACAATTTTGAAAAGAAATTTTTTTTACTATAATAAATATCCCCCAAAAAATGTAAAAAAACAAATTTCTTCCTCAGTTTAGGCCGATATATATTCTTCTACATTGATTGGGTTGCACAAAAGTTATCTACAAACTATGGGAATAGATTTATGGCATTTTAATTATTATTATTATTTTTTTATTAGTAATGTCGGCGATCTGAGATTTTTATCGGGACTACGATGTTGCAGCGGACAGATCGGACACTTTTGACACTTTTTCGGGACTAATGACAATTAAACAGCAATCAGAGCTAAAAATAGCCACTGTTTACTGTATAAATGTTACTGGCAGGGAAGGGGTTAAACTGTAGGGGGCGATCAAGGGGTTAAGGGTGTTCCCTCAGTGTGTTCTAACTGTGTGGGGGCTGGGCTGGCAGGGGCATGACAGATCTACAGAAACTGTTCCCGATTACTGGGAATAGTAGATCTGTCAAATGTCCCCTGACAGAACGTAGATCCGCCATGTTTACTCTGACAGATCTCTGTTCTGTCTTTGTAACAGTTATTGGGGGTCGCCGGTGGACATCGAGTCCGCACAACCTACGGGCACACTCATGTAGCGTGCAGCGGGCGCGAGCCACTGTACAGCTACAGCGATTCGCACAGCAGTGCCAACCTGCCACCGTATTATGACGGCGGCCGGTCGGGAAGCAGTTAAAAAAAAACAAAAAAAAAAATTATAAAATAAGAAAGCAAAAAATAGTTGTCATTTTCTTGTTCTTCTCTCTTTATTATTCTCTCTTTATTGCTCTGCTCTGTTTTTTATGCTTAACTGTAATGTTTTGTTATTGTGTTTTATCATGTTTGCTTTGCAGGTATGTAATTATTTTATACTTTACTGTGCTTTATTTTTAACCATTATTTGCTTTGCAGGTATGCCAGTCAGCTGCAGCACTGAATTACTTATCTTGACAGCAACAGTGTTTGCTCCCACGATATGTAAATCAGCGACTCCAGCGTTTTACGGGGTGATTTCACCACCACAGTTAAAAAAACAGCATATATAACGAAGCATAGGGGCAAGGGGGAACATAGGGGTGGATTGCCTCTATGCTTGGGCATATATTTTTAGAATAGTGCATGTATGCCCATCATTAGAAGTGAGTGGATGCAGGGCGGGATTCTAATGGTGGGTATACCACAATTGATTGATTCTCTTCACAGGCTGCATGAAAAAAAGAATATTATAATATATGCCCAACAAGGTCCAGCGACATACTGGTATGTTGCTGGACTTTGAGTGGTTATACTGGAATGATGCCTGCAGGTTTAGGTATCATCTTGATATCATTCTTTTCAGCAGGCAGTCAGCTTTCATGTAAAAGCAATCCTAGTAGATAATTAACCACTAGACTGCTTTTACAAGCAGTGGGCGGGAACACAACCCCCTGCCATCTTACATGGTTTTCTCGGGCCATCCTGTCCCACCGGGGGAACCAGAGAATGCAGCCAGTGGTTCCGTCAGCTGACCATAGAGCTGATCAAAGACTAGAATGGCTCCAATCATTTTTATGGCCAAAGAAACCGGAAGCTACGAGCATTTCATGACTTCGGTTTCGTCGGATATATATAGCACCATTGGGAAATTGGGAAAACATGTTATTACACCGATCTTGGTGTGGTCAGATGCTTTAAGAGCTGAGGAGAGATCTACAGTCTACTAGACCCCACATTTTTCAAAAAACAGTACCTGTCTCTACATATTGCTGTCATAGGGGATATGTAAATTCCCTGTGATAACAATAAAAATAATAAAAAAAAAGAAAAAAAAAATGAAAGGAACAGTCTAAAAATAAAATAAAAAGCAAAATTAATAATTACAACAAAATAAAAAAATAAAGCACCGCTGTTCCCCCATACAAACACGCAAAGGTGAATGCAAGCGTCAGTCTCGTTTCATTTATAAACAGCAATTGCACCATGCATGTGAGCTATCACCACGAACGTCAGATTGAGGTCATTAATTCTAGCAGTAGAAGAGTAAAAAAGGAGAGAAGGGAGGCACACCTAAGTGTAGTATTAGGAGACACTTTATTGCACACAATAGACAGGCACCTACAAGATGTCACTGTCATGCACACATGTGGTATTGGGACCTCCTCGAGTCTGCTGTCATCAAGGGATGAAGTACAAGGTCCTGCAGGGTGGATGATGGCACTGAGGATCCGGGATGCAGGAAGCCTCCAGGGGACTAGAAGGTCACTAGAAGGAGCTGTTGTGCTCCGAGCACATAGCCCTGACCGCTTCCTGTTCCTCCTCGATTCCTTTACATCCTCTGACATCACTTCCGGTCCCGGAGGCCAGAGGCCGGAGCTCTGCCCACTCGACACACCTGGGTAGCTGGCCTGCCATTACGCTGCAGTCCTCTGGTGGCTTCCTGCACCCAAGCCCCGGATACTCAGTGCCATCATCCACCTGGAGTACCTTGTAATTCATCCCTTGATGACAGCGGACTCAAGGAGGACCCAATACCACGTGCGTGCATGACAGTGAGTGCCTGCCTATTATGTACAATAAAGTATCTCCTAATACTACACTTAGGTGCGCCTCCCTTCTCTCCTTTTTTTCTCTTCTACCACAGAGTCCATGGACACACTCTGGGGATGGCTGTCACCTTACCCACCAGCACAACATTGATATGCCCCCTGCACTAGTTGCTGATTATTGCATGGACCCTTATAACTAACCTTGAAGCACTTTTGTGTAAGTCCTAACCCCCATAACAGCGCCAGTGAACCTGCTCTCCTTGTAATTCTAGCAGTAGACCTCCTCTGTAAACCTAGGCTCTTAAAAAAGTATATTGTTTGTCACAGCTGCGCAGGTGTGCGTCATTTTAAAGCATACGTTTGGTATCTATGTACTTGACATAAAATAATCTTTTATATTTTACCATACATTTGTGCATTAAGGTTCAAAAAAGTGTTTTTTCCCCCAAAAAATTGCGTTTGAAAAATCACTGCGCAAATACTTTGTAAAAAAAAAAAAGATTGCAATACCCACCATTTTAATCTGTAGGGCCTCTGCTTTAAAAAAATATATAATGTTTGGGGGCTCAAAGTAATTTTCTAGCAAAAAAAATATTTTTTCGTGTAAACAAAAAGTGTCAGAAAGGACTTGGTGGTTCAAGTGGTTAGAAGAGTGGGTGATGTTGGGCATAAAATGCCAGGACAGTTCACAACCCCCCAAAATGACCCCTTTTTGGAAAGTAGACACCCCAAGCTATTTGCTGAGAGGCATGTTGAGTCCATGGAATAATTAGTCGTGTACAGGACCCCGAAAACCAATCACCGCCTTCAGGATTTCTAAGGGCGTAATCACAGTTTTGGAGGCCATGAAATGCCAAGATAGCACAAAACCCCCAAATTACCCCATTTTGGAAAGTAGAGACCCCAAGCTATTTCCTGAGAGGCATGTTGAGTCCATGTAATATTTCATATTTTGCCACAAGTTTTGGGAAAATGACAAACATTTTTTTTCTTTAATTTTACACAAAGTTGTCACTAAATGCTATATTGCTCAAAGAAGCCACGGGCATATATGAAATTACACCCCACAATACATTCTGCTGCCTCTTCTTAGTATGGGAATACCACATGTGTGGGAGTTTTTGGGTGCCTAGCCGCATACAGGACCCCGAAAACCAATCACTGCCTTCAGGATTTCTAAGGGCTTAAAATGGTCATTTCACTTCCTCACTACATATCACGGTTTCGGAGGCCATGAATTGTCAAGAAAGCACAAAACCCCCCTAAATGACCCCATTTTAGAAAGCTATTTCCTGAGAGGCATGTTGAGTCCATGGAATATTTTATATTTTGTCACAAGACAAAATTCTGGAATTGTTCGGGAAAATTACAATTTTGTCACTAAATGATATATTTCTCACACATGGCATGGGTATATGTGAAATTACACCCCAAAATACATTCTGCTTCTTCTCCTGAGTATGGGGATACCACATGTGTGAGACTTTTTGGGAGCCTAGCTGCGTAAAGGACCCCAAACACCAATCACCGCCTTAAGGCTTTCTAAGGGCATAAAATGGTGATTTTACTCCTCACTACCTATAACAGTTTTGGAGGCCCTGAATTGTCAAGATAGCACAACCCCCCCCCCCCCCCCCAAATTACCCCATTTTAGAAAGTAGACACCCCAAGGTATTTTATTTGCTAAGAGGCATGGTGAGTATTTTGCAGCTCACATTTGTTTTGGAAAATGAAGAAAGAAAAGGAAAATGTATTTTCTTTTCTTTTATCAATTTTCAAAACTATGTTGCAAAAATTGAGATCTGCAAAATACTCAACATGCCTCACAGCAAATAGCTTTGGGTGTCTACTTTCCAAAATTGGTTTTTGGGGGTCCTGTATGCAGCTAAACTTCCAAAAGGTCTCACACATGGGGTATCCCCGTACTCTGGATAAGCAGCAGAATGTATTTTCGGGTGTAATTTCACATATACCCATGCCATGTATGAGCAATTTTTTTTTGTCATTTTTCAATCACTTGTGACAAAAAAATTAAATATTCAATGGACTCAACATGCCTCTCAGCAAATTCCATGGGGTGTCTACTTTCCAAAATGGGGCCATTTGGGGGAGGACGGGTTGTACTGCCCTTCCATTATAACACCTCAAGAAATGAGATAGGCGTAAATTCCAGAAAATGCACCCTAGTTTGTAGACACTATAACTTTTGCATAAACCAATAAATATACGCTTGGTGAATATATTTTTTTTTTTTACCTGAGACATGTGGCTGAATGCATTTTGGCCTAAATGTATGACCATAATTGAGTCTATTGTATTTTTTTATAACAAAAAGTAGAAAAAGTGACCACTTCCCTTCCCCAGATAGTGCAGTCCCCCTACAGTTAGAACACGCCCAGGGAACATAGTTAACCCTTAGAGCGCCCCCTGCAGGTTAACCCCTTCACTGCCAATGGCATTTACACAGTAATCAGTGCATTTTTATAGCAGTGATCGCTGTATAAATGCCAATGGTCCCAAAAAAGTGTCAAAATGTTCCGACATGTCTGCTGAAATATCGCAGTACCGCTAAAAATCGCAGATCGCCGCCATTATTAGTAAAAAATTTAAAAAAAATAAAAACCCCAAAAATGAATTCTCATCATCCGTAAACGCGACCACTTTTGCGCAAACCAATCAATTAACGCAGATTGCGATTTTTTTTATCGCAAATATGATGAAGAATATAAATCGGCCAAAAACGGTGAAAAAAAATGTTTTTTTATATTTTTTTTTTTGGATTTGTATTATAGCAAAAAGTAAGAAATTAGTTTTTTTTTTGCAAGATTGTCACTCTTCTTTTGTTTATAGCGGCGATCAGAAATGACGCAGCGGTGATCAAATACCACCAAAAGAAAGCTCTGTTTGTGGGAAAAAAAGGACGCAAATTTCGTTTGGGTACAACGTCGCATGACTGCGCAATTGTCAGTTAAAGCGACGCAGCGCCGAATCGCAAAAAGGGCTCCGGTCCTAAAGCTGGAAATCCTTCCGGTCCTTAAGTGGTTAAGGGTCTGGTATGGATATGGGGGGCCCTATGCCATTTTTTAAATTTTGGTATTGGGTTCCCCTTTAAATCCATACCAGACCCAAAGTGCCTGGTATGAATTGAGGGGGGACCCCCACGTTGTTTATTTCTTTATTTCTTTATTTATTTCAGGTACTTATATAGCGCTGTCAATTTATGCAGCGCTTTTCATATATATTGTACATTCACATCAGTCCCTAGCCTCAAGGAGCTTACAATCTAAGGTCCCTAACTCACATTCATACATATGTTGTTGTTTTTTTTCTTTTCTCAATTTGTGTTCAAAACTGAGGACATGTGCGATTCAGATGCATTCCCATAGAAGGTAATGAGCTTAGAATTTGCATCTGAATCACACCACAGTGCTCAGAAAATGCACATGACTTTCGAATTTGCACTGAAATTGCACTGCTGCTGCACCGTAGATATGTAAACCAGCTCCATAGAAAGCCGGCTTGGTTCACAAGTCATGCGAATCGGATGCAATTCAAAATGCATTCAATTCACATATACTATATGTGAACGGAGCCCACAAATTAGGCAGCCGTGAGGCTCCTGTGAGCGTGAGGCCTTAGGCGACTGCCTGATTTGTCTAATTAAAGAGCCGATTCTGCATGGAACCCTAGTGGAGAAAGGTTGGTTTAAACCTTCACAAATGTAATGAGCACTGAGAGTGGCCTGAAGCAGAATTTTCAACATAAAATCTAGATATTTTTGACTTGCTGTTATTCTTTATTTATATATCCAAACAAGTCTACAAACATAGCTTCATGTTATTATTTAGGTGTAAATCTGTTTCAATAATATGTAATAGTATGAAGGAAGATAAATGTGCTAATAACCCAGTAATGAATTTTAAACCATTCTCCAAGGAAGGGATTACGTGTAGACATCCCCCAGAACACAGCATTCATCAATTCCAAATATTTGCTAGAAAAGGATGGCATATGAAGATTAGAATTGTGATTTCAGTCAAAATTAACTGACAGCCAAATTGGAACAGGCCAATACTGTGACTCTTTGCTTTTAGCTCCAGGGAAGAAGAGGGTTGGGAGATATATAGTAAACATTAGTGGGTTAGTGAAATCACTATGCAAGTTGGTTCTTTCCTGTAAAGCCAATATACATACAGTAAACATGTTGTTTCTTGTGACATGCATGTAGGCATTAAAACGTTGCTATGCCATTTTAAGGTCTTATGCCTAACATTTTTTTTAGGATAACTGCAATATCTGAAACTGTGTTTCTCAATAAATATCTCAATACTGATCAATACATTTTAACAAGGGATCTCTGTGAGCAGATTTTCGGTGATGTACTGTACATGCTAATATTTGGGCACGGGAAACACAAAGCAGACATTTTCTTCTAACCTGACTGGGCACTTGGATTAGCTAGGCTAAAATGCAAAGCTTTTATAAAACCGCCTTAAATCTCTCCTTATGGACTACTTTTTCTTTTGTTGTCTCCTGTTCTTCCATTGTCTGTGTCTTTTAAAGAGGTTTGTATCAAATGAATGCCTGAGGGAAGGGGTAGGCAAGCACAAATAGGAGCACCTGCCAATTGCCACAATAGCTTACACCACCAAAAATTTGTGAATATCCCTAGTGGAAATACTGGAAGCATCTAATCAAATCTGAGTTTACACAAGATAACAGAATAGCCTCAAATCACAAAGCAAGGTTAAGTATCTTTATTTTAGCCATGTGACTGTATATTTCAAATCTCATTTGGACGTTTTTTTTTTTTAGAAATAGGTATTTTTATCCTGGTGCATTACCAGGGTTAGGCAACCTGTGGCCCTCCAGCTGTTGTGGAACTACATTTCCCATTAGGCATCGCAAGGCTGGCAGTTACAATTACTCCCAGAGGCATGCTGGGACTTGTAGTTCTGCAACAGCTGGAGGGCCCAAGGTTGCCTACCCCTGTGCATTACCCTTGTGACTTAAGCTTAACGTCTCATATATCATTTCTATAGGAAAATATTGATCTTTGCACAACAGATCTATTGATGTCAGATCCAAGTATATTGCAGATTTGACCAAGCAAAGCTGTGCTTAGTCAGTAACTAACCAACGCACTGGTTGAGTGGAAACAAGGATCCCCTTCAGGGGATCAAGTGTATTGCGGGAGGAAGCCTGCTGGAACAGGGTATAAGGTAAGTATTTCACCTAATTCCTATTACCCCAGACTAAATGAGCAATTAACCCTTACAGTGCAGGGAGCTTGGAGTCCTAGTTGAATTAGAACCATAGCGCCTGCATATGGGGCACCTCCTGCAAGGATAAAGACCTTGCAAACTGGCAAAGAAAGAGGGCTTAGTGGGCGGTTCTATAACGTTTGGCGCCACAAAATATCTTAGTGAATTGTTATATTATTATAATACAGAATTTATATAGTGCCAACAGTTTGCGCAGCGCTTTACAACATGAGGGCAGACAGTACAGTTCCAATGCAATACCATACAGGAGGAATCAGAGGGCCTGCTCATTAGAGCTTACAATCTAGGAGGGAGGATCAAGTGATACAAAAGGTAATAACTGTGGGGGATGATCTGATGGAGAAAATAAAAGTACAGTTGTTAGGTAGGGGCAGAATTTGATGATGTCTAAAATGTATTGTGTACAGGCCCAAAGAATAGAAGTTTAAGGCTGCTGAGTGAGTACATGAGAGGTAGAAACAGCTTTGTTCTGTGGTAACTGTTCAGAACATCTGTGTATTTATAGCTGGATTTTCAAGCAAAGAATTTTTGTAACTTTAAGCCTAGAGGAGAATAAAAGCTTCCTAATAATTTACAAAGCAGCATCTGCTAAAATATATTATACAGTATCTCACAAAAGTGAGTACAATCCTCACATTTTTGTAAATATTTTATTATATCTTTTCATGTGACAACACTGAAGAAATGACACTTTGCTACAATGTAAAGTAGTGAGTGTACAGCTTGTATAACAGTGTAAATTTTCTGTCCCTTCAAAATAACTCAACAGACAGCCATTAATGTCTAAACCACTGGCAACAAAAGTGAGTACACCCCTAAGTGAAAATGTCCAAATTGTGCCCAATTAGTCATTTTCCCTCCCCCGGTGTCATGTGTGAATGGGGAGCAAGTGTCTTAAATTTGGTGTTATCACTCTCACTCTCTCATACTGGTCACTGGAAGTTCAACATGGCACCTCATGGCAAAGAACTCTCTGAGGATCTGAAAAAATACATAAAGATGGCCAAGGCCAGTGTTTCTCAACTGCAGTCCTCAAGGCGCCCCAACAGGTCATGTTTTTAGGATTTTAGGATTTCCCTCAGATGAAATGGCTGTGGTAATTACTAAGGAAGTGAAACTGATCAAATCACATGTGCAAAATAATGGAAGACATGAAAACATGACCTGTTGGTGCGCCTTGAGGACTGGAGTTGAAAAACACTGGCCTAGGCTATAAGAAGATTGCCAAGACCCTGAAACTGAGCTGCAGTATGGTGGTCAAGACCTTACAGCGGTTTAACAAGACAGGTTCCACTCAGAACAGGCCTCGGCATGGTTGACCAAAGAACTTGAGTGCACGTGCTCAGCGTCATATCCAGAAGTTGTCTTTGGGAAATAGACGTATGAGTGCTGCTAGCATTGTTGCAGAGGTTGAAGGGGTAGGGGGTCAGCCTGTCAGTACTCAGATTATATGCCGCACACTGCATAAAATTGGTCTGCATGGCTGCCATTCCAGAAGGAAGCCTCTTTTAAACACTTCCCGACCGCCTTCCATGTTTTCACGGCGGCAGTCGGATTGTTGTACGCGAATCACCGTAAAAAGACGGCAATCTGCGAACGGCCGCTAGGGGGCGCGCGCCCGCAGCACTCCTGAGGAGCGGCCACAGGCAAAGAAGGGGGAAACGCTGATGTAAACACGGTGGTTCCCCATTCTGACAGTGCAGGCATGGGAGATCTACTGAGACTTTTTCACAGCCTGGCCACATAGAGAGGTCCAACATGCAGGAAGCACCGTCATGCATTCTAGGAGCAGAATTTTCACATCTAATTTCCTAACGACCTATTACACTTTTGAAGGCCCTGGAGCACCAGGAAAATGGAATTGCCCACAAAATGACCCCATTTTGGAAAGCAAACACCCCAACGTATAATCTATGAGGCATTATGAGTCTTTTGAATGGTTCATTTTTTTCCACAAGTCTTCGAAAAACATGGAAAGAAAATGAAAACGCTTTTATTTTTACACAAAGTGGTCAATTTATAAGATATTTCTAACACATAGCATGTACATAGCAAAAATTAACCCCCAAAATATATTCTGCTACTCATCCCAAGTATGGCGATACCACATGTGTGAGACTTTTACACAGCCTGGCCACATAGAGAGGTCCAATATGCAGGGAGCACCATCAGGCATTCTAGGAGCAGAAATTTCACATCTAATTTCCT
>BLSH010373387.1:791565-807823 GCA_018402905.1 Glandirana rugosa | reverse complement strand
AAACACTGATCACAACTCGCTGACATTGTAAGCCCAGGTATGGCTTGAAACCCCACAGACCCTGGGTCTGGGCTTGTGCCTGTAAAGTTTTTTGCAAGCCAAAGACCCAAGACCATCAACTAGTGCGTACAACTTATCGACGTCCCGTCGGTTAGTTGTTCGCAAAGTGACCAAACGGGAATCTTCGGTAGTGTCGGTACGGATGATTACCGTACCGATACTAATGTGAAATCTCAAATTTCTGCAATCTGTCCCTCAGAGCAACAGTAGTAGTAATCTCAGGATACAGGATCAGATGTTAAAATGTCTGCAATCTGTCCCTCACAAAAACGCCGTCAGCTTCCTCTCCCTACACTAACCCAAGAGCATGTGACATGCAGCACCGTGACTCCAGCCTCATATAGAGGCTGGGTCACATGATGCACTGGCCAATCATAGCCATGCCATTAGTAGGCATGGCTGTGATGGCTTCTAAGGGCAAACCAGTGAAACGCTTGTTGATTGGCTGCCCTGCAGCTATTCAACATGCGTGATCAACTACCAGAACCCAGAAACCGAACGTTTTTTGAAATGTCCGTGTTCGGGTCTGGGTCCCAGACACCCCAAAGTTCGGTATGGACCCGAATGTTACAGTCGCTCAACACTAGTCACAAATGAAAAAATAGGGTTATCTAATAAAGTAGATTAAAGTACAATGATCATACATGCAATAAGGATGAGCAAATCTGCCCAGGTTCAATGAGTGTAGCATTAATTGAATACTGTTTGAAATCTGTAAAACCTGAACTTAGCATTGAACCCCACTGAAGTATAAGCTATTGTCAAAAAAAAAAGTACATGGGCATTGCCATGTGGGACATATAAGAGAGTAAATCACATTTTATGAAAATATCCTACAGTGAAAAGGGGGTCCTTTTAATATGACTTAGAGGGACATGGGTAAAAATAGCAATCCTTTAATTCACATGCTTGGGAGATGCCTTTAGGCTGGGTTCACACTGAGGAATGGAGCGGCTCACAGCAGGGGTCTGATGTATCTCCATTCGTTTCAGGTCCGATTTCAGCCCAAATTTTTGTCTGAATTCGGACCTGAAACGGACCACAAAATGCACAGGTCTCCTGTGCAATTCGCACCGAAGCCACTCCGGAGATGTGTAAACCAGCTCCATAGAAAGCCGGTCACAATCTCCTGACATGCAAATTGGATGCGGGGAAACCCACATCCAATTCGCACTGGTGTGAACCCAGCCTTAAACTGTATGTGATGTTATGAAACAGTATAATTTTCATGAACAGTGACAGCAACAGTATCCTGGCATAATTTTTATGGATGTGTAATTTATTTTTTTAACTTTAATATTTAGTTAGGCTTAAACACCACTCACCACACTCCCCTCACCACACACAAAATCAGGCCTTGACCCCTATAACCCTGGCAAACAGACGACACCAAAAATCTCAAAAAGCGTAGCGGCGCCCTTGAGCATCGGTGGCACAAGACAAAGTCTCTCAAAGACTTCAACCAATACAAAGCTGCCCTCCATAAATACAATTCTCGCCTGCACACTGCCAAGCAGACCTATTTTACCACCCTTATTAACACCTTCTCATCCAGTCCCCGTCAACTCTTCTCTACCTTCAACTCCCTACTTTGTTCTCCAGCACTTCCGCCCACTAACACACTCACTGCCCAGGAGGTTGCTAACCACTTCAAAAGCAAGATTGACACAATTTGTGATGAAATCTCCACTCTACAGGCATCCTCCCCAGTTAACACCCCATGTCAACAAGCACAATCAACACTATGCTTATTCAAACCTGCTACTATAAACGAGGTTGCTAAACTCCTTTCCAACGCCCACCTAACGACCTGTCCACTGGACCCTATTCCCTTTCAAATACTATGGTCACCCTCTGACTCTATCCTACACTCTCTAACTCACATCTTCAACCTCTCCCTCTCTTCTGGCATCTTCCCCAATGCTCTAAAACATGCATTGGTCACCCCATACTCAAAAAGCCATCCCTGGACCCTGCCGAACAATCTACGCCCTATCTCCTTGCTCCCCTTTTCCTCCAAACTCCTCGAAGGCCTGGTCTACAACCAATTGAGTGAACACCTTGTTAAGAATAACCTTCTGCACTCCCTTCAATCTGGATTCCGCCCTCAACACTCCACAGAAACTGCCCTACTTAAACTCACAAATCACCTACTAACCACTAAAACCAATGGACACTACTCTGTACTCCTGGACCTTTCAGCTGCCTTCGATACTGTCGACCACCCCCTCCTCCTCTAAGAACTTTACTCCCTTGGTCTCCGTGACTGTGCTTTTCAGTTGCTCTCATCCTACCTATCCCATCGCACCTTCAATGTCACGTACAATTCTACCTCCTCCTCTCCTCTACCTTTCTCTGTGGGGGTCCCCCAAGGTTCTGTTCTGGGACCTCTTTTATATTCAATATACACCTCTATCCCTGGGTCGGCTGATAGCCTCCCACTGCTTTCAATATCATTTCTACGCTGGCGATACCCAAATCTACCTCTCACCCCCCAACTCACTCCATCAGTCTCCTCACGCATCACTAACTTATTAATAGACATATCTGCTTGGATGTCACACCACTTCCTCAAACTCAACTTGTCCAAAACTGAACTCATAATATTTCCTCCCCCACGTACCGTTTCCCCTGACGTCTCTGTCAAGAGCAATGTCACAACCATCCACCCATCCCCACATGTCAGGGTGCTTGGTGTTATCCTGGATTCTGAACTCTCCTTTTGGCCCCACATCCAATCACTTTCTAAGGCTTGCCGCCTCAACCTCCGCAACATCTCTAAAATACGTCCTTTCCTAACCAATAAAACCACAAAGCTCCTGATCCACTCCCTGATGATCTCTCGCCTCGACTACTGCAACTCCCTCCTCACTGGTCTACCTTTAAACAGACTATCCCCCTTCAGTCCATCATGAATGCTGCTGCCAGACTCATCCACCTTACAAACCAATCAGTGTCGGCCACCCCTCTCTGCCAATCCCTCCATTGGCTGTCACTCACCCAACCAATTAAGTTCAAAATACTAACAATGAGCTACAAAGCCATCCACAACTCTGCTCCCAGCTACATTACCAGCCTAGTCTCAAAATACCAACTTAATCATCCTCTTTGCTCCTCCCAAGACCTCCTGCCCTCCAGCTCCCTCATCACCTCCTCTCATACTCGCCTCCAAGACTTCTCCCGAGCCTCTCCCATCCTCTGGAACTCCCTACCCCAATCTGTCAGACTATCCCCAAATCTATCCACCTTTAGGCGATCCCTGAAAACTTTTCTCTTCAGGGAAGCATATCCTGCCACCACCTAACAACTACACTTCTTATTTTCTCAATCAGCTCATCCCCCACAGTTATTGCCCTTTCATATCATTTAACCCTCCCTCCTAGATTGTAAGCTCTAACGAGCAGGGCCCTCTGATTCCTCCTGTATTGAATTGTATTGTAATTGTACTGTCTGCCCTAATATTGTAAATCGCTGTGGAAACTGTCGGCGCTATATAAATACTGTATAATAATAATAAAAAACACAACAGCAACACCCCATTGTAAATCATGTCAACTTGGAAAGAAAATGCATGTTTAGACAGTTTTGGCTGCAACCATTGAATTATTATTCATAAACACATTAACAACACTATACAAAGCGGGACTTTAAGTATGTCTTAGGAGAGCCAAGACAAATAAATTAGTATAAAAATACAAAATTTTATTTATAAACAGGTTAAAAACATATATATATCTCCAGGTAATTACAATAGTCAAATAAATAGCGTTAAATGTCAAAATACATGACTTGGAATTAATATATAATTTTGTCCGAGCTAGGGTCTACGTGTTTCACGTGGACACCTGTTCTTCAGGATTTTTATGTGATATATAATGCTAAAGATAGACAAAAAATACAAAAGAAAAAACAAAGAACAAGATCATAATTAGGGGTGTGCCCGTGGTTCGAGTCGAACGTAAGCTCGACTCGAACATCGAATTTAGAACATTATGGGGCATTCGCAGTGACTTTGCCGCCGCGGAGCGCCTCATAATGCATTGCGTGCAGATGCAATAGCTCCTCCTCCATGGGAGAGCTCCTGCCGTCTGCATGCTTTTTGCTTTGACAGTTTATTTATATGGCAGGGTGGGGCCACCCGGTGGCGTAAGAGAGCGACCCTGCCCCTTCTAACATCATGTGACATCAGAGGGGCGGGTCACACACTTATGTCACTGTGTGGCCCCACCCTTCCATATAAATAAACTGTCAAAGCAAACAGCTTGCAAATGGCGGGAGCCCTCCTATGGAGGAGGAGCTATTGCGGCTTTTTTTTTTCCCCGGGTCCGTCGCACGCCATGATTGATGATGGATTTCAACGGGAGACACTTATTTTTTTTTTCTTTTTTAATAAAGGACTTGTCCATAATTGTCTCCTTAGTTTTTTTCTTTTTTGACACTTTTTGGTGAATTAGTAGGGGTACGATGTACCCAATATTAATTCACATAGGGGGGCCGGGATCTGGGGGCCCCCTTATTAAAGGGGCTTCCAGATTCTGATAAGCCCTCCGCCCGCAGACCCCTATAACCACAACCCAGGGTTGTGAGGAAGAGGCTCGTGTCAAGGTGCTTTGGGTGGGGGGCATAGAGCCCCTCCCTTCCCCAAAGCACCCATACTCCCCATGTTGAGGGCATGTAGCCTGGTACGGTTCAGGGGGGGGGCACTCGTCCATCCCCCCCATCCTGGCCGGCCAGGTTACATGCTGGGATAAGGACTGGTTTGGATTTTTAAAAAAATTTTCTTTAAAATCCATACCAGATCCGAAGGGCCTGGTATGGACACGGGGTTCAGGGATTTTTTTCTATATTTCCGGGAGCTGGCAATACATTACAGCTGCGAGTGATTTTAAATGCAATTTTTTCCCTTACAAATGTAATTTTGCTTTGGCACTGTTCTAAACATCTCAAAGGTGCGCCCTTTTATAGGCAGACTAAGGGGACCTCCAGGCACATTATTTAAAGGAATATTTCATTTTTTTTTTTTTCCATTCAAAAATTTTTATTTTGCCAAGAGTCAGTACAATACACCCAACAGCATAAAGGAATATCGTGTGACATACAAAAAAAGGGGGGATCAGATAATGTAAAACACAGTTGCAGAGGATCACAACTTATATTGTCATGTTTATTTGGCTAGGCAGCCGATATTCAGTAACATCCATTATTTACTTATCACGTACATGCTCTGTCTGAGTCTTCGGGTCTTCTCATCCGGTATACCAAGGGGGTTGCTGATATACCTGAAGACTCTAGACTGTGGTTGGAAAGGGGGGGGAGCTATTCCCTTAATTGTGTGTGACATAGAAGCTGCTGTGGCCTTTATTTTTTAAAGAAGTTTGTGTTTGTTGAAATAGGAGAGTAGGCCTTTAAACGGTGCTTTGTCTGTCTTATAAGGGGAATTGTAAGCAGTGAGACGCGGCTACGTACGGTTACATCCGCTGGGTCCTATTTTGTATGGGGCTGTGTTTAAGAGCATGCAGAGAGTGATTGCACAGGATAGGGAGTGGGGGTAGGAGGGGAGGGTTGAGGAAGTTAGGGACACAGGGAAGGGGGGGTATTAATTCAGTCGGTCTCCACCAATTCGTCCCTGGAAAGTCCAGACTAGGGCTCAGACCTGGGTGGAATAAGGTGAGCTCAGCATCTAGTCATCAGTGTCGCGTACTCTTGCGTGGTTTTAAAATGTATCCAACAAGCCCATGTGCTAGTAAATTTGGTGGGGGAGTCTCTGGCTATCTGCATTAGTTCTTCCATCTCTGCAATTCGGTTGACTCGAGTGAGCCATTCTGAGATTTTCGGGGGGGACGAAGATCTCCAACGGATTGGGATGCACATTTTGGCAGTATTGAGTAGTTGTATTGCCAAGGATTTTCGATCTGTGTGTTCTGATAGCGTTGAGTGGTGAAGAAGAGATTGTGCTGGGGTGGCTTCCAAGGGGTACGTGGAGATCTTAGTGATCAGATCGTGTACTTGGGTCCAGAATTGTTGTAGTGCTGAGCAAGTCCACCAAATTTGCAGCAGAGTACCGGGCTCACTGGAACATCTCCAGCATTGCTCGGGTATAGCGGGGTTGTACCTATGGAGAAGCTGTGGAGTCCTATACCAGCGTGCAAGCAGTTTGTAGCTATTCTCTTGCATGGATACATTAAGTGAGCATTTATGGGCCAGTGTGAACATTTTTTCCCATTGATCGTCCGAGAATGTCATTTGCAAATCCCTTTCCCATCTCGTACACGAGGTTCCGGTGCAGGGGAGTACTGAGGCAAAGAGCATCTTATGGATAGTCGAGATCAGATGGCTCTGTGCCGACGATTGGGAACAGAGATTTTCAAACGGGGTGAGGGGCCTCAAAAGAGCTGATTCCCTGTTGGTCTCTCTTAAAAAGTGGCGAATTTGGAAGTATACCTATGGGGAGATCAAGGTGTTTGGATCACATGTCTGAATTGCCTCTCGATTTAGTAGGGTTCCATCTTTATAGAAATGGGATGAAGTCATATCCTGATGGGGCCAAACTCCGTGTAGAAATCGATTGGACATTCCAGGGGGAAAGGTTGGGTTGTATTTAATTGGAGTAAGGGGTCCCGGGTTGGACGAGAGGCCTGTTTTCCTACACACTTCTCTGAAGCAGCACAATGTTGTGTGAATAAGAGGGTGCTGCTTGAGAACAGGGGCGATTGCTTGCGTGGGTAACCACGGGGTAACCACGGGGTCGATTTCAATGGTATCGGGGAGAAGGCACTTTCAATATGAATCCAGTTCTTGCTGTTTTTGTGGGCATACCAGTTGACGATTCTTGTCAAGTGGGAAGCCCAGTAGTAGTGTCTAAGGTCCACCTTTCGATTTTGGTTTAGTAAGTTGCTCCTGACTAATCCTGGGGCCTTTGTTCTTCCAAAGGAAGTTAGAGCAGCATCTACGGAAAGATGCAAAAAAAGCTTGGGGAATTAGGATTGGGATTGTTTGTATTAAGAATAGAATGCGGGGAAGTATATTAATTTTGAGTATTGCCGCTCGGCCAAACCAGGAGAAATAAGGTTTATCCCAATTTTTCAGGTCGTCAGTAATGGTTTTTAACAAAGGTAGATAGTTCCTGCTGTATAGGTCCACTGGTTGGGCGGTTAGATGGGTCCCTAGATATTTTATGGTGTCTGACTTCCATTGCAAAGGGAAATTCCTTTGGCGGAATATTTCATTTTTATTGTTTCACTTTAAGCATTATTAAAATTACTGCTCCTGAAAAAACGATTGATTTAAAAAATTTTTTGCATTGATACATGTCCCCTAGGGCAGGACCCGGGTCCCCATACACTTTTTATTGCAATAACTTGCATATAAGCCTTTAAAATGAGCACTTTTGATTTTTCATGTTTGGGTCCCATAGATGGTGTTCGAATGTTCACACAAATTTTTTGCCTGTTCGCATGTTCTGGTGAGAACCAAACCGGGGGGTGTTTGGCCCATCCCAAATCATAATCATCATACAGCAGTAATATTATAACCAGTGGAGGCTCGCCCATAAGGGCTCTTGGGGCAGTGCCCCACCAAAAAATAAGTAAGAAATAAAAATAAAAATTAACTATAAGTATTAACCAACAGCAGCACAGCTAGAGAGAAACTCCAAAGAAAAAAAAATCTTTGGAATTTCTCTCTAGCTGTGCTGCTGTTGCTAATTGCTGGAATAGACAGATTAGATAAAAAAGAGAAGTGTAATCTACCTAGCAACAGGGCAAACGTCCCAAATCTCATTAAAAAACCCTATCTAGAACACAGTAAAATGAATTCTCCACCCTCATTGGCTGCTTTCCAACATTCCATTCTGAGAATAGGAGCTTTTTGGGACGCCTAAGTCTGCAGACTTTAAACTGCCTAGTGCATTTGTTCTCTGCCTGGGGGGGAGCCAAGATCTTCTCTGCTTGCAGTTACACATTCTAGCCTGCTGTCTAGCCAGGTCCCCCCCCCTCCACAAGTCGCACTCCATCACTTGGTCTCTACCTCTCCAGCAGTGTTTCCCCTCTCCACCAGGGACCCTTCCCCCACCCACCATCCTGTACAGAGCAGAGGGAGAGGACATGAGGAATCTAGGGAAAGATCCAAGCAGAGCAATGTCTGCAAGGTAAGATCTCTGAGCACACATGCCAGGGAGCTCCCAGAAATACACAGGCAGTGATTAGTCTGCATCCATAGATAACAGATAAGGCTGAACAGGTCCCTTCCAAAGCTCAGCAGTAGGATAAGAACTCTGAGCCAGCATGTAAGTCACAGGGAGTTCTCAGAAATACACAGGCAGTAATTGATCTGCAATTAGTCTGCTGACATTGGGGGACCACAGAGCTCAGCAGCACCGCACACCCTCTTCATACTTTACTGTTTAACATGCAGCTTCAACCAAAACAGCAACTCCACTCCTGGTCACTTCTTCATCCCTGCATTCAGTGCATTGTAAGCAATGATTCATGACTTCCAATGCAGGGACCAACAAGTCACCAGGAGTGGAGTTGCTGTGTTGGTTGAAGCTGCCTGTGCTCAGCCTCTGTGTATCTCAGCATCAAACATCAGAACAAGAGGAATGTCTACTCATGACAATTTCTCTAAAATAACTGCTTTTCAATGAATGCCATCTTAAATCGTTTGATTTTATAATTACATTTTGAACTTTTTTTTGACAGATAATGCAGATTTATGTTAGGGAAGCTGGTCAGTTCCAAAAACCAGGGACATTTCTATGGCTCACCATGTGTCAGGGGTTAGTAGAGGATTTCCAGTGTTCCTATTATAAAATAAGGAATTAGGATGGAGCTTGATGGCATAGCACATACATGAAAACCCGCATAATACCAGTCTGTGCTGGGTTCCTGTGCAGACCTCACAGCTCATGTAATTCTTTACCTTTGGGATTGACTGGATGAATGAGCCAGCAATATTTTATTGAGAATTAAGACTGACAGCTGAATTATACTGTACATTGTGTACAGAGTGGGTGGAGCCTATAAGGGGTGTGGCTTCTAAGAAGTGGGATGGGGCAAAAAGGAAGGGAAGGGTCTGGCACCCCACCATCTTAAAACTTCACCAGCCGCCACTGATTATAACACTTGCATAAATCACAGGAAAAATTACATACATGTGCATATTCCATCACAGTGTAAAATAGTCCAGGCAGATCAAGAAGAGAGAGAAAAAAAAATATATGAGATGTATCTTTGGAAAAAGTAAAACGCCACTATTTATTCTTAGGTAAGTAAGATATATAAATAACCTACCTGTAATATGTATTTAGACAGCAAACTTAATAGATCAAAAATAAAGTACTGTGGCAGAAAAAAAAAGAAAATGGGTATTGGCTAACGCCACGTGGAGGATGTGCCCATGGGACAGTGAAGAGCCTACATGTATATAAATGCAAGAATTAAAAGATGAGTAATCCTTCCAAACTAAGTGTATCCCACACTGGGGTCCATATATATATATATATCCCAGGAGAGAGAAAAAGAAAGAAATTTCCTTAGTCTTATCCAATGTATGTCAATATCTTGAAAAGTTCGCAGAGGCCAGGAAATTTTTTAGTAGCAATATGTAAATAGAAATCCACCGAAGTTGGACCTCCTCTAAGGGGGAACAATAATAAAATATATTTAAACAGATATGGGAGAGATGAGGGGACATTCCTATGTAAAATACATAGGGGTATAGCTGACAAAACTGCAAACACCCTTACCTTACATACAGGGAACTCTGTGAATCCTCTCCTCCACGTGTTCAGAGACTGAACTGTGGATGGGTGTGGGCTCTATATGGTGTAGATTATTATTCAGTGGTAACAGGCCTGAATTGAACAGTAAATTTAGGGGCCACAACAGATCTAAAATCTATTGTAAAGTTTATATAAGTTTTAAGTTTAAATAAAGCCCTCGGATTTGTACAAATCACACAAGTTGCATGCTGGAGTACCAGAGTAGGCTGCAAAGTTTGAGGTGCAGTGCAGGATTTACCCGACAGCAAACAGTTGACATTTGGCAGCTGAGGTCTAGTTGCGGAAATATTGGGGTTGATTTACTAAAATGAAAAAGTGCAAAATCTGGTGCAGCTGTGTAGTAGCAAATCAGGTTCTAACTTCAGCTTGTTCAATTAAGCTTTGACAAAAAAAAAAAACTTGGAAGCTGATTAGATTCTATGCAGAACTGCACCAGATTTTGCACTCCCCAGTTTTAGTATATCACCCCAATTGTGTGTAGCACCCTTTACTTAGGTAGGTGCTTTAGAGAAGGTTTTTTTTTTTTTGTCAGGAGAGGCAAAATTTAGTCAGGCCTGATGTGGTGCAGTACTGATTGTTGTTAATCTGGGCAGAGTGGGGAGTGGCCCAGGGAGGTGGGTTGACTGTGGGTATTGATACTTCTGGGAAAGCTCCTCCCTCTGAAGTCTAGAAAATGCTAGAAAGAGGGAGTGAATCCAGAGGTAGAGCTATCTGGGCTTTTTGGGAAGCTCTGACCAATCCCCTGGGAGGGGGAGAAGTTCAGGTGGAGAAGCTGAAAATGGAGTAGTGTGGAGGTTGTCATGGTCAGGGAGGCTCCCAGTCGGGGGGTGATCCCGGGCCTGGAGAGCTCCGCTGCAGCCATGTGGTGTGAGATTCTGGTGGCAGGGACAAGGTTGAGCGGAAAGGACAACAGAAGAGAACACTATCTGGGAGATATCTTCAGGGAGAAACTTCAAGAGTCGGTGAGCAACATAACCCTGGTGAACTGTTGAGGCCGGAGGGAGCAGATTGGAGGGGAAGAGACAATCTAGGAAGGATGCAAGATACAGAGGGAACCCACATATTGCTGTGGCAGTGAGACAGTCCGGGGCAGTTGGAAAAGTTGGTGGGGCCTGAGAGAAGATGGGCTGGGAGCAGTTGTCCATCCAACTTCTAGCTAGCACAACAATTTGCTACACAGGGGATCAGCCCCCCCCTACCTGTAATGGGTGGTCCGGAGACCGAGCTGAAACTACAGCTGGTCTCAATTTGTGCTAGCTAGGTGCAGGCCGCGTAAATATCCCTCTAGGCTGGAAACTTAAGGACTGTGCAGGAGTGAGAAGGAGTGGCAAGCGAAACTCAGCAAGTGTCAGTGCTGGAGGAAAATGGAGATGTAACAGAGATCCCAGTTAAGTTGTAAATATTCTTGGGCATCTCAAGTTTAACCCCTAATAAAAAAAAAAAAAAAACTCCTGTTCATTGACTTTGAATGTGTGGATAAAGGTGATTGAGGGCAGGGTGATCATGTGAACCACAACTTCCAGCCATTCCCAAGGGAGAACCTGGCTACATGTGTCACATCTTTCAAGTGCTACATAATGGCTGCAGACCTCTAGAAGCAATGCAGGATTTATCATGCTGCAAACATTAATAATTTGACAGCTCAGAACCATCTGCAGAAACATAGTGTGGCACCTTTGTGGGGCTGGAGTGCCGGAGTAGACCAGGAGAAGTGGCAAGAGCTAGTAAGTGTGGCAGATATCAATTTTTGTTTTGAGGGCTGGATGAAAGTTAAAATTCTAGTCTGCAGAATTAGAAGCAGTGCTTTTGTAAATACTGGTAATCCAAGACTAGGGATGGGCCCGATGTTTGAGTCATTGCGAACATTATGGGGTGTTTGCGGAAAATCCGAGCCACGCTGAACGCCCCATAATGCAGTGCGAGATTGCGGGGAAATGTCACACGCTAATTGGCCAAAGTATGCACATGACCTGTATGCTTTGGCGAATCACAGCATGCTCTGCAGAAAGGCATTATTGGCCAGTCAATATTGGCAGTGTGCCTTTGGCCAATCATGGCTCAGTGGGCCACGCCCCACACTATATAAGGCCGCTTACACAGCGGCCGTATGTAGTGTGTTAAAGTGAACTGGAGAAGTTAGGTTAGATTAGCCAGGTTAGTTAGTGGCACGTAAGCAGTAGATACAGTGTAGAGTATATACAATCAGTGCAGGCACTGTTGCCAACCTCCCGCAGCATTTTTTACTGGCAAAACATGGAAAATTTACTGGCTGAGCACATTTTTTACTGGCAACCTGAAAAATAACTGAACTCCTATTAAAAACTAAGACAAATGATATTTAAACACAACATGGAAACACTGACAATACCCATATCAAGTAGTTTGGCCAGTTTACACTTAAAAAGTCAGCACAGCGTGACAAAATATCAGACCCTGATATTTATAGACAGTTGTAAAAATCACTGATTTTTACAAACTGTCAGTAAATTTACTGGCGGTTGGCAACACTGGCAGGCAGGCAGTGTAAGAATATATGTATACAGTATAATATATATATATATATATATATATATATATATATACATATCTCACAAAAGTGAGTACACCCCTCACATTTTTGTAAATATTTTATTATATCTATTGATGTAACAACACTGAAGAAATTACACTTTGCTACAATGTAAAGTAGTGAGTGCACAGCTTGTATAACAGTGTAAATTTGCTGTCCCCTCAAAATAACTCAACACACAGCCATTAATGTCTGGCAACAAAAGTGAGTACACCCCTAAGTGAAAATGTCATTTCTTCAGTGTTGTCACATGAAAAGATATAATAAAATATTTACAAAAATGTGAGGGGTGTACTCACTTTTGTGAGATACTGTGTATTATATATACTGTGACGTTATGCGAGGCTCAGTAGTGGATGGGCGCTATTTGTCGCCCCGCATACGTTCATGTTGAAGGGACCAAGATGGAATCCGGTCCAGGTGTTACCAGCCACCTTGGCAGGGCTGGTTCCAGCCTGGAGTTTCTGGTCCACTCAAACCCCTTTCCAGCTGGATATAATGACCAGGAAGAGATCTCACAGGAGCTCACCCTGGGTCACAGTGTGCTAAACTGAGGGAGCTAAGAGCTGGACTGTGGTTGCTCTAAAGACTGAAAAAAAGGAAAGGACTTTGTTTGTTTAGAGGTGTCAGGGATAAGCCTTGACATTGTATAGAGAGGCCTCCTATTCTGTATTAGTTTACTGCCAGACAGAAAGGTTTTGTTTTACTGTTTCGATTTATTTTATGATTTGCAACCTTTTTGTAAATAAAGCTGGCCACCAGGAAGACTTGTAAGAGAAGTTGGTCTTCCCGCTACCTCTTTCCCAGGAAAGGGGAACCACAAGAGCTAGTCTCCCACAATACATAAAAGCTGCATTCAGTGTAGACAATATACTGTATACGCTGCATTCAGTGTAGACTATATGTACAGTCAGTGCAGGCAGTGTATTTATATATATATATATATATATATATATATATATATATATACAGTCTAGTAGAGTATTGCAGTCCGTATAGTATATATATTGCAGTTCAGAGTATATACTGCAGTCTGCATAGTATATATATATCAGTTCAGAAGATAAAGTGCAGTCATTGTAGTATATATAATACAGTGGAGAATATATAGTACAGTCAGCGTAGCATATATAACACAGTCTATTGAAATGGTTAAGGGGAACCCCCTGGAAAACGTAAAAAAAAAATGGCGTTTTTTTTTAAGGGGAACCCCATGGCAAAATTAAAAAACAAATGGCGTGGGTGCCTCCCCCCCAAAATCCATACCAGGCCCTTAAGTTCTGGTATGGGTTATAAGGGGAACCCTGCACCAAAATAAAAAAAATGGCCTGGGGATCCCCCAAAATCCATACCAGACCCTTATCCAAGCATGCAACCTTGCAGGTCAGGATGGGGGGGACGAGCGAGTGCCCCCCCTCCTGAACCATACTAGACCACATGCCCTCAACATGGGGAGGGTGCTGTGGGGTCCTTTGGGGTCCATTCAGTCCTTTATTAAGAAAATAGCTCTGTCTTCTCCCCGATCCGTCTTCTCCCAGTGCCATCTCTCTCGGTGCCGTCTCTCTGGTGCCGTCTTCTCCCCAAGCCGTCTTCTCCTGCGCCGCTGTCTTCTTCCTCGCTGCCACTGTCTTCTTCCTTGCCACCAGTTACCCACAGAAAACAAAAAAAGACGCTCTTCTTCTGGTGCTGTCTTCCTCCGTTGTGATGTCTCCCGCTTTATGATAGCTCTTATGTAGCCTTGTGACGTCACAAGGGGGCGGGCTCTCCGGGTGACATCATCGGATGGCCATGCCCCATGGCTACATAAGAGCTGTCAGAAAGCAGGGGGCGTCACAATGGAGAAAGACAGCATCAGGAGAAGAGCGTCTTTTTTGTTTTCAGCGGGTAACTGGTGGCGAGGAAGAAGACAGCGGTGGTGAGAACACGGCCCAGGGAGAAGACGGCGCTGGGAGAGACGGCACCGGGAGAAGATGGATCGGGGAGAAGATGGATCGGGGAGAAGAGAGAACTATTTTTCTTAGATAAAGGACTTGTCAAAAACTGGCTCTTGTTTTTTTTACATTTCACAGCTTTTTCGGTGAATGGGGAGGGGTACAATGAACCTGATGCTCATTCACATAGGGGGAGGGAGGGAATCTGGGGCCCCCTTGTTAAAGGGGGCTTCCAGATTCTGATAAGCTCACTGCCTGCAGACCCTGATAACCACAGCCCAGAGTTGTCGGGAAGAGGTCCTTGTCCACATGGGGCACAGAGCCCCCCCACCCCAAAGCACCCACCTGCCATGTTGAGGGCATGTGGCCTGGTACGGTTCAGGAGGGGGGGCACTCACTCGCCCCCCCATCCTGCCCGGCCAGGCTTTATGCTCGGATAAGGGTCTGAAATGGATTTTGGGGGGACTCCACATCAATTTTTTTTAGAATTTTGACGTGGAGTTTCCCTTAAAATCCACACAGATTTTATTTTTAATCCCACCTCGTCGTGGCTCACCATTTTGCTCACCTCTTCAAAAGGTGAAAAAATACTGCACATATTCCTTCCTTTCTAATTGGTGGCACCTGTGGGTGGTCTGCTACTTCATCATCCACCCATCCTTATCGCTAGAGTCCACTTGGCAGTAAGGCAGTAAACTGCAGTTGCTTTAACATTACTGCCTCTCGTTGCTCACTGCCTGAAGTTGCCTCCTTCTATGGTCCTGGTGATCTTCTACAGTTGGTGGGGCTGTGGTGAGATTAGAAGAAGAGGAGGAGGAGAAGAAAGAAGGGGGCACACCAAAAAGAAAGGCCTTAGCAAATTAAAATCTACCCATACCCATCTCAGATGTCAAGTTGCCATGTGACCAAATTCAGAGATCTGAAAAAAAGTCAAAGCTGGATGACTTCTTTTTGCCAGATGCTGCAATTGTAGGTCTGAACAGGAAGCCGGTAACTATATAATGGTTGGCATCGCTCACCGTCTTAATATATATTGTAAGGGGGACAGGCTCAATTAGTATTGGCAGCAGTAAACTGGGGACACTCAGGAGCAGTCCAAGCATGTTTGCCATGTAGTTTTATTCATTAAACAAATAGTTTCAGTTCAAGAAACCTTTGTACAATAAGTCTATAGCATAAACAAACAAAACATCTGTTCATCTGTGTTGCTAACTAGAGTTGAGCGAACCTCTGGAAGTTCGGGTTCTGCTGGTCCGTCCGAACTTCGGGACAAAGTCCGGGTCCGGGTCCGGACGGAACCCGAACGATCGCACGGACAACGAACCCCATTGAAATCAATGGGGACCCGAACTTTTATGCACAAAAATGGCTGTAACAAAGTCCTGGAAAGCCCTAGAGGGCTGCAAAAGGAAGTAAAATGGGGGTAAGGGTAGGGCAAGTGCCCTACAAAAAAATGGGGACAGGGAAATAACTAAATTTTTTAAAAAATAAAAACATAAAAAAAGCAAAAATGGAGGTGAATGTGGATCATCTTCAAACTGTATCTGAAAAGTATTAATTAACGGTAGAAGCCATATAACTGTTCTAAAATCATCTTCAAACTAGGGCAAGTGCCCTACAAATAAATGGGGATAGGGAAAATAAATTAAAATCAAGTAAAAAAACGGGAAGGGGGGTGGATGTGGAGTAGGAGCCTAGAGGTTGACTAGGCCGTGACCGTGGCAGTGTAGGTGGAAGTGGCGGTGGTAGAGGAGTAGGAGGAGGTAGCCAACATGGTTTTTTTTTGTATTGAGGCCTATTCAAAAAAAGAAGTATATGAATGGCTGTGTGAGTCCGGTCTAAATGTTTATTCTGCACAAGGTACAGACAAGTCTTGTGGGATCCATGCCTGATTCATTTTAATAAAGGTTAGCTTGT
>BLSH010373387.1:753906-787056 GCA_018402905.1 Glandirana rugosa | reverse complement strand
TGTCTTATTTTTGAGCCTTCATTACATAAACATAACATAAAAGTCTGCTTTTTGACATGACTAATTTGTTTTAAGGATGTTAGACCATATCATGTTCTTTTTACAAACACAAACAGGGAAACATTTTACAGTCTGTTTTAGACATATGATTGCTAGTCTAATAGCATACTAGCGAAGTTTTCGACATAAAAAACATGCTATAAGACTAACACACATGCCCCGAATTCCTTGACTGGTCTCAAATCAATCGTTATCACAACTCGCTTGGGCCTGACATTGCAAGCCCAGGCATGGCTTGAAAGCCCACAGGCACCGTGCCTGGGCCTGGGCCTGTAAAGTTTTTAGCAAGCCCAAGCCAGGCCCCAAGACGATAACCCGAACGATTTTTGAAATGTCCGGGTCCGGGTCCGTGCCACGGACACCCGAAAGTTCGGTACGGACCCGAACGTTACAGTCCGGGTTCGCTCAACACTATTGCTAACTAAACTCTGGTCAGTTCCTTAAGCCCCGTACACACAATCAGAATATCGTACAAAAAATACAGCTTTTGAAGCGATCATACGATAATCTGATCGTTAGTATACAGATTTTGTCTGACATTTTACAAAGGGACAAACACAAACATTTTTCTTGTACTATACCAGATTGTAGGAATTTTGTTTAATCAGTACAGTTTTTCGTCTGAAAATACAATACAAATACATTACTTCCGAGTTTTTATTCTGTCCTATGAGAATTTTCGTACTTTAGTAACCTATTTGATTTCGATATGATATGGAGACCAGCATGCAAATAGAAGGGGACGATCATTCCTCCACTAATCTCATCATGTGTACTAGGCTTTACTAACAAAGTGCCCCCTAATGGGTTCTCCAAAGCAAACAGGTAGCATTTGTATCTTTTTTAGTGTTCTGTAGGGACTTATCCAGCAGCAGGCTCCCACATCAGAAAGAGTGCGAGAGAGGCCTCTGAGCTTCAGTCAACTCGTATATATAAAAGCCTCGAAGAATAAATATTAGAACCATGCGGACTGTACTGGTACCAGAGAAGGACAGTGAGACCAAAATTCATAAAAAATGTTTATTATTATTACTCAATTTTGTAACTTATATATAAAAGTCTGTTGAAAGATTAATATTGACGTCTGGCTTCTAGGTAAGATGTGGACTTACGGATGAAGGCTTTATCCCACTCAAATAACTACAAAACCTCTGGGCTCCAGGACACGGAACTAAAGTGATTAACCACTTGCCGATCACCCGCAGCAATTATAATGCCGCAAGGTGGCTTGGCTGCACTGTAGGTGTACGTCAGTCCGTGCATGCGAGATAGCAGACGTGTGTGCTGCGCGCCGCAGAAGCACACCCCGGGGGCCTGGCAGACTCGATGTCCGCCAGCGACCAGCGATCGCGGTATAAAGAGGCAGAACAGGGGTTTGCCTATGTAAACAAGTTCCCCGTTTTGACAGGGGACATCTTAGAGATCTGCTCTTCCCAGTAATGGGGAACAGCAATCTCTGTGGTGTTCCAGGCAGCCCATCAACTCTACAGTTAGAACACACCCAGAGAACACAGTTGACCCCTTGATTGCCCCCAAGTGTTAACCCCTTCCCTGCCAGTGCCATTTATACACTGATATGTGAATTTATATAGCACTGATCAATGTAATAATGCCATGGGTCCCCAAAAAGTGTTATTTGGGGTCAGATTTGTCTGCCGCAATGTTGCAGTACCGCTAAAAATCACAGATCACCGTCATTACCAGTAAAAACAATACAAAATAATAAAAGTCCCTAAATCTATCCCATAGTTTGTAGATAACGTTTGCGTAAAACTATGTAGAAGAATATAAAATTGAAGAATAAATTTGTTATTTTAATTCTTTTTAAAATTGTCACACTTTTTTTGTTTATAGTGCAAAGAAAAAACCCACAGAGGTGATCAAATACCACCAAAAGAAAGCTCTATTTGTGGGAAAAAGGACGTCAATTTTGTTTGGGTACAGCGTTGCACTAGGTCACAATTGTCAGTTAAAGTGATGCAGTGCCGTGTCACAAAAAAATGGGGCTGAAGTGGTTAAAGCCTGGTACACACTAACTGGTATTTTCCGTTCAACCCAGTGGGCTGAATGAAAACTAACTGAAGAGCTCAGGGGGAGTCATTGTACTAACTAACCAATATCTATCTCAGTCATTGACTGAGAGCACTGATCTGGTGCCGATCGGCAGACCATTTTCAGCCATGCCCCTTCTATCGGACCAGTTGCCGTACACACGGGCCAAATGTCAGCCTGTTTCTATTGAAATGGTCAATGCTGCCTGATGTTCGGCCCGTGTGTACGATCCTTTAGTTTCTGAGAAAACAGAAAGTTTGTTTTCTCCATACCAGCCATAAACTCTGAAGCCCCTCATCATCTGTATGTGAGAAACCTGGGTGACACATACACTGCCGCCCCCCCCCCCCAAAAAAAAAAACCCCCATAATACAAATTGAAAAAATGCCTGCAAAGGGGGGCCTAACAGCTGAAGAGCAACTAAAGTTGTTGCTGACACACAAAAAGTGGGTCTAAAATAGACAGTTGAAGCTCACACTGTAAAGCATGGGTTCCTTTTATAGTGAAGGAGCTGGCACATAACAATGCCCCCATAATTGGCTCTTCTAAGCCAGCTGACTTAAAGCAGTGGTAAACCCATCCATTTAACAGTTTAAAAACCAGGCACGTGCCAGAAATGTAACACTCCCATTGATTGTGCTCTAAACCAAACTGTCAAGCCATCCAATGGCTGGTGTCATAGCTGATCACATGTGTGGCATCATGGTAGTTGTAGATTAAAAAGAGGCCAAGATGGCGGCTTCCTTGGCTGAAAATGATAGGAGGGTTTACTACTGCTTTAAGTTCAAAGACCATGCAGTGCAGTATGGTTGCAAAGTAATTGACCTGGTTTGAACTGTATCTGTTTACCTTGAACACACAGAATTTGCTGTGAACCCATGGCAGCACTGAACCCAAACCTCATCCCTAGAATACAGTGCAATATTCAACAGCAACCTATTATATTTCATTCATTAGATACCTAACTGCAATTAAAGTGATTGTAAAGGCTGAAGGTTTTTCTGTACATGAAGGTAAAAAAAACCTTCAGTGTGCTGCTTCCCCCTCAGCCTCCACTTATACTCATCTACAGTAAGCCCAATCCTGATCCACAAGAGCAGAAGCTCTCCCGGGTCTCTCCATCCTCGTTGGCTGAGACAATATTGGCTCCCACTTCTGTCAATCACAGCCAGTGAGGAGGGAACGGGGAGGGGGCAGAGCCACGCTCTTTGTATTTCATTGACACACAGAGGAGGCTCGGAAGCGAGCATACACGAGTGCCCCCACAGCAAGCAGCTTGCTGTGGGGGCACTCAGCAAAGGGGAGAGGCCAGAAGTGCTGGTCCAGGGACCTGAGAAGAGGAGGATCAGGGCTGCTTTGTAAAAAACCACAGCACAGAGCAGGTAAGTAAGTATAACAGTGTGTAGAAAAGTCACTCCACTGTCCACTAAGGTCTATTACTCTGCACAGCTCATTTGGCATTAGCTAGTAACACTCAGGCCTCATGCACACAGGATGTTAAAAAAAACTTTCTAAAAACATCAGTAGCTTTATAGTGAGTTTTTTAGTTTTTTTCAGCGTTTCGCACTAGTGCTTTTGAGCGTTTTTGAGCAGTAGCGGTTTTTTTTTTTTTCAGTGGAACAAAAACGTTGGTGGGCCACGTTTATGCAAATTTTTAAGTGTTTCTGAGCAGTAGCGGTTTTTAGCGTTTTTTTTTTTTTCCCTCAAAGGATCTAAAACGTCCAAAAACGCAGCGTATTTGCTCATTTTGAGTGTTTTTACAGCTGAAAAACGTCTCTCAGAACCCACTAGTCTTGATCACAGCCTATGTGTGCATGAACGCATAGGATAACATGATGGAGAGTTTATTGACTGTAGAAGAAAACGTCTGCAGCTAAAAACAGCAGCTATAAACGTCCTGTGTGCATGAGGCCTAAATAGTAATAAGATAAAAGCTACCAGAAGAAGATGTCTCATCTGGTTCAAATTTCTACTACTCAAGCATGTTATCTGGATAATCAGTTCTCAGTGATGAGTTTGGAGCATTTGTTTATGCATGCTGCACACTGCAGGAGAGTGGCCGTAGATCTAGTGTAAACTTGTAGCTGTGAGTTGGGGGATGTCTAATGCTGGACAGCTTTTCCTTTTAAGAACATTGGTATGTTAGGGGGATGGAAAGCAGAGAACATCCAAAGTATGCTTGAATGGGAGGCATGAGGGGGGAAGAGACTTTCTAGGGAGAGCTTTTTCTCTTAAATGACAGTTTACTTTAGACAGAATATATTATGCACGTTTATGATCTGTGTCTTATAAATTGTATAATAGAATATACGAGGTGCTCTTCATGATCTTACAAATTGGTGCCTCACTAAGTAATGTAAAGCACTAAATGTGTGCTTAAGTCATACTGCTTTGTAAAAAGCGTATGATGAATGACTGACTCGCTGCTACAGCCAGCAAGATTTATTTCTTCTTAGTAAGCAAAATGCAAATGATTAACACTTACCAATTTTCTCCCCGTAAAAAAAAAGCGTGGCTTTACAAGAGCTATCGTTATATAAAAATAATTGCTTTAAAAGCCATCAGTTCCAAATGACAGGCATCCCATTTTATTTTATAATGTTTTTTACTGCGATTTTTTTTATTGTGGGTAAACATTGAAGGGAGGGACATTTGTTGTTGTTTACATCTGTGCCTAGTACACATCACAGGACGCATGTTGCTTATCTAAATGCTAACAGCTACTTAATAGGTAAACTTTTATGTCTGCCAGTCAATGTCAGCAGATCTCCAGCAGCGATAACAGAAAATAAGGAGGCCACTGAGGGCAGACAGAGTCATAGATGATGGTGACAGATTTACCCATCCTTGTTGTAATCACCAAACTGCTGAATCTTCTGTGACTTAACTATGTTGCATCTGCAGTAAAGGTATCATTCCATCCAAGACATATATAGGGGTTGATTCACTAAAGCTTGAAAGTGCAAAATTTGGTGCAGCTCCAAACTGAAACCAATCAGCTTCAAGGTTTTATTGTCAAAGCTTGATTGAACAAGCTGAGGTTAGAAGCTGATTGGCTAGCATGCACAGCTCCACCAGTTTTTGCACTCTCCAGCTTTAGTAAATCAGCCCCATAATGTGGTATTAAAACCAAACGCAAACTTTTATTATACTGCAGCTTACCAATTTTTGTTTTCCTTATTCCTTGGCCTCCATGATTCTGCTCTTTCCTGGTTCCCCTCCTACCTATCTCAGTGCACTTTCAGTATCACATACAACAACATCTCCTTCGTTCCTCTTCCTCTTTCTGTTGGGGTACCCCAAGTCCCCATCCTTGGGCCCCTCTTATTCTCTCTCTATACCTCTTTCCTGGTTCTCCTCCTACCTATCTCAGCGCACTTTCAGTGTCACATACAACACCATCTCCTCCGCTCCTCTTCCTCTTTCTGTTGGGGTACCCCAAGTCCCCATCCTTGGGCCCCTCTTATTCTCTCTCTATACCTCTTTCCTGGTTCTCCTCCTATCTCAGCACACTTTCAGTATCACATACAATACCATCTCCTTCGTTCCTCTTCCTCTTTCTGTTGGGGTACCCCAAGGCCCCAACCTTGGGCCCCTCCTATTCTCTCTCTATACCTCTTTCCTGGTTCTCCTCCTATCTCAGCACACTTTCAGTATCACATACAACAACATCTCCTTCGTTCCTCTTTCTGTTGGGGTACCCCAAGGCCCCATCCTTGGGCCCCTCCTATTCTCTCTCTATACCTCTTTCCTGGTTCCCCTCCTACCTATCTCAGCGCACTTTCAGTATCACATACAACAACATCTTCTTCGTTCTTCGTTCCTCTTTCTCTTTCTGTTGGGGTACCCCAAGGCCCCATCCTTGGGCCCCTCCTATTCTCTCTCTATACCTCTTTCCTGGTTCTTCTCCTACCTATCTCAGCGCACTTTCAGTATCACATACAACACCATCTCCTTCGTTCCTCTTTCTCTTTCTGTTGGGGTACCCCAAGTCCCCATCCTTGGGCCCCTCCTATTCTCTCTATATACCTCTTTCCTGGGCCAATTGATAACCTCCCAAACTTTCTGAATGACATATCAGTATGGATGTCACACCATTTCCTCAAACTCAACCTTTCTAAAACTGAGCTTGTAATATTTCCTCCTCCCATCTCCTCTCCGTGACTTTACCATTCATTGAAATTAACGGTACAACCATTGGTCGCTCCACACACGCCAAGGTGCTGCATGTAAGTTTATACTCTGACCTCTCCTACAGCCCTCACATCCAATCACTTGCTACATATTGAGCGGTAGTAAACCCCTGAAAAAAAAAACACCTGCAAGACAATGGCATAATGTGCTAGTATGCATTGCATACTAGCACATTATGAAATACTCACCTTAGAAGGAATTCCTTCCAGCGACGCCCGCTCACGGCTGAGAAGGCTGACATCTTCTCCTGTCCTTTCTTCCGTGATTGCAGGCTCCAGCACTGTGAGTGGAGGGATTCGTTCAGTTTAATATTAATGATTAAAAAATGATAAAAAAATGATAAAAAAATCCTTCAGTTTAATATGAATGCTTCTGCTAGACTAATACACCTTACTAATCAATCCGTGACTGCTGCCCCATTCTGCCAATCCCTTCACTGGCTTCCCCTACCCCACCGTATAAAATTCAAAATATTAACCACAACATACAAGGCCATCCACAACATCGCCCCCAGCCACATCACCAACCTCATCTGCAGATATCGCCCATATTGTCTTCTCCGCTCCTCCCAAGACCTCCTGCTCTTTAGCCCCCTTGTTGCCTCCTCCCATGCTCTCCTCCAGGACTTCTCTAGAGCCTTTCCCATTCTCTGGAACTCCCTGCCTTAGTTTGTCTGGTCAGCCCCCATCCTGTCTGCCTTTAGGCGATCCCTGAAAACTCACTCATTCAGGGAAGCCTATCCCACCTCCACCTAAGAACTGTACCCGAGTCACCTCCATCAGATCATCCCCCGGGCTGTCACCTTTTGTACCACCTCCCCCTCCCTTTAGATTGTAAGCTCCATTAGCAGGGCCCTCCTATTCCTTCTGTATTGAACTGTATTGCAATTGTGCTGTTCCACCTCTACATTGTAAAGTGCCGCATAAACTGTTGGCACTATATAAATCCTGTATGATAATTATAATTAATTAATAATAATTTTCATCTGGTGATCCAGCCAGTAAGTTTGCTGTTTTTCAACAGAACAAGCTCTTATGCAAATATCGCAATTAGATTGCTGAGACAAACCATTTACTACTGTCAGGGGTGCTTACAACATTCAGCTTTTATTTATTCATGTAAACCCTTTATCCCAAAAGAAAAAAAACTGTTGACGTAACGTTTTTTTTTAACTTCAGTGTGAGCTGGAGTTTGGTTTCAATTTGTTAGTGTATCTAAATCTGCCAGAGCCTTAACACTTCCCTACCATCAGACTGATAATGCTGCCTTCCAAAGTTGCAACCTGTGCTCCTTCATCCAGAGTGGGGGCACTCGAATACTGGAGGTGTTACTGGTCAGATCACCAGATGAAAACAGAGGGGAAAAAACTAAAAAAAGAAAACAAATGCAGCCACTACGTCTACTGGTTGTAGGCTGCAATGTAGTAAATGTTTGGTTTTGGACTTAATACTGCTTTAATTGAAGGAAAACAGTTTAATCAATTATAACACATCAACGTATTTATTATAAAAAAAATCAATCACAATCAAAATTTATCAATAAAAACATTAATGTGATGGAAATCAGGCACCCTTCTAAATTACCCATCTCCCTCACCCAAAAAAAAGAGGTTTTATTTACTGGCTCAAGGCAAATATGATGTTCACTTTGCAATGGTAGTTAAAAATTGCAAAGCTCCCAAAGCTTAAGTGAAGATGAGGTGAAGCTCTGCTGACTTCCATCATCCAATCACCTCCAAGCTAAAATGCTGTTTTTTTTAATATTCCTTATATGTAATTGTGTATTCTTTGCAAAGCAAAACTTTACCACATTTACTAAGCTCTGTGGCTAATTCAGTTGCAAAGTGCAACTTCCCTTGCATGGTTTCCCTTCACTTCCTGTCCCATAACCAAAACAGGAAGTAAGAGGAAATCCATCCAAAGTGGGGGAATCCCAGTGTGTCACCGGGGTCACCTGAACTAGTGCTCCCATTGGAAGATTTCCTCCTTATTAGTGTTCTAATCCAAAATTTGGGATTTTCTTTTACTTTCACTTTCGATAATAATGGTAAACAGGACGAAGAGCGGGTAACTCTCCATAACAGGGACCTAGATAGCAATAACAACTGTCAGGTGTTCTAATGCCTCTCCATTCTTTCCAAGTTTTGCCCTTAGTTACACTTTAACCACTTGAACTCCGGAAGATTTACCCCCCTTCATAACCAGGTACATTTTTGCTATACGGCACTGCATTACTGTAATTGACAAACGTGCAATGCTGTACCCAAATGTATATCATTTTTCCCACAAATAAAGCTTCCTTTTGGTGATATTTTATCACCACTGTGTTTCTTATTTTTTGCGCTATAAACAGAAAAAGATAGACAATTTTGAAAAAAAAAACAATTTTTTACTTTGTGCTATAAAACATATCCAATCAATTAATTTAAAAATTGAATTTCTTCATAAATTGAGGACACATTTTTAGTATAAAAAAATCACAATAAGCATATATTGAGTGGTTTGGGCAAAAGGTATAGCATTTACAAACTATGGGATATATACTGGAATTTTTATTTACTTTTTTTATACTAGTAATGGCGGTGATCAGTGACTTTTACTGGGACTATGGTATTGTGGCAGACAATCTGACACTAACTGACACTTTTGACACTTTGCGAGAACCAGTGACACTAATACAGTGATCAGTGCTTAGCCGACCAGCCTCCGTCGTTATACGGCGTTAGGTTGGCTACCCTGCGCGAATCGCTGTAGCTGTACGGTGGCTTGCGCAGGCGCAGTTGTGGGCAGGAGCGTTCCCCCGGGTTGGGGCGGACTCGATGTCCGCTGGTGATCCGCAACCACCTGTTAGAGGCAGAACGGGGATCTGATGATGTAAACGCGGTGGATCCCCGTTCTGTCAGGGGACATGACACAGATCTACTGTTCCCAGTGTTCGGAAACAGTTAGATCTGTCATGCCCCTGTCAGCCCAGCCCCCAGACAGTTAGAACACATTTAACTAGAGTTGAGCGAACACCTAGATGTTCGGGTTCGGTGGGTTTGGCCAAACTTTGCGAAAAAGTTCGGGTTCGTTACTGAACTTGACCTGAACTTGACCCCGAACCCCATTGAAGCCAATGGGGACCCAAACTTTTCAGCACAAAAATGACTGTAAAAAAGTCCTGGAGAGTGCTAGAGGGCTACAAAAGGAAGTAAAATGATTTTAGAACAATAATCTGTCCCTTACAGCAACAGCAGGAACCTGACCCTATAGGAGTAGGCGATGATTTTAGAACAATAATCTGTCCCTTACAGCAACAGCAGGAACCTCTCCCTATAGCACTAGGAGATGATTTTAGAACAATAATTTGTCCCTTACAGCAACAGCAGGAACCTGGCCCTATAGGGGTAGGCAATGATTTTAGAACAATAATCTGTCCCTTACAGCAACAGCAGGAACCTGACCCTATAGGAGTAGGCGATGATTTTAGAACAATAATCTGTCCCTTACAGCAACAGCAGGAACTTGACCCTATAGGAGTAGGCGATGATTTTAGAACAATAATCTGTCCCTTACAGCAACAGCAGGAACCTCTCCCTATAGAACTAGAAGATGATTTTAGAACAATAATCTGTCCCTCTAAGCAATAGACTCTACCTAGTCCAGTCAGATCGTTCTGTATGCAGTATGAGATGTTATTAGATCTGCAATCTGTCTCTAAAAGCAGTAGTAGTAGTAATCTCTACCTAGTCTACAATCAGATCATTCTGTAATGCAGGATGAGATGTTATTATATCTGCAATCTGTCCCTCACAGCGCCAGCAGCATCCTCTCCCTATACTAGCCAGAGAGCATGTGACATGCAGCACTAAGTGACTCCAGCTTATAAAGAGGCTGGGTCACATGATGCACTGGCCAATCACAGCCATGCCATTAGTAGGCATGGCTATGATGGCTTCTAAGGGCAAACCAGTGAAACGCTTGTTGATTGGCTGCCCTGCAGCTATTCAACAGGCGGGATCAAATAACCAAACCCAGAACCCGAAACCCAAACTTTTTTTTCAAATGTCCAGGTTCGGGGCTGGGTCACGGACACCCCAAAGTTCGGTATGGACCCAATACAATGGATACAGTTCGGGTTCGCTCAACTCTACACTTAACCCCTTGATTGCCCCCTACAGTTTAACCCTTTCCCTGCCAGTGACATTTATATAATAATCAGTGGCTAGTTAAAGCTCTGCTATTTAAAGCTCTGGTCGCTGTATAAATGTCCTTGGTCCCAAAAAAAGTGTCAAAAGTATCCGATCTGTCCGCCGCAATGTTGCATTCTCACTAAAAATCGCAGATCACCACCATTACTAGTAAAAAAAAATAATAATAAAGATGCCATAAATCTATTCCCATAGTTTGTAGATGCGAGAACTTTTGCGCAACCCAATCAATATACGCCTATTGCGATTTAATTTACCAAAAATATGTATTTTTTCAAAATTCACGGTCTTTTTTTGTTTATAACGTAAAAAATGAAAACCACAGAGGTGATCAAATACCACCAAAAGAAAGCTCTATTTGTGGTAAAAAAAGGACATCAATTTTGTTTGGGTACAGCGTTGCACGACCGCAAAATCGTCAGTTAAAACGGCGCAGTGCCGAATTGCAAAAAGTGCTCTGGCCAGGAAGAGGGTAAAATATGCACTGTCACTGTACTAATGACACTGGCTGGCAAGCAGTTAAACATCTAGATCAATCAAAGGGTTGAATGTGTGAATAACCAATGTATTTGTGTAAACTGTGAGCTGCTTTCAATAAAGGGGTGTGCTGTATTTTTGTTCCCTGCTTTGCAGGGACACAATATCCATCATCCATCACTTTCCCGCTGACAGGACAGAGCTTTACCTTGTTTACATAGACAGAGCTCTGTCCTGTGTCTTTGTCCAACAATTGGCCGGTGCTGACAGACATCCATAGGGTTCTGCTGTGAGTAATCACAGCAGAAGTGGGCCGCCGAATGTGTGTGTGTGTGTGTGTGCACCCCCTAGGTGGAAGTGCAGAATCCTGTATATACAGTATCTCACAAAAGTGAGTACACCTCACATTTTTGTAAATATTTTATTCTATCTTTTCATGTGACAACACTGAAGAAATGACACTTTGCTACAATGTAAAGTAGTGGGTGTACAGCTTGTATAACAGTGTAAATTTGTTGTCCCCTCAAAATAACTCAACACACAGCCATTAATGTCTAAACCGCTGGCAACAAAAGTGAGTACACCCTTAAGTGAAAATGTCCAAATCGGGCCCAAAGTGACAATATTTTGCGTGGCCACCATTATTTTCCAGCACTGCCTTAACCTCACTGGCGGTATGATTATTTCAGATTTTTGCATGGAAATTTGGCATTTTATATTGTAGGCCTGTAATTCTTAGGAATAACTCACTTAAATCTGTCCAAACCAGAGGCTAGTAGACATCCCAGGTATGATAAAGTTTGAACCATGAAATCATAAATTATAATATAATAAATAACTAAAAATAATTATCAAAAATAATAACATAACAGTAATAAAATTAATTCAATAATGTAATCAAACCAAAAACACTGAAATTTGCTCAGTTGCAGAATTGTCGCTGTCATCACTTTCAGTGTCTGATGATACATTTCCCCACAAATCAGTATCACTCAATTCTGCAAATGATTCTTATTTACTATCAGTGTTTTCTAGCTGATCAAAAACCACTTTTGACGTAAAGGGACGCTTTTTGGATGCCATGGACATTCTCAAGTTTCCAGGCAGAAAGAATGACATATATAATATAAAAGTACATGCAGGGCACTGGGCAAACCACTAGGGACAAAGGGGATGTGAAATGATTTCATACAGTAATGTAATCTTACAGATTACAGTGTACTGTATGTATGCTGTGTGTTTCACTTTTCGAGTTTGCCGCCGGTCTCCGCCCCCGTGCAACGCGACACTCGCAGAGAACGGAGCCCGGCACACAGAGGCATCGGGCAGAGGACACAGCCCACAGACATGACGGGGGACATCGCTGGATCCAGGGGACAAGGTGAGTAACGCTGCCTTGGATCCAGCGATGCAATCCCAAGTGTGGCTCGGGGTTACCGCTAATGGTACTGAAATTCCACCCCGAGCCACACTCGGGAATACGGCCAAGCTGGTTAACCCTCTTGGGCATGGAGTTCACCAGTGCTTCACAGGTTGCCACCGAAGTCCTCTTCCACTCCTAGAGACCTTGCGCTCCTCCATCTTCCATTTGAGGATGCCCCACAAATGCTCAATAGGGTTTAGGTCTGGAGACATGCTTGATCAGTTCATCACCTTTACCCTCAGCTTCTTTAGCAAGGCAGTGGTCGTCTTGGAGGTGTGTTTGGGGTCGTTATCATATTGGAATACTGCTCTGCGGCCCAGTCTCCGAAGGGAGGGGATCATATTGTACTTCAGTATGTCATAGTATATGTTGGCATTCATAGTACCCTCAATGAACGGTAGCTCCCCAGTGCCGGCAGCACTCATGCAGCCCCAGACCATGACACTCCCACCACCATGCTTGACTGTAGGCAAGACTCACTCAGAACAGGCCTCGCCATGGTCAACCAAAGAAGTTGAGTGAACGTGCTCAAACTAGGAGCTTCTGGATGTTACAGCCGACCCGAAGAGAGGCACGCAAGCTATTACGGATATTGCGGTAATATTCCTCACCGACCAAAGGGTCTTTGGAGCTGTAATTATGCAAATGTCTATGTTTTTAAATTGATGACCAATAAAACTTTTTTAAAGATTTTTTACGCTATGAGAAGCTATTTTTCTTCAAACAAAGCATAACACCCACCCCATTGTACCCTGCCAAGCCATCCTCGTGGAACAAAACACAGGACTGACAGGAATGAGCGGAGATCATCGAAAAGGGATAGGTCCATGGCCATCTTTAAGGCAGGGCAAAAGGGGCAGCTGCCCTGGGTGTCCCGATATCTCAGTGTGAAGTCCTGTTACTAATGCTGCCCAGCTCTGCCCCATTGCCATGTACAGATGACTTACCTGCAGACCCTGTGTTTACATGTAAATAACCTGCATTGATATGTAAATAGTCACTGCATTACTATGTAAATAGCCATGGTTCGGCTGCATTGATATGTAAATAGAGGCGGCATTCATATGTATACTATGCCCCCTGAGATCATATCCACCATCACTTTTGCTGAATGCTGCCCACTGGGGTGGTAGAGGGGCATGCTTGAAAGTCCTGCCTACAACTGTGGTCATTGAGCCTACCATGAGCCTGTATACTAACCTCTTGCAACCAATCATTGAGTGGTAAGGATATGCAGCAACCTCTAGAAACCAATCAGTGAGTAGTAATAATGTGCAATTAGTGAGTGGTAAGTATGTCCAGCAACCTCTATCAACCAATCAGTGAGCAATATTGATGTACAGTAATCTCTAGCAACCATTCAACAAGCAGAAGTCATGTGCTGTAATCTCTAGCAAATAATCAGTGAACCATAATGTGTGCTGTAACCTTTAGCAGCTAGTCAGTGAGCGGTAATGATACACTGTAACCTCTGGCAACCAATCGCAATCGCTGCCTGATCTGATTCAGTAAGCTACAATTTTTTGTATGTCTCAGTGCCCTGATTACCATTGACCACCAGTGCCAGCAACCAGTGCCCACCCAAGTGCCAGCAATAAGTGCCCACCAGTGCCAGCAGTCAGTGCCCACAAATGCCCGCCAGTGCCAGCAATCAGTGCCCACAAGTGCCACCAATCAGTGCCCATTAGTGATGCCAGTCACTGCTGGCTGTTAGTGCCGCCTGTCCGTGCTGCTCATCAATGCCCATCACTGCTATCCATCAATGCCGCCCATAAATGCCCATCAGTGCCACCCATTAATGCCCATCAGTGCCACCTATCAGTGCCCATAAGTACGGAATATTAGTGCCTCCTCATCAGTGCCACCTAATCAGTGCCCATAAGTGCCGCCTCATCAGTGCCACCTCATCACTGCCCATCAGTGCAGCCTATCAGTGCCGCCTCATCAGCACACATCAGGGAAGGAGAAAAATTACTTATTTACAAAATTTACTTTTTTTTTCAAAATTTTCAGTCTTTTTTTTTAGTAAAACATAAAAAAAAAACAGCAGTGATTAAATGCCACCAAAAGAAAGCTCTATATGTGTGAAGAAAATGATAAAAATTTCACATGGTTACAGTGTAGCATGACCGCGCAATTGTCATTCAAAGTGTGACAGCGTTGAAAGCTGAACAATGGCCTGGGCATGAAGGGGGTGAAAGTGCCCAGTATTGAGGTGGTTAATCATATTTAGTAATAGCGATATGATTTGTGACTATTAGAATGAGAATGTGCTGTATATTCTACATATTGTCATAGTTGTTCCACATCAGGGAGCAATATTTTATAGCAGCAGTTCCATATTTGAAGTGAGAGAACATAGGATCATAAAAGCACTATTAGTCATATAGTATTGGAAGGAGCATGCGCTGTACATTTTGGATTTGAGTATTCCAACATGATAATGACCCCAAACACACCTCCAAGATGACTACTGCCTTGCTAAAGAAGCTGAGGGTAAAGGTGATGGACTGGCCAAGCATGTCTCCAGACCTAAACCCTATTGAGCATCTCCGGGGCATCCTCAAATGGAAGGTAGAGGAGCGCAAGGTCTCTAACATCCACCAGCTCTGTGATGTCGTCATGGAGGAGTGGAAGAGGACTCCAGTGGTAACCTGTGAATCTCTGGTGAACTCCATGCCCAAGAGGGTTAAGGCAATACTGGAAAATAATGGTGGCCACACAAAATATTGACACTTTGGGCACAATTTGGACATTTTCACTTAGGAGTGTACTCACTTTTGTTGGCAGCGGTTTAGACATTAATGGCTGTGTGTTGAGTTATTTTGAGGGGTCAGCAAATTGACACTGTTATACAAGCTGTACACTCACTACTTTACATTGTACCAAAGTGTCATTTCTTCAGTGTTGTCATATGAAAAGATATAATAAAATATTTACAAAAATGTGAGGGGTGTACTGTATATGTCATACTGTAGAGCAGTGTTCCCCAGTCCTCAAGGCCCACCAACAGGTCATGTTTTCAGGATTTCCCTCAGATGAATCAGCTGTGGTAATTACTAAGGCAGTGAAACTGATCAAATCACCTGTGCAAAATAATGGAAATCCTGAAAACATGACCTGTTGGTGGGCCTTGAGGACTGGAGTTGAGGAACACTGCTGTAGAGAACCGCCGTCCATTAGCAGTATATCTGCTATGGGGGGGTCAGGAACTGGTTAATAGAACAGAGGTTAGAGATACATATATTTGAAAATATGTGACCCCATACCAAAAAGTAGTAAACCTGTTCTGCATTTATTGCTATGTATGTTTCAGGAACATACAGATTAGAATAGGTCCCCCTTACAGACTGTTTTTACTTTCAATTAGCTTTTATTAAAAAATGTCATAATAGAGACAATAGCAGAAAAGAGAACGCAATAGAGAATACACAATTAGTCACCAGAATTGCAACATCTAGTGACATGAAACCACATTCGAGGATAGCGAATGCCTATAGATCTACAGTCCAAACAAACTGTTTTCATTAAAAACCGGGGTTTGGCTCTAGGGAATTTTGTTTCCTTTTGAAAAATCCTTGCACAGCACAATGGTGGCAATTTTACTAAAAGTACTGGGGCTGGATACTTCCCCCAGTGTTATTTAGAGCCTACATTTGTCACAGGCACAATTACTATGACCATCAAGGATTGCTTGCAACCTTCATAATCTAATCAAACTAAAAAAAAGGAAGCTTTATACAAGGTTAGTAATTCTTACTTTTCGCTCAGTGTTATAAATGCCACAATTCTTCACAGGTACAGGAGTACTGCGGCTAGAGACAAGTGATTTCATCCCCCACAGCTTTCCTTGCACAAACAAGATTGTTTTTCCTTTTACAAGTTCACATGTTTCCATTCAGGGTGATGAAGGTTATGAGGGTGTTGTGCTGCTTCTTTTATTTTTAAACTTAGCTTGAAACATCTCAGTGCCTGGTTCAAGGACCCAGCCATGGCCATATGAGACACAATTGCTCCACATCTTCCTATGCCCGGCCTTAGCTTCCTTATATGAATTGTTGAATGATGCTCTACCCACAAAAGCGCACTACTTTTCTCACCGATTTGCTGCTCCTGTCCAACTATTTGGTCCTGTGTTTTCTCATGTTTCCAAATGGTTGTTACTCTTACCACAGTTAAAATGCTGTAGACAGAGGCTGCAGGCCACAATGGTATATGATGTTGGCAGCTGATATATTTACAAAAGGCCCACACTGCAGAACTGTGCCACTTTACTGCCCATTCAAGTGCTTGAGCACTGCCCTGAAGCCAGTTTATGCCAACATACCTGGAGTATATAGTTTAAATATTTTGGGATACTACTACAATTAAAAGAAGCACGTTAACTATATCATCAAACTATTGTGCCACTGGCCAATTTGCACAAAGTTGAGGGCTTAAGCTTTATTTTTTAAGTGTACAATTTTCTATAGCTTTTAGATCTATTGTGACTGCCTGATAATCCAATTCATACATTTTAAACATGATTAAAAATCAGTTGTTGCATCAACATCTACATGTAAAAGTAATTTTCCCTAGTTATAATAATGAATGAGATTTGAGTGCTGCTGATGCTATATTAAAGCCAAGCAGTCGTGTAACACTTACCGTATTTTTTGTTAAATAAGACGAACCTAGGTTTTAGAGGAGGAAAATAAGAAAAAAATATTCTGAACCAAATGGTGTACTAAAATATTTACCAATGCCCATGAAATGCAGCCATACACCAGTGTTCATAAAATGCAGCCACAACAATCCATAACCTACAGCCATATATCAGTGTGCATAACATACAGCCATATACCAGTGTCCATAACCTACAGCCATATACCAGTGTGCATAGCATACAGCTATATACCACTGTCCATAACATACAGTCATATACCACTGTCCATAACATACAGCCATATACCAGTGTCCATAACATACAGACATATACCACTGTCCATAACATACAGCCATATACCAGTGTCCATAAAATACAGCCATATACCAGTGTCCATAACATACAGTCATATACCAGTGTCCATAACATACAGCCATATACCAGTGTCCATAACATACAGCCATATACCAGTGTCCATAACATACAACCATATACCAGTGTCCATAACATACAGCTATATACCAGTGTCCATAACATACAGCTATATACCAGTGTCCATAACAGTCATATACCAGTGTCCATAACATACAGCCATATAACAGTGTCCATAAAATACAGCCATATACCAGTGTCCATAACATACAGCCATATACCAGTGTCCATAAAATACAGCCATATACCAGTGTCCATAAAATACAGCCATATACCAGTGTCCATAACATAGAGCCATATACCAGTGTCCATAACATACAGCCATATACCACTTTCGATAACATACAGTCATATACCAGTGTCCATAACATACAGCCATATACCAGTGTTCATAACATACAGCCATATACCAGTGTCCATAACATACAGCCATATACCAGTGCCAATTAAATACAGCCATATACCAGTGTCCAGAACATACAGCCATATACCAGTTTCCAGAACATACAGCCATATACCAGTGTCCAGAATATACAGCCATATACCAGTGCCAATTTAATACAGCCATATACCAGTGCCAAAAAAATACAGCCATATACCAGTGCCAATTAAATACAGCCATATACCAGTGCCAATTAAATACACCCTTACCTGTATCAATGAAATGCAGCCTGACACAGAGCTGACCGGGAGATTCAAATTTCCCGACGCCCGCTGTGCTGTGATGATGAAGTGCACCTGTCACTCAGATAGAAGACAGAGCGGCCCGAGCGGCTGCCGCGGCAGTACTCCATTTGGCCTTTGGGGCTGCTCTGTCTTCTCACAGTGTCTGAGTGATACAGCGGCGCTCCTTGGTGTCCGGGAGCCTGCAGTCTAATGCGGGCTCCCGGTGGCGACGTGGGGGGGGGGGGCATTTTTTTTGCTATATTCGTACCATAAGATGCCGGGACACTTTCCCCCATTTTTTGGGGGGAAAAAAGTGCATCTTATGGTGTGAAAAATATGGTAAATGTATTACACATTCACATTATGTGATGCCAGCATGTAGTGTCTCTGATGCTGTCTGTGAGAATTGTTCTGTAACATCACATACAGCATAAAGTATATTTCCATGTTTGCTGCCAAAATGGGATAACAGCTACTTTAACCCCTTGCCGACCGCCGATCGGCATTTGACGGCGGCAAGGTGGCTCGTGAGCGCAAATCGCCGTCATATGATGGCGGCCGCGCTCACGAACCTAGTGAGCGCGCGCGCTCACTGTGTTCGGGGAGGGCCAGGGAGCGGGTGCGACGGCTTCGATTGCCGCCGGCTACCCGCGATGGCCCCCCCGGAGCGAGTGAGCGGAGGTCCGTGTATGTAAACACGGACCTCCGCTCTGTGTGAGGGGGAAGGGCTGTGATCACAGCCTTCCTGTACGTGAAGGCTGTGACCACTTCCCTTCCCCAGCTAGGGCAGTCCCCCCACAGTTAGAACACGCCCAGGGAACATAGTTAACCCTTAGAGCGCCCCCTGCAGGTTAACCCCTTCACTGCCAATGGCATTTACACAGTAATCAGTGCATTTTTATAGCACTGATCGCTGTATAAATGCCAATGGTCCCAAAAAAGTGTCAAAATAGTCCGACATGTCCGCTGAAATATCGCAGTACCGCAAAAAATTGCAGATCGCCGCCATTACTAGTAAAAAAAAAACAAAAAAAAAAACCCCCAAAAAAGAATTCTCATCATCTGTAAACGCGACCACTTTTGCGCAAACCAATCAATAAACGCCGATTGCAATTTTTTTTATCGCAAATATGAGGAAGAATATAAATCGGCCAAAAACGGTGAAAAAAAATGTTTTTTTATATTTTTTTTTTGGATTTGTATTCTAGCAAAAAGTAAGAAATTTGTTTTTTTTTTGCAAAATTGTCGCTCTTCTTTTGTTTATAGCGGCGATCAGAAATGACGCAGAGGGGATCAAATGCCACCAAAAGAAAGCTCTGTTTGTGGGAAAAAAAGGACGCAAATTTCGTTTGTGTACAACGTCGCACGACCGCGCAATTGTCAGTTAAAGCGACGCTTCCGGGGCTGAAGTGGTTAAATTTGTTACATTTTCCCATTAACATAGCAAAACTTTCTGGTTAATTTTTAAAGTTTTTTTTTTTTTACGTGCTTAAAAATCCTTATATGCTCCCCATGCTTTGCAATGTTTAGGAGGGGGCTGTGGAGTAATGTTAAAAAAATGAACGTAGTTGTAAAAGCAGAAGGTTTTTACTGTAATGCACTCTCTGCATTAAGCTAAAAAAAAAATCTTCTATGTTCAGCCCCCCCCCCCCCAGCTATCCTAAATACTTACCTGAGCCAAATCTTCCCTCTCTCCTCACTGTATATGGAGGCAGCAGTGGGAGCCATTGCCTTCTGCTGCTGTCATTCAAAGCCTGTAAGGCAGTGGTTCTCAACTCCTGTCCTCAGGATTCACTAACAGGCCAGGTTTACAAGATAACTGAAATACGTCACAGGTGATATAATTTGCTGCTCAGTGATTGCAGTATTCTAGTCTGCATCTCCACAAGGTAATACTTAAAATCTGGCCTGTTGGTGGGTCCTGAGGACAGGAGTTGAGAACCACTGGTGTAAGGTGAGGCAGCGGCCAAGCTGGGCTCTGTGTGTCAATGGACACAGAGACCAGCTTGAGATTAAGCCTGCATGAGTGCCCGCATAGCAAGAATCTTGCTATAGGGGCACTCAGAAGGGGGGGGGGGGGTGACCAGGAGCACTGGCGGGAGACCGCAAAAGGGGAGAATCGAGTCTGCTCTGTGCAAAACCATTGCATATAACAGGTTAATATGACATGTCAACCTTTACAATCACTTTAACTCTGTTTTGAACTCTGTCTGTCCTAACGAAGAGTTAAACATTTAGAAACCACCCTCCTGTATTGTATGCTAATGAGGTAAAATGTGGGGATAAAAACACTATGGGGTTGATTTACTAAAACTGGAGAGTGCAAAATCTGGTGCAGCTGTGCATAGTAGCCAATCAGCTTCTAATTACAACTTCTTCAGATAAGCTTTTTTTTTAAATTCTTTTTTTATTGAGTTTTTCAAAACACAAACAGAGAGTGACGACAGCCACAACATAAAACAGTCAACCAGCTGCATTTGACAATATTACAATTAGTGCGTGGGCAGTTCAAATTCACAAAATACATTTGTCATTGCTTTACATCTGAGCCAGATACTTCCGCCCCCACTCCTCTGCTTCACTTCAACCTCTCACTACCCGGGCCTCCACCATCCACCCCCAGCATTGGCATCCCATCCCTCCCCGACCAAGGTCCGGGGGGGGGGGGGACGGGGGAGACAAGGGGTCCCCCACGTTCACCCACTATCTATGCCATGGAGGGCTCTCCCAACCAGGCCTGCCACACCTTATCATATTTTTGAGGACAGCCTCTTGAGGCATACGTGTCTTTATAGAGCGGGAGACAGTTATTCACTAGCGTTTTCCACTGGGCCTGAGATGGAGGAAAAGATTTTTTCCATTGCATAGCAATATTCTTACGAGCATAGAAAAAAAGGGTTCCTATCAGTGTTCTCTTTGCAACAGTCTGTACCAGAGTTTCAACCAGCCCCAACAAACAGCACTCAATAGAAGGGGTAATGGACGTGGCGGCCACTGCATTAACCAGGGCCACAACCTCCTCCCAATATCTCTGAATTTTGGGACAACACCAGAATACATGTATAAAATCACTAGCTTCCTCCCTGCACCACCAACATCCAGCCGATGTTTCCGGGTGCATTTTATGAATTCTATGAGGGGTGTAGTAGACACTATGCACAATCTTAAACTGCACCATTCGATCCCTAATGGAAATTAGGGATTTAAACAGAAAATCCCAGATATCATCCCAGTCGTCATTATCTAAATTGGGTGCATCATGTTGCCATCTCTCTCGCAGTCGCTCCAGAGGTGGCAAGGAGGCAAGGGCCCCCAGGAATATAACTGTGAAGTCGGTTTTTTCCCACAAGATGTCCTTAATGTCTGTTCCAAGTCTGACTGCGTAAATACACAGGCAGCACCGGAAAACTGGGCCACAAAAGCGTGAGAAAGTTGCATATACCTGAAGAAATAGTGTCCTGGAATCCCGTATCTGGCTGAGACCTGAGCGAAGGAAAGGAGACTACCTTCAGATACCACTTGTGTTACCAATTTAACCCCAAATCTCGTCCATGCAGAGGGGTCTTGTAACTGAAAAAAGTGAGAAAGGTTTGGATTTAGCCACAATGGGGCCTCTGGTGAAATTGCCGTATTTGAGTATCCTTCACACTGCAGGCCAGCCCTCCATGTCCTCAGGGTAGTTCGCATAGAGGGAGTCGGATCATATGGGGCCCCAGGTCCCCTAAAGATTAGGAACCTCAAGGCCTCTAAGGAGCCCACTACTGCTGCCTCTAGACCCGTGGCTGCATTAAAGAGGTCCGGGTTGAGCCACCAGAACACTGTTACTAGTTGGGTGGCCAAGAAATATTTGAAGCAATCTGGGAAGGCCATCCCCCCCTGTGCACAGGGTCGCATCAGCGTGTTTAGTTTGTATCTGGGCGGCTTGGGTCCCCATAGGGAGGATGAAAACAACTTGTTTAGGCTGCGGAAAAAGGACATAGGGATCCACTGCGGGGAGTTGCGAAACAGGTACGTAAATTTAGGAATAATTTTCATTTTAATCAGATTAATACGTCCCATAAGGGAAAGAGGCAGATTCTCCCATGCCCTTAATCTGGTCCTAACCTCGCGCACCACCGGGGACAAGTTCTTCTCTAGAAAGTCAGACGCGGCCCCGGAAATCAGTACTCCTAGATATCTAAACTCCTGAATCCACTGCAGCGGGACATCTGGTGCGGCCGCGAGTCTGGTCGCTTCATCTATAGGAAACAGAAGGGATTTTGTCCAGTTCACTCTAAGCCCGGTAACCCCGGCGAAACCATCTAGCACCCGGAGCGCACCTTGCAGCGACGGCCCTGCATCCTGCAAAAAGAGGAGCATGTCGTCCGCATACAGGGTTACCCTCTCCTCCAGCAAGCCAATCCGCAGACCAGTAATTTGTGGGGAGGTGCGGTGAGCCTCCGCCTTCTTCAGATAAGCTTTGACAAAAAAAAACCCTGGAAGTTTATTGGTTTCTATGCAGAGCTGCACCAGATTTTGCGTTCTCCAGTTTTAGTAAATCAACCCCTGTGAGACTTTCCAAAAATCTTAGAATCAGTCATGACACTCTCCTTAGAAACATCTAAAATGGTAAAAAAATATATATATTTGTTATTATTATTTTTAGGTATTCTACTCTCCTATAACGTAATGCGCTTTCGCATGGGCTACATAAAAAATGTATGGAACTCGCGTTAACCGCAATTAAAGTAAGACTGCTGCATGAAATGATTCCTGAATTCTGTACCACCACAAATCCTATAAAAATAATAACGCACTGTCTCTTAAGGAATATCACATGTGAACCAAAAATTCAAATAATATTTTTTTGATACCTTCCAATATTGTTTGTTCACTACTATGTGAATTAACAAAATATATAGTGCCATTCGTGTATAAAAATTCACCTAATAAACATTTCTCATAAAGTGTAAAAAAATTCATAAGTGAATGAATATAATAAATAAACCATTAATTATGCTAATAAATTAAAGATTTGAATGAAGTCCGAATAAAGTCCAACCAAGTGCAAAAAAAAAAAAATGCTCTGTGCTGAAGATTTAAATTAAAGTGCTTCTGTGTCACCACTGTGCTCCTTAGGGCAAACAGGCTGCTTGCCAGACCAAAGGATCTCACAAAGGAGATCGTAAGAACTTAGAAATATTCCCCTCGGGAGGACCAACACTTGCTCTTGACCAGTCCCTATTTGCCGTGGTATGTTCCACCAGCCAACTCCCCCATGGACTTAGGTTAAAAACAAGGAAGAGAACTCATAGTGCCATTAAAAGGATTTTATAGTATTGCACTTACAGAGTGTAACGTTTTGACAAGCAAAAGACTCCAATGAGCATGGCCACAATAGCTGTAAGCTGACATCACACTGCTATCTCCGACTGACGCGTTTCCCCATACAAGGCATCATCTGGGATTGGAATTTCTCCCCGTACTTCTGTCACGGGGGGGGGGGGCATATTACATGTTTCACCCTAAAAACGGTTAAATGTTACATATTCCCAAAGGTGAACTTGTCTTTTAAATCTGAAATCCAGGAAAGCAACTGAAATACATATACTGCATGGGAACAGTATTGCCTACTAAAGCATTTGTAAATTTCGTGAGATACACAGTCCTGCCAGGATGACACGGCAAGATTGGTGACTTCCCTTTTCTCTGCTGCAGCCTATAAATGGATAATTAGGGAGGAACCATAGGCTCATGGAGCATCCTTCTCCTCTCTCCTTCTGTCAGCAGGCACCTTGTCAGCACATGTGCTTGCAGCAAAGCCTGATTGAGTCAGAGTACTGATCCTTCCTGCCTATGGGTCAGATTATGTAGGGCAGAGAAGGAGTTTAATCCACAGCAACTCCTTCAGAATGTAGGTGTTTACCCTAAAACATTAGACATACTGAGGATGATTTACTAAGGGCATATCAGCTGCTCATATAAGCTGCTCACCTTGCAAGGAAATTTTCTTTGGAAGGGAATTTTCGCTTGGCAACTGTGGTGAAATATCGCGTTATAGGAATTCCCAATCACATGCAAGAATTGGATGATGAAAATCAGCAGGGCTTCATCTTATCCACTAAGCCAAGGGAAAATTCCCTTGCACGGTGAATATTCAGTTGCAAATTGATCAGCCCTTTTTGCCTTTAGTGAAGCATCCTCACTTTCTGCACTTTTTCATTTTTACTATCTTCTGTTAAAATGCATATTGTAATTAATTGGTTGCATTTAAGAGTGCTATTGTCTTCCTAGACAATTGAATATGGGTGAGAAAGTAGACAAATGTCCTGGGCAGCTGCAAACAACTATGCTGTATGCTGAACCATGGTGCGCTGAACCATGGCTTATATGTTATGACCTTTCCTCCCTCAGTCTGACTTCTACTGAACAAAAGATTACAGAAGCTAGATTTAAATTTCAAGTTCCTATATTAGCTGTATTTACAAAAACATATAATCATTTTTAAAGCGTAAATTTAACTATAAAAATACAAAATAAGAACATTACTTACCTTCAGTGTGATGTGTCCCTGGCACTTCTGTCTTCTAGTTTAGTAGAAAATGTCTGTCCTTCAATGCCCCCCCGCCAAACTCGGCCATGCAGAGGGGGGTTAATAGAACTGAGGAGCTGTCGCAGGCACTTATCAATAGTGCCAAATATGCCAGTCACTTCTGCCCAGCTCCTCCATTCCCAGAAGCCATACTACAGCTTGAATGAAATGTGATCTATGAACGGAGGACATTCGGATGGCTGAAATGTTTGCCCCCTCCATTAATAGATCATGTATCATTCATAGAAGCTGTAGTACCAGCTACTCTGAATATATACCTGCAAGTTGTGTGTGTTTTAAATGGTTGGAGTTCAGCTTTATGAATAGCATTGTTTATATAAAGCATTGCAGGTCCTGGTCTCTGTATTGGATTTTTTAAGGTATATACTGTAGATCAGTAAAAGCACATCTACTTTTTGTTTCCATGCAGGTTTGGGTGTTAGATCTTTACTCTCACACTAAACATTTCTGTGATTTACATTATGCAATAGCTTGTAATGGCTGTGGACTGGGTAGTTGGTTATGTTTATAATCAGGATGCGCTTTTTTCATTTTTACCAGGAGCCTTATTTCCTAGAAACAATTCTGATCTCAACTTTTTATTGTGAGAATTCCATTCTATAAATGCTCAACCAACTCTACAAGCAATAAAGAGCAACCAACTACAAAACTGCACCACAGCAGCAAAGCTTCTGAACATGAGTATGCCATTTTGCTACTTCATAGAATTCTTCTGAATAACGTTCTTTTCTTCTCCCACAAAGTTAAGCAAACAAATCAGTTTGCTTTCTATTCTGCTCTATATCGTGCACAAAAACAGTTGCTCACCATCTTGCCTAGTCCTTCTCACCCTCTCTGCTTCCTCCTAGTGGGTAGAACTGAAAGCAGAGGGAAGGGACATTACTAAAGAGGTTGGAATGGCAGGATCTACATCAGTCTATACCAGTGGTCCCCAAACTGACACTCTTTGCTTGCCTTCACCTGGCTCTTGGGATACTATTCTTCCTACTAACATCAAAGATGACACATTATTTCCTTTACGGATACAAGCTATGGGGCAGAATTCCTACCACTGACAACAACAATGGGGCATAATTCCTCCCCATGACACTAATGATGGGCATAATTACTCTCAGTGTCACCATTAAGAGGACACAAGTCTTCTCCCTGATGCCAACAATGGGGCAATATTCCTCTCACTGACACCATTGATGGAGCACTATTACCCTCACTGATACCAGTGATGGGACACTATTACCCCCCACTGATACCAATGATGGGGCACTATTTATTATAATTTCACCAATGACAGGGCATTATTTCTCCTTCCTGACCACAGGTACTGGGTAATTATTTAGTCCTATCAGTGGCAACTGACATCAAGGCATTTTTTTTTACTCTCACTGCCCAGAGTCTGATCCTCCTAAGGTTTGGACGACAATGAACTGGCCCTTTGTATTGAAAGTTTGGAGACCAGCGATCTATACAGCACCATGCACTGCCCCCTTTGAATAGAACTGATTGTTATGATATACACAGAGGGAGGTGAAGAAGACTACTTAAGACAGCTAAATTAGATCAAGGCAAAATCCATTTAGATTCCTGGGGGCCTGCTGCTCTATGTGTACACCCCTAGGGCATATATGCATTCAGTCAGTGCGAAATACACTTTTAAAAGTATGCAATAATGCACTTTTTCCTAACAATTTTGTAATATATGTATGGTGAAGCTACAGCTTGATAAAATCATTCACTATAAATAATCATAGCAAAAAGCAGCGCTTATATTCGCAATAATCTTGCCAATATTTAGTGCATATAATATTTTGTGCAAAAACTATATACGTGTGCAATATTGCAAAAAAGGGTGCTTGTCACAGAAAGTGCTGGTGCAAATAAATTTATCTGTGAAAGAAAAATGGTAAACAGTCCAAAATAATGTCCATTAAACAATCTTCTTCCCAATGTGCTGCAATCCTTCAAACTTGTTCCATCACCAAGAACCAGCATGCAGGTGATCACACTAGGGGCTTACCAGATGTAAACAACAAAAACGCCTGTCTATCAGAAAAGGGCTCAGCCACCTCTCTCCAATATAAGGTCCACACCTCCAGGAAACCACCGATCTCATATACCAATCATAAGAGACAAAACAAAATGCTCCTCATAGTGTATCTCTCAGACAATTTGGTTTATTCAGAAAGGGGTAAAAGTTGCGCTTACATCAAAACAAAAAATCTAATCGCAGTATAGGAATATAGACATCTACCAGTCCGCCGAGTACAGCTCCTCTCCACCTCTAACCGAGCGTCCAGGCTCCTGGTACGTCTAGTGCATCTGTTCTCGTCGGGCCGCCGTGTAGCCACGCTCTGACGCGTTTCGTCACTTCCTGACTTGATCACAGGGCTGGCTACACGGCGGTCCGAGCCCTCATAAATAGTGGCGGCTTTTCACCACCAGGTGGCGTTCTGTGCGAAGCAACTCCCTCTATCTCAGGCTAATGCGCGGCGAGGTCCATATTTCAAAGGATGATTTCTCATAATCCCTCCGCACTGTACCACCAGCAAGAGATAGTGGAGTATTTTGACAACAGGAGACCATGAAATCATGATCCCTCTCGGGTCCGCCATTCTCTGCCCATATCCTCAGTCTAAATTAGATGCCCGTAAAACCGCGCTGCATCCACATCATTTAAACCTATGACAATCCTACTACATATTAAAACCATCCTTTATTATTTATAATTTATAGTGTTTGTCCCCGCTTAATAATAATAATACACTTCCTGACCTACCTATAGCTGTCTTGTTCCGTGGCTGAGTATGTGTTCATTATTCTTGGAACTAAACCCACTACAAGTCTACACTGTATAGTCCCAGATTAGGATCCTCAATCATTACTAATATGCGGAGACTTATAAAATTCACCAAAACACATGGTGATCACAGTAATAATTTAAAATATCTTGTAATATCTTCATAAAAAGAAGAAACTGGAGAAGAATGGAATATCTAAAACCTTAAACTTACGGGGATTAAAATCAATATTAAAATATTATAATAAAATATTATATTAAAATAATTACTACTGTAGCAGTCGTATCAAGTCTGCATTATCTAGTATCATATGTTTGGCTATACATATTATTCTAAAAGATCCAAGACGTGTAAATCACTAATAAAAACATGCATTTTTTGAGGTTCATAATTAAGAATTATTAATAAAACAATTGATGTCAAGTTCTATGTTCAACCCCTTCGGGTTAAGAGTTCCTAAACGATGTATCCACCGGGATTCCATTCTAGAGATTTCCCTTACTTTATTCGAACCCCTCCAGTTGGGTCGTAACTTTTCTACTCCCCAAAATTGTAGTCCTGAGGGGTCTCTTTTATGTATATCTCTAAAATGCGCTGACACATTGTGGTCCTTGTATCCCCTAATAATATTAGATATGTGTTCTCCTATTCTTACTTTTAGGGGTCGTTTAGTTCTCCCTACATATAAAAACCCGCAGGGACAACTTAGAACATAGACCACATGTGTAGTTTCACACGTAATGAACTGCTCAATAATATATGATCCTCCAGTACTGCTGGATTCAAATGTTGTGCGAGTTCTCAATGGATTCCCTGCTAGATTGCATGCCCGGCATTTTCCGCAGGCCCTGAAGCCTTTCCTTTCTGGCCACAGTTGCAGTCCTCCTGTGGTTGTAGGGGGGTCCAGCACCTTCCTGACTATCTTATCCGCAAAAGTTGGGGCTCTCCTGTATACAAATCCCGGTTTATTCAGAATTGCTGGTCCCAAAGTTTTGTCCATTTTTAGGAGATGCCAATGTCGGGAGAATATTTCTTCCACCTCCCGATACTGCTCATGGTAATCAGTTACCAAGTTCCATTATCTTCCTTTATTGGTCTGATTATCTCTTGGTTGCTCATTCAGTAGGTCTCCTCTTGGTTTTTGGAATACTCTCATTCTTTCTTTTTCCAAAAAACGAGGATCATATCCTTTCTGACAAAACTTCATCTTGATCATTTCAGATTGCTCTTCATAGTGTTGGTCTGTAGTGCAATTTCTTCTGACCCGTATAAACTGGCCCCTAGGAATGCTCCCAAGCCAAGCCGGGTGGTGTCCACTGGTGATCGCTAAATAACTGTTACGATCGGTGATTTTAAAATACGTTTCGGTTGCCAAACAGTCATTTACTCTATAAATAGTTAAATCTAAAAAATTAATTTCTTTTTGACTAAAATTATGCTCCAACCGGATGTTATTGTTATTAATATTCAACTTGCTAATAAACTCATTCAAGGTTTCTTCCGTACCTTCCCAGATAAAAAATAGATCATCTATGAACCTGCGATAAAATTTTAGCTCAGGTTTCTTTTCATTAAAGATGAATCTATCTTCCCATTCAGCCATGAAAATGTTCGCCAAGCTGGGGGCAAACTTGGCCCCCATGGCGACTCCACTCCGCTGGGCATAGAAGCTGTTCTGGAACCAAAAGTAATTTCGCTTAAGGCAGAAATCCAGTGCTCTAGTCAGACAAACCTTTTGCTCCAATAACATCTCCTCCCTTTTGCTCAGGGTCCAGTTTAGTGCCAACATTGCATCATCATGGGAGATGTTAGTATACAGCGATGCCACATCAGCTGTAACTAAATAAGTGGTCCGGTCTGTCTTTAATACAATGTCCTTTAATGAGATCAAAAGGTCCTTCGTGTCCTTTAAATACGCCTTTGTGCTCATCACACTTGGTTGCAACGCCAGATCCAAATATTCCCCTAGTCTCGCCGTTACCGACCCTATCCCATTAACAATGGGTCGGGGTGGGGGATTTATTTGATCTTTGTGGATCTTCGGGAGTGTATAGACCACCGGTATTCTACATGTGCTAGGAACTAGATAGGCCCGCTCCTTTTTGTTTAGCACACCTGTTTTTGCCCCAAAGGTTATTAAGGATTTTAGCTCATTTTTATACTGATATGTGGGGTCCTTACTTAACTTCTTGTATGTATCTACATCTGATAACATCTCGTTAACTTGATTAGTGTAGAACTGCCTATCCAGGACCACTACTCCTCCTCCTTTGTCGGCTTATTATTTTAATGTAATATTTTATTATAATATTTTAATATTGATTTTAATCACCGTAAGTTTAAGGTTTTAGATATTCCATTCTTCTCCAGTTTCTTCTTTTTATGAAGATATTACAAGATATTTTAAATTATTACTGTGATCACCATGTGTTTTGGTGAATTTTATAAGTCTCCGCATATTAGTAATGATTGAGGATCCTAATCTGGGACTATACAGTGTAGACTTGTAGTGGGTTTAGTTCCAAGAATAATGAACACATACTCAGCCACGGAACAAGACAGCTATAGGTATGTCAGGAAGTGTATTATTATTATTAAGCGGGGACAAACACTAAAAATTATAAATAATAAAGGATGGTTTTAATATGTAGTAGGATTGTCATAGGTTTAAATGATGTGGATGCAGTGCGGTTTTACGGGCATCTAATTTAGACTGAGGATATGGGCAGAGAATGGCGGACCCGAGAGGGATCATGATTTCATGGTCTCCTGTTGTCAAAATACTCCACTATCTCTTGCTGGTGGTACAGTGCGGAGGGATTATGAGAAATCATCCTTTGAAATATGGACCTCGCCGCGCATTAGCCTGAGATAGAGGGAGTTGCTTCGCACAGAACGCCATCTGGTGGTGAAAAGCCGCCACTATTTATGAGGGCTCGGACCGCCGTGTAGCCAGCCCTGTGATCAAGTCAGGAAGTGATGAAACGCGTCAGAGCGTGGCTACACGGCGGCCCGACGAGAACAGATGCACTAGACGTACCAGGAGCCTGGACGCTCGGTTAGAGGTGGAGAGGAGCTGTACTCGGTGGACTGGTAGATGTCTATATTCCTATACTGCGATTGTATTTTTGTTTTGATGTAAGCGCAACTTTTACCCCTTTCTGAATAAACCAAATTGTCTGAGAGATACACTATGAGGAGCTTTTTGTTTTGTCTCTTATGATTGGTATTTGAGATCGGTGGTTTCCTGGAGGTGTGGACCTTATATTGGAGAGAGGTGGCTGAGCCCTTTTCTGATAGACAGACGTTTTTGTTGTTTACATCTGGTAAGCCCCTAGTGTGATCACCTGCATGCTGGTTCTTGGTGATGGAACAAGTTTGAAGGATTGCAGCACATTGGGAAGAAGATTGTTTAATGGACATTATTTTGGACTGTTTACCATTTTTCTTTCACAGATAAATTTATTTGCACTAGCACTTTCTGTGACAAGCACCCTCTTTTGCAATATTGCACACGTATATAGTTTTTGCACAAAATATTATATGCACTAAATATTGGCAAGATTATTGCGAATATAAGCGCTGCTTTTTGCTATGATTATTTATAGTGAATGATTTTATTGATATATTACCTTTAAAGCAGCAGCTGAATGTTTTACACTTTGTATATTTTATGTATTTATTTACACAGATTAATTTATACACATTTGTTTTAGCACGGTGTCACTATTATATATTGAAGCTACAGCTTGGCTTTTAGAAATGTTGCATGCTATAGCACAATGTGATAAAAAAAATGTAAGCTTATAAAATGGTACACATTGTCAGTTTTCAACATTTGTTGGCAATGCATAACGTATGTAGGTATCAGGGTTCGACTAAAGGAAAGTTCCTTAAATCTGCCCTTTCACAATGCAATATTTAGGATATATAAATCAGTGACGACAACAGAAATACCAACCAAAACATAAATAGCTTTTTCTATTGATTATTTCCGGCTCAATTGGTTGCATTAAAAAAATAGCCGTAAAATAACATTCTTTGTGCAGCAAGGACAATAATCCCATATCACTGAAAATCAATAGTAATTGCAACAGTTGCAAAATGGTCCATACCACTATGTTTCATCGTTATAATGAAGGAACTTACTGCCCAAATACAGAATAATATATTTTTCTTACTGTATCACATGTACAGATCTGTAGACTAGCCATGAGAAGCTTACAGTGACCCGGTGCAATTATTGTCTAGCACTGAAAAGCAGTAAATGGAGCCTTCATACTGTATTTAAGAAGCAAATATGACTCCTCCATGTGCATATGTAATTGCCAACTTATTAAATATAAAAAAGCATTTTTAACCCCTTCCTTACCGGGCACTTAAACCCCCCTCCTGCCCAGACCAATTTTTGGCTTTCAGCGATGTCGCATTTTGAATGACAATTGCGCGGTCGTGCGACGTTGTACACAAATAAAATTTGCATCCTTTTTTTCCCACAAATAGAGCTTTCTTTTGGTGCTATTTGATCCCCTCTGCGTCATTTCTGATCGCCGCTATAAACAAAAAATGAGCGACAATTTTGCAAAAAAGAACAATATTTTTTACTTTTTGCTAAAGTACAAATCCATTAAAAAAATCATTCATCGGTTTTGGCCGATATATATTCTTCTACATATTTTTGGTAAAAAAAAAAAATCGCAATCGGCGTATATTGATTGGTTTGCGCAAAAGTTATCGCGTCTACAAACTGGGAATTGATTTATGGCGTTTTTATTATTATTTTTTTTTTACTAGTAATGGCGGCGATCTGCGATTTTTATCGGGACTGCGATATTGGGGCGGAAATGTCGGACATTTTTTACACATTTTTGGGACCAATGACATTTATACAGCGATCAGAAATTTAAATGTCCACTGATTACTGTATAAATGTCATTGGCAGTGAAGGGGTTAACCAGTAGGGGGCAGTGAAGGGGTTAAATATGTTCCCTGGCTGTGTTCTAACTGTAGGGGGGCAGGGCTGGCCGGGACATAACAGATCTAACTGATCCCAGTGACAGGGATCAGTAGATCTGTTATGTCCCCTGTCACAGAACGGGGAACCGCCGTGTTTACAACGGCGGTTCCCCGTTCTGAGGCTCCTGAAAGTGATCGGCGGGTCTCGGGCGGACATCGAGTCCGCCCGACCCACAGTCACGCTCGCGCCGCCGCTGCCGCCAGGGGGCGCGAAGGAGCATGCGCAGTGGAGGACGTCCATGGACGTCCTCCCGGAATTTCAGGTCCGCGCTGGTGCCGTATTTCGGCAATAGCGCGGACCTGGAGTGGTTAAATTATGACAAATATTGATAAGATTATTTATTTATGTCAATCTTGTTTCGCCCGGTTTTAGTTAAAGTGTTACACACAGTTTCCAGATGTTTGCAGAACATTAGTTCAGTTTGTCCCGGTTTTATTTAAAGTGTTACACACAGTTTCCAGATGTTTGCAGAACAGTAGTTCTGTTTGTCCCGGTTTTATTTAAAGTGTCACACACAGTTTCCAGATGTTTGCAGAACAGTGATATGGGTTCGCCCGGTTTTAGTTAAAGTGTTACACACAGTTTCCAGATGTTTGCAAGATGTG
>BLSH010373387.1:718792-732811 GCA_018402905.1 Glandirana rugosa | reverse complement strand
GATTTTACGTCACCCAAGACCTTGCCCTTCAGAACGACCTTGACAAGAGACAGCAGAACTACCCTGTTATCAGCGTTGTAAGAGGACTAGTAACGTCACTGTAGATCCTTGTCCTAATAGGACAAAATAAAGAAGTGAATCAAGACTTAACCCACTCAGAGAGACCCACTCGTCCCTACCTTCCCGTTACTGGAAAAAGAAGTAATGTATGACTACTAAAGGAAGGTAAAAGGACCCGCATACTTTCCTTCATCCTCAGACGCAGAAGTGAATCATGTCTAAACCTGAATACTAATCTCAACTCGCTTGAAGATCTTCAGGCCCAAGACGACCAAGCCGGCTTGAAGCCCCACCCTTACCCACATTTCCTTCCTTTTGCAGACCTCTAGGACCTTCCAGGACTATTTTACAACATTTTTTGTAGCTAAAAGTCCGGGTCTCCATTGATTTCAATGGGGTCCAGGACAAAGTTCGGGTTCTGTCCGGACCCGAACCCGGACTTTGTCCCGAAGTTCGGCCGAACCAGCAGAACCCGGACTTCTAGAAGTTCGCTCAACTCTAATCATAAGTCCAAATCTGTACTAAGTGAAGACGCAGACTCCTACTTCCTTTCATACGCCCAGGAAAATGGAAGGAAATCATCAGTATGTAATGAAGAAAAAGGTCATTGCCCTTCCATCCCTGCTCACCCAGAGAGACTCACCCAATTCAGAACTAAGTGAAGAAATAAAACAGGATAATCCTGTTCCTAGATGTCACTGCAATGATCAGGAGAATGTTGCGACTATTGTCCCATCAAGACGACAGAGAACAGTTCCAGCAAGACTTCCCGTTCCAGAACCCACTGCATTTTCAGGAGATGTACTGAAGTTCATAGAGTGGAAGGCAAGTTTTGAAATGATCATTGAGCATCATTGCTCCAGGCCAGTTGACAAGTTATTCTACCTTCGGAAATACGTTGGTGCAGAAGCAAAGAAAGCTCTTGAAGGTAACTTCTATAGAACAGACGAAGAAGCCTACAAGCAAGCTTGGGAAAAATTAAATGCAAGATATGGTCATCCTTTCTTAGTACAAAGAGCCTTTAGGGAGAAATTGAATAACTGGCCTAAAATAGGTCCTAAAGAACACTTCAAAACTCCAAGAGTATGGTGACTTCCTGCAAGCATGCAGCAATGCCATCCCACATGTATGAGGACTAGAAGTACTGAACGACTATCTAGAAAACCACAGGATGCTAGCTAAGTTACCTGAAGAAGTGGCTTCTAGATGGAATCGCTATGTGACTGAGCAGTTAGAACTAAGTAAGAACTTTCCAAGTTTTGAAAAGTTCTCTGAGTTCGTTCATAAGGAAGCACAAATAGCATGTAATCCTGTAACAGCATCCTACGCCTTAAAATCCTTAGAAGAAAGGCCTGCGAGAGATATAAGACGTGCAAGAGCAACTAGCTTTGCAACTGACACAACAGCTAAAGGTCTAGATACCTACGAGAGCAAGTTCAAAGTCACTACTGGGATCAGCAGAGAGACAGAACCGACAAATCCTCTGACTATTTTTAAGTGTATGTTCTGTGGAGAAAACCACTCTATACACAAGTGCCAACAATTGAAGGAGAAATCCCCAAATGAAAAGAAAAGGTTTGTACTTGTTAAGCAACTGTGTTTTGGGTGCCTAAGAAAAGGCCATATCACAAAGGAGTGTAAGAAAAGGGCCACATGCAGCCTTTGCAAAGGACGCCATCCTACACCACTACATGAAGAACATCTAAAGAAGGATAAATCCTCAATGCCTAAAGATGCTGAGGAAGAAAAGAAAGCATCGGTATTCTCTTGCAGAGTAAGGGAAAGCAACGGCACGTCAATGGTTGTACCAGTGTGCATTTCAAATCCTAAAAGGAAGAACAAGAAGGTGTATGCCTACGCACTATTGGATGCCCAAAGCAATGTCACCTTCATTGATCAAGAAATCTGCAAGAAATTACAAGTGGCTGCAGAACCAGTGAAGCTCAAACTCACCACAATGACAGGGAGAGACACATTAGTGAACAGTCAAAGGGTCAAAGGATTGAGAGTTAGAGGACTTCATTCAAACCTCACATTGGATCTACCTCCAGCTCACACGAAAGACGATATACCTCTAGATCGAGATTGCATACCTACCTGTGAAACAGCCAATAAATGGGAGCACCTATCTCTCATATATCATGAAATGTCCCCGCTGAAGGAGTTTGGTGTTGGACTGTTGATAGGTTATGATTGTCCCGAAGCTTTGGTACCAAGGAGATACAGATACAGAGCCAGAAGAATACAGAATGAAAGTACACTTGTTTGGAGCAGCGTCGTCTCCAGGTTGCGCCAATTATGGTATGAAGTACCTAGCCAATAAAAATGAAAAGGATTGCCCATCAGCAGCAAATTTTCTTAAGAAAAACTTCTATGTAGATGATGGTCTTATAAGTTTAGAGTCCTCAGAATCTGCAATCAAACTAGTGAAAGAAAGCCAAGAGCTATGCGCAAGAGGAAACCTGCGCTTTCACAAATTAAACTCAAACAACAGAGAGGTACTGGAATCCATCAGTGACTCTGAACGTGCACCAACAATGAAAAATGTAAATCTCAATTATGATCATCTTCCAGTTCAGAATGTACTTGGATTGGGATGGAATGTAGAGAATGAGGGGTTCTTCTTTGAAACATCCTTGAAAGAAAAAGTTGCAACTAGACGTACCATTCTTTCCGCAGTGGCTTCTATATATGATCCATTGGGATTCCTGGCACCAGTAATCCTCAAAGCAAGAGAAATACTACAAGAATTATGTAGACGGAAGTTGGGATGGGATGAACCCATACCTGAAGATTTGAGGCCAAATTGTGAGGCTTGGATAAAAGACTTGCAAAATTTGAGAGAAGTTCGGATACCTAGATGTTTTGTACCTCATGATTTCGGAGAGTACAAGTAAATAGAACTTCATCACTTTTCAGACGCCAGTAGTTATGGTTATGGACAGTGCTCCTACATCAGAGTGATAGGAGAAGGAAAAATACACTGTGCCCTGGTTATGGGTAAGACCAGAGCCGCACCCACCAGTATTCGGACAATACCAAGACTTGAACTGACAGCAGCTGTTGTTTCAGCATCAGTAAGCAAGTTTTTGAGGCAAGAATTAGAGTTAAAAATAGATGAAGAATATTTTTGGACAGACTCGCAAGTTGTCCTAGGATACATAAACAACGAAGCTCGAAGATTCCATGTCTTTGTCGCCAACAGAGTCCAGAAAATTTGGGAAATAACAAATCCGGAACATAGGCATCACATTGATACAAAGCATAACCCAGCAGATCATGCTTCAAGAGGCCTGAATGTAACAGAATTGAAAAATTCAAACTGGTTCACCGGTCCAAAGTTCCTTTGGGAAAGGGAAATCATACCCAGTGAAGGTTACACAGAATTGTCTATGGGTGATCCAGAAGTAAAGGTTGTACAAACATTAAGCACTGCTGCCAGCTGTCAAAATGACATACTTGAAAGACTAGCCAGATGTTCAAAATGGAATACAGTCATAAACGTAGTAGCTCGAATTCAACGTTTGGCAAAGGGAATCAGAAAGAAGGAATCATTGAATGTAGAGGAAAGAATGAAAGCAGAAGAAACAGTCATAAGACTCATTCAACAGAGATTCTATAGTGAAGAGTTGAAGAGACTTAGTCAAGAACCCAAAAGGCTTCCCAAAAACCACCCATTGTACAAGTTTAATCTTGTTCTACAGGATGGTATACTGAAGGTGGGGAGGGAGACTGGAAAATGCATCGTTACCCAGCAGAGTGAAGCATCCAGCAATTCTACCCAAAAATTCTACCTTCACAAGATTGATCATCGATCACTGCCACAACAAATCCTTGCATCAAGGAACAAGCTTTACCCAGAACTGTTTGAGAGAAGGTGGTTACTGGATAGTAAAAGGAAGCAAAGTTATAGCAAAGTATATTATTATACAGGATTTATTATTATTATACAGGATTTATATAGCGCCAGCAGTTTGCGCAGCACTTTACAAAAATGAAGGCAGACAGTACAGTTACATCACAATTTGGTACAAGAGGAATCAGAGGGCCCTGCTCGTTAGAGCTTACAATCTAAGAGATATAATCTAAGTATATAAGTAAATGTGTAACCTGTAGAAAGGCACGTAGACCTACCGAAGAACAAAGAATGGCAGATTTACCGGTAGATCGTGTAAACCCATCACCACCATTTCTTTATAGTGGAATGGATTGTTTCGGCCCATTCATCACCAAACAAAACTGCAAGGAGTCCAAGAGATATGGACTAATATTTACATGTCTAAGCTCCAGAGCAATTCATCTGGAAATGTTAGATGATATGTCAACTGACGCATTCATTAATGCCTTGAGATGTTTCATAGCCATTAGAGGTACTGTCAGAGAGCTTAGATCTGACCAAGGATCTAATTTTGCCGGAGCAAAGAATGAATTGAAGAAAGCTCTAAAAGACCGATAAAGAAAAGGTAACTGAGTATTTGTTAAAGAATCAATGTGATTTTCACATGAATGCTCCACATGCAAGCCACACAGGAGGAGTTTGGGAGAGACAAATCAGAACTGTAAGAAATGTGTTAAGTTCAGTGTTGAGAAAGAGCTCCGGAAGAATAGATGATGCTTCACTTAGGACCCTATTCTATGAAATAATGTCTATTGTTAACAGTCGTCCACTTACAGTTGACAACATCAATGATCCAACAAGTTTGGAACCTTTAACTCCCAACCATCTACTTCACCTTAAGTCTGATTGCATACAACCACCACCTGGCAAGTTTACCAAAGAAGATTTGTATGCCAAAAAGAGATGGCGAAGAATTCAATATCTATCAGAACAGTTTTGGAATGGATGGAGGAAAGAGTACTTAGCCAATCTTAGGTTAAGAAGTAAATGGCAAACACCCAGAAGAAATGTCCAAGTTGGTGACATAGTGTTACTGAAAGAAGAAGATTTACCTAGAAGTCAATGGAAATTGGCCAAAGTTCTGGAAGTTCGAAAGGATAAAGACAGACTAGTAAGAAGAGTGTTTTTACAAATAGGAGACTCAAAACTTGATAAAAGGGGAAAACGTCTCACCACTCCACTCAATTTGGAACACCCTATACAGGAGTTAGTTGTTCTACTTGAGAGTGATAAAAGACACTTGGAAGTTGGGAACCCGATGGAAAATTCCCCAAATTCATGTTTAAACCCTACTATAGAGAACATAGAATTATAAGTAATTTTGGTGGGAGTGTAGCTGGCCAGCTAAGACCTGTCCTAGGTTGTCAATATGACTTACATACACTTATGACGTACGCAAACTGCTGGCACTATATAAATCCTGTATACTAATAATAATAATAATAATAATATACAGCAAGACCAGCTAATAACCTTAATGCAATTTCATATGCTCATATGTGAGAGACAAAGCAGAGCTATTTACTGTGATTTATGTTTTGAATGTCATGTAACAGTTGTATATTGTGTTCACAGCAAAATAGAGAATATGCCTTTTAAGATTTGTTGTGTGACTGTAAAGGTAAGCTTAAGACACAGCAGTATTGAAACCAGAAAGCATAGAGTTAAGGCTTTGTTATTCACCAGGAGTCTTGGCCAATTACAGCCAATCTCACATTGAGCAGGACTCTTGGCCAATCACAGCTAACTTTACACCCATTCTCTCTGGAAAATTCTCTAGCAGAGCTGTTTAGAATTCATTGCACCAGAGATAAGAAGAGCTGGACAGAGTATCCAGTTTAGAGTCCTGTTTTATGGAAGCAAGTGGCCAAAACAGGTATTAAATACAGTAATATTCCTTCCTATTGTTAATGTGATAGAACTGTATACTGAACTAGTAATATGTGTTCACTTTATAGTTCCACCGAACTAAGCAAACTATCCAAACTAAGCAAACTGTACAAACTGTACAAACCATTCAAAGTTCAAACCACTCAAACCAAACTAACTAAACATCATAGCAAAGAATCAGACAAGCAAAGAAGTTTAAGAGTTTGGTGTGCTCTTTAAACCTACTGCTTCCATAGAACAGCGCTAGAAGAATTATAGAGTAACAGACAGTCTTGTTTGGACTAAAAGGTCAGAAAGTAAAATTCTTCTAATGTCACAGCGCATAAGGCACTTCATAGTGCTGCGCCTGCCACATGCTATACAGTGCTCTAAAAGAAATATTAAAAAAAAAAAAAACATTGATTGTCAGCTACAAAACACAGATGCTAAAACATATACCTCCTGCCTGCTCCACAGGCTACAGAACACTTATTATATGTCTCAAGTGAGTCTAAATTGCCTGACAGGGAGATGAACAAAACTGTTGGCTACAGAATTCAATAGCTCAAGTTGTAATTACACACACAAGTGAATGAAGCTTGTCCCTTTCACATCCCTTCTGTGTCTGCTGTGCATACTCTATATATATGTATGTATACTCTACGCACTCTATCTCTCTCTCTCTCTATATATATATATATATATGTGTGTGTGTATACTCTATATTCAGTGTTTATTTGTAAGAAAAAAAATGGCCTAAATAGGAATACAAAGGTATAAAACATGATTTAAAACATGATTGTAGAGTCACAAAAGCTGTACACAGATAATGTCACAGGCAAAACCTTAATTGGATGAAAAGCTTCAGTACATGGCCCTGCTATCAGGACCACAACCCTGACATATTTCACAGAATGATGAAGCCTATGGGTAGAACATGTCAGAGGAGTGGTCCTGAGGGTCAGGGTCCATGTACTGAAACTTGTCAACTGATTAAATATGTATTATAGCAAAAAGTCAAAAATATTGTTTTTTTTTTCAAAATTGTTGCTCGTTTTTTGTTTATAACACAAAAAAGAAAAAACTACAGAGATGATCAAATACCAGCAAAAGAAAGCTCTATTTGTGGGAAAAAAATGACGTCAATTTTGTTTGGGTACAACGTCCCATGACCTCGCAATTGTCAGTTAAAGCTGCGTAGTGCCGAATCGCAAAAAGTGCTCTGGTCAGGAAGGGGATAAATCCTTCCGGGGCTGAAGTGGTTAAAAACCTGCAAAATAAGCAACAGTTTTACAGGTAGATTTAGAAACCATATGCACATAACATATGCAGACATTTAAACTGTATTTATGGTCAAAATGTAAAATCATATATTCATGTGCACATTTTATTTTGATTATTTTCTAGTCTACTCTTAATAATTGGAATGAACCTGAAGTCTGTAAACTTACTTTGTGAAAATTCACACACATTTACTTTCTTGAATTCTGTGACATTTATTCACTATGCCCTTAAACTAAATATTGCTGTGTCACACTACAGAGGTGCTGAGAGAAGGAGTTTCTGGAGGGGGAGTCAGTGCGGGAATCGCTGCTTTCAGTCAGCAAGGTACCATGGGATATGTAGTCTTTAGAAATTGAAATTATACAGCATAGGAGAAGCGGCAAACAGATGACCAGCAGACAAGTAGCACCCACAACATGAAAGGAGATTTTTCAAGTAACCTTATATTGGATTGTCAAAAATAACTATTGTTTGTATTGTTATTACGATGATGTTTCAAAAAATGAAAAGTGTATGTTGTGACCATAGAATTTGTTTAATCTTTTTGACTAATAATGACATTGTAGTGTCAAGTAAGTTACCTCAATGAAAGGGACCCTGTCACCAAGACCTATCTTTTTAACAACAATCTTGCTATAAGATTATATGTACATGTTTAGACATAATAATTACCTACACAAGGCTCCATTGTGATGACATCCAAAAGTCTTGAAACTGTTGCTGTTTAGCATTATCTGCTACATAAAAGATTACCAAGGGTTCAGGGAATCTCATTTGAAGATTAAAGCGGAGTTCCACCCAGAAAAATGTTTTTTTTTTTTTTTTGGCATCCACTCTTTTAATACTAAATAGATGTAACCTTTTGTTTCCTTACTTTCAAACCGCCTAGTAATTACATGTATTTTTTACTCACAATTTTGTTTCTATCACTGCTGGACTTTTCCATTTTAGGTGAGGGCATCTGAAGCCCATCCGTAGTCTCCTGGCATCTCTTCCTGAAAGAAGTGCGTGGTGGGTAACCATGATGCACTCCTTGATCTCGGTCAGCCTTAAATCACGTCATTTCCTGTCTGAAAATAACACAATTTTACAGTACAAGGAAGCCCACTGACTCCTGGGAAATGATGAGTCACATCTCCCAGGAGGCCAGGCAAAGCAGGAAGTGAGGAGAAGAGCCTAACACCTAAAAGGGGCAGATTATAGAGACCACCTAGCAACAAGCGACTTAGGGTGAGTATAAAAATCTTTTTTTCTTCAAAGGTAAGTCTATATAGGCAAAGGGCTTGATTGATGTAAAAAAAAATTCTGGGTGGAACTCCACTTTAGAGTGCCTGAATTCTCACCCAATCCATACTCAACCACCCATCCTCACCCAATCCATGCTCACCCACCCATCCTCACCCATCCATACATCCATCCATGCTCACCCATCCAGCCGTGCTCACCCAGCCATCCATCCGTGCTCACCCATCCATCCATCCATGCTCACCACCCAGCCGTGCTCACCCATCCATCCATCCATGCTCACCCATACATCCATGCTCACCCATCCATCCATCCATGCTCACCCACCCAGCTGTGCTCACCCAGCCATCCATCCATGCTCACCCACCCAGCCGTGCTCACCCAGCCATCCATCCATGCTCACCCAGGGATCCATCCATGCTCACTCTCCCAGCCGTGCTCACCCATCCATCCATCCATGCTCACCCATCCATCCATCCATGCTCACCCAGCCATGCTTACCCATCCGGGCTCACCCACCCATCCGTGCTCACCCACCCATCCGTGGCTCATCCATCCCCATCTGTGGCTCATTTGTGCCTCATTCATGCTCATCCATACCACATCAATTCTCAATCGTGACACATCCATGCCACTACAGTGCCCATCCATGCCACTACACTGCCCATCCGTGCCGCTGCAGTGCCCATCCGTGCCACTACAGTGCCCATCCGTGCCACTACACTGCTCATCCGTGCCACTACCCTGCCCATCTTTGCCACTACAGTGTCTATCCATGCCACCACAGTGCCTCACAATAATGTAAAAGGTAGTCAAATTAGATTCGAAATTTATGCCCCTAGAACACCTGACGGTGCTCCCTGCATGTTGGGCCTCTGTATGTGGTCAGGCTGTGTAAAAGTGTCACACATGTGGTATCGCCATACTCGGGAGGAGTAGCAGAATATATTTTGGGGTGTCATTTTTGCTATGTACATGCTGTGTGTTAGAAATATTGTATAAATGGACAACTTTGTGTAAAAAAAAATGCGTTTTCATTTTCTTTCCACATTTTCCAAAAACTTGTGGAAAAAATTACATGTTCAAAAGACTCATCATGCCTCCTAGAATATACGTTGGGGTGTTTGCCTTCCAAATTGCCTGTCATTTTTTGGGCGTTTCCATTGTCCTGGTGCTCCAGGACCTTCAAAAGTGCAAGAGGTAGTCAAGAAATTATATATGTAATTTATGCTCCTAGAACGCCTGATGGCTCTCCCTACATGTTGGGCCTCTGCATGTGGCCAGGCTGTGTAAAAGACTCACACATGTGGTATCCCCATACTCAGGAGGAGTAGTAGAATGTATTTTGGGGTGTAATTTATGGTATGCATATGCTGAGTGTGAGAAATAACCCATTAACATATGACAATTTTGGGGAAAAAAAAAATCTTCATTTGCAAAGAATTGTGGGAAAAAATTACAACTTCAAAAAATTCACCATAACCCTTACTAAATGTCTTGGAATGTCTACTTTCCAAGAAGGGGTAATTTGGGGGGTATTTGTACTTTCCTGGCTTGTTAGGGTCTCAGGAAATGAGATAGGCTGTCAGTACATCAGGTGTGATCAATATTCAGTGATTGGCACCATAGCTTGTAGACTCTATAACTTTCACACAGACCAAATAATATCCACTATTTTTTTACCAAAGATATGTAGCAGTATAAATTTTGGCCAAAATTTATGAAGAAAATTACTAATTTGCTAAATTTTATAACAGAAAGAAGAAAAACTCATTTTTTTACAAAATTTTCAGTATTTTTTTAATTCTAGCGCAAAAATTTAAAAAAACAGCTGTGATTAAATACCACCAAAAGAAAGCTCTATTTGTGTGAAAAAAGGACGCAAATTTCATATGGGTATAGTGTTGTATGACTGAGTAATTGTCATTCAAAATGTGAGAGCACTGAAAGCTGAAAATTGGTCTGGTTGTTAAGGGGTTTAAGTGCCCAGTGGTCAAGTGGTTAAATTACATACTTGGGAGATGCCTTTCAGCTGAATATGATGTTATGGAACATTACGATGTTCGTGGACAGTGTCAGTGACACCGTATTCTGGCATTACATATTTGGGATGTGTAAATTATTTTTTTTTGTAAACTATTAACCTCCCTGGCGGTATGACTGAGTCTGGAATTTATTGCTGAAAGCGGTAATGGCTTTCTGCATGGAGATATGGCGTTATGTACTATAGGCCTGCAATGGTTAGTAATCCCTGGCGGTATGATTATGTCTGATTTTTGGTGCTGAAAGTGGTACAATTATTTTGCATTTATTCAATAATGTAATCAAACCAAAAACGCAGAAATTTGCTCAGTTGCAGAATTGTCGCTGTCGTCACTTTCAGTTTCTGATGATAAATTTCCCCAAAAATCAGTATCACTCAATTCTGCAAATGATTCTTATTTACTATCGCTGTTTTCTAGCTGATCAAAAACCACTTTTGACGCAAAGGGACACTTTTTGGTTGCTATGGACATTCTCATGTTTCCAGGCAGAAAGAATTTATTTATTATATAAAAGTGCATGCAGGGCTCTGGGCAAACCACTAGGGACAAAGGGGATGTGAAATGTTTTCATACAGTAATGTAATCTATAAGATTACAGTGTACTGTATGTACTGTGTGTGTTTCACTTTTTGAATTTCCCGCCGGTCTCCGCCCCCGTGCGACGCGACGCTCGCAGGGAACGGAGCCCGGAGGCACACAGAGGCATCGGAGCTGCGGACACAGCCCGCAGACACGCTGACACCGCGTGAGGACATCGCTGGATCCAGGGGACAAGGTGAGTAACATTGCCTGGATCCAGCGATGCAAGCCTGAGTGTGGCTCGGGGTTACCGCTTTAGGTACTGAAAATCCACCCCGAGCCACACTCGGGATTACCGCTAAGGAGGTTAAATTGCTTGGCTTAAAAACAGCAGCAGCACCAACATCTGATTTATTCCAACATGAAAAGGGCTTTTTAGGTAGTTTTAGCTTTAACTCATGTTTTTATTATCAAGCAGTAATAGGCCCAAATTGATGGGTGGAAGTGCCACAATAGATCTAAAAGCTATAGGAATTTTTCCCCTAACAAAAATAAAGCTAAAGCCATAAACTTTTCACAATTTGGTCTGTGACAAACAATTTAAGAGTATAGTTTGTGAGTATTTTTTTTACATTACTAGAATGCATTGTATTTTCAAAGATTAATAAAAGAGTGCACAAAACCACAACCCCACATTCCCCACACCCTCTCAGATTCCCGCATCCCCAATTATACCTGACATTTTCAAAATACAGACTTCAAACATGTGTTTGGCAGAAATTGACTAGCATGAAGACAGTATTGAGAACTTGAATAGGCTGCAAATAATGAAAGATGAGGCAGATTTTTTTTCTTGCAATAAAAGTGGTAGTGTATTGTCTGAGAGACAATAGCCACAAATATTTTACAGTAGCTGCTCCATCTGTAAACAGCAGCTTAGTTAAGCAACAATTTACGAGGTAGAGCCAAGGCAAGCTTATTCTTGAAATTGAAATTATAATATATTATTGGAGAGACAATAGCCACAAATATTATACAGTGGCTTGACAGTATGCAAGCAGAGAGACAAGGCATGTTTTATCTCATAAAGTTGAATAAAGACCCCAGTACATCCAGGTCAATGTGTGTGTATGTTTTTATGTCACTACTATTTCCCATATCCCTGTATATTACATTTGCTAAGATGACCATCTAAAGGTTAAAAAAAAAATCTACACTCCCTGCTGATGCTACCAACTGTAGAGGGGTGTTCCAAATCCTTACAGTTCTAATAGTAAAGAACCCTTTAAGCAGTTTAAGGTTAAATCCATTTTCATCCAACCTCACTGAGTGGCCACATGTAGTGACCTGAGACTACGTACTCCCTGTGCTATAATCACCATTTAGATATTTGTATACTGTAACCATATCTCCTCTAAAGAGTCTCTTCTTCAGTGAAAATACGTTTATTGTTTGTGGTTGTTCCTCATAACTGAGGTCCTCCAGCCCTATGATTAGCTTTGTTGCCCTTCTATAGACTCTCGCAAACTCTCAACAAGAGTTTTTCAATGTGGTAGAATTAGGGTGGGGTTAAAGGAGTATAAGTAGCTACAGTATGTAGCCCACCACACTGCTATTCATAGAAATGTAGCATAATGCAGCACAGTAAAGCAACAAACTCTACCTTCATTGACGGTCAGAACTAAACTTCATTGTACATGCTTAGATTTCTTTAGTTCAGCTGGCGGGATGAACAAAAGAAATCAAACAGAATCATTCATCCATGATAAACAATGCAGATGGATTACTCACCTCTGCGTGGTAATGAATTCTGAAAGTCAGCACCCTTGGCTATCAGAATACCCAAACTGTTCCTGAATTTGATTGGATACGTTCCCTGTGGAGCTAACATATTTCCACTCGGCTCATTGGACAAAAGTTGATCTAACCAGTCCAGCCTATGACTGAATGACGCTGGCACTGGCCTCTCGTCGATCCGGGTGGATGTCATATGATGTCCTCCCAGATCATGCCCAGTGTGCGGCCACAGGGCCCTGTAGCAGCAGAATCTGTGACCGGCCGTGTCCTACTATGGTAACATTATATTGCTCTGGTCACAGTGTATTAAAAAAAATGTAAAAACATATTGTTCTGTCACCAGTCAGAGTCCCTGATCATCGTGTTACACCAGTTATATGATAGCGGTGACAGTATGTAAAAAAAAACATTGTGAATTTTTTTTTAATTTCTTTGTTTTCCAAAAAAATGACAAAAAAATTAAATCTTCAAAACAAAACAAAACACCATGCCTCCTACTAAATATCTTGGACTGTCTACTTTCCAAAAAAAAGGATCCTTTGGAGATATTTCTACTGTCCTATCATTTTAGGACCTAAATCCAGTACATCAGGATTGATCAATTTTCAGATATAGTTTGTGGACTCTAACTTTCACACAGACTAAATAATATATACTGGTTTGGGTTATTTTCACCAAACTGCAACAGCCCTGAAAGCTGAAAATTGGCCTGGGCAGGAAGGGGGTAAAAGTACCTGGTACTAAAGTGGTTAACAGACGACCTGTCGAGGCAGGTGGTGCTGACATTTTAGCTAATTCTGCATAATGCTGACCAGCTATATCAGTGATTAGACATTTTCAGAAAAACAGAGGGCTATGACACGCATGGAGTGGGGGGGGGGGGGGGCTGTGTTAAGACATTTGTTAGCAACTTTAGAGGCACATCTCAAGTCAATTTAAAAACTAAATTAAACAAAATCTCTGAGAGTACTTAAAATACTTAATTTGTCTGGGCTTTTTCCTGTAATTTGGGTGACAGTTGGTTACAGAGGCTCTATAACCACTTCCCGCCCAGCCTATAGACAAATGACGGCCGGGCGGTGGTTCAGTTATCCTGACTGGACGTCATATGGGTGCGCATTGCAGCAATCGGTGGTGCGGTGTGTCAGTCTGACACACTGCATTACCAATCTCGGTAAAAAGCTTCCATCGGAAGCTATTTACCACGTGATAAGCCGTGACCAATCTCGACTGGTCACAGTGTAAACAGGAAGAGCTGTGTATCAGCTTTTCCTCTACTCGCGTTTGCAGACGTGAGTAGAG
>BLSH010373387.1:693148-718782 GCA_018402905.1 Glandirana rugosa | reverse complement strand
AAACAGAGGGCTATGACATGCAAGGAGGGAGGGAACTGTGTTAAGACATTTGTTAGCAACTTTAGAGGCACATCTCAAGTCAATTTAAAAACTAAATTAAACAAAATCTCTGAGAGTACTTAAAATACTTAATTTGTCTGGGCTTTTTCCTGTAATTTGGGTGACAGTTGGTTACAGAGGCTCTATAACCACTTCCCGCCCAGCCTATAGACAAATGACGGCCGGGCGGTGGTTCAGTTATCCTGACTGGACGTCATATGGGTGCGCATTGCAGCAATCGGTGGTGCGGTGTGTCAGTCTGACACACTGCATTACCAATCTCGGTAAAAAGCTTCCATCGGAAGCTATTTACCACGTGATAAGCCGTGACCAATCTCGACTGGTCACAGTGTAAACAGGAAGAGCTGTGTATCAGCTTTTCCTCTACTCGCGTTTGCAGACGTGAGTAGAGGAGAGCCGATCGGTGGCTCTCCTGACAGGGGGGGTCTGCGCTAATTGTTTATCCGTGCAGCCTTCCCCCCCCCGAGGATCGCCACCCAGGACCACCAGGGATGACACCCAGGACCACCAGGGAATGCTCACCCAGGGACCACCAGGGAGACCACCCCGACCACCAGGGAGCCCACCCAGGGACCACTGGGTAAGGTGCACAGTACCCAACAGGGATGGCACTCAGTGCTCATCTTGGATGCCACCCAGGACCACCAGGGAATGCCTCCATAAAAGTGCCATCTATCATTGCTGCCTATCAGTGCCCACCAGTGCCACCTATGAGTGCCCATCATGCCGCTTATCCGTGCCACCTATTACTGCCTGTCAGTGCTGCTTATCAGTGCCACCTATCAGTGCTGCATATATGTGCCTCATCATCAATGCCCATCAGTGCCACATCATCAGTGCCATCTCATCAGTGCCATCTCATCAGTGCCAATCAGTACTGCCTCATCAGTGCCCATCAGTGTAGCATCATCAATGCCCGTCAGTGATGGAGAAAATGTACAGTGGAACCTTGGATTATGAGAATAATCCATTTCAGGAGAACGCTTGTAATCCTAAGCACTCATATATCAAACAATGTAAACTCAGTTCATTCGTTCCACAGTCACTGCTTGTCTATGCAATATTGTACATGGCCACAGCCCCAGGGGTGCCTGGTGTATGCAATACCGCATGTGGCCAGATTTGCGGGGGTCTCCTCTAAGATGCCGCAATCACTTGGCAATGCTCGGAAAGTGTTTACACTTTCGGTATTGCGGAGGAATTCCGAGAATTTCCGGTCGCCTCCGAGGCTCCCCAGCGCCCCTGCAAATCTGGCTGCATGCAATATTGCATGCAAAAAGGGTTAATTTTACTCATTATGCGAGACACCACTCGCAAACCAGTCAGAATTAAAAAAAAAAACTGCTAGTATTGCGAAGCGCTCATTAACCGCGTTACTCACACTCGTAAGGTTTCACTGTACTTATTTACAAAGTTTTGTGACAGAAACAAAGAGGTGATCAAATACCACTAAAAGAAAGCTATATTTGTGGGAAAAAAATTATAAAAATGTTGCTTGGGTACAGTGTAGCATGACCGCGCAATTGTCATTCAAAATGCGACAGCGCTGAAAGCTGAAAATTGGTCTGGGCGGGAACGGGGGTAAGTGCCTGGTATTGAAGTGGTTAAAGAACACTTGCTGTGCTCCTAAACTGTTTTATTGCTGAATCACAATGTTTTCACAATTATAAATTATATGTGTGGATTGCCTCTTACTATACTGTATAGTTGCTATGTTAATAAAAAGTGTATTATTAATTGTTATGTTCATTATCATTTCTGCCCCAAATGTTAAACTGATGTCTTAGGACTGTGCGCAAAGCATCTTCATTTAATATAATCTTCCGTTTATTCAATTTCCAGTGAATTGCTTTTCCCATTAACAGAAATATTTTTCCAATTACTGAAATGGTAATTAGGGGCAGGAGTTGTTATCATAGAGCAGAAGCACCATGCTTGCAGTGTGTCCTCTCTGCATATCCTTTTATTATCCACAGTGTACCCTGCAAAGTACTCTATCATTATTCATCGCTGTGTAAAGAAAATAAAAAAATGGTAATTGAGCTGAGATGTTCCTGCCTGAAATGATACAAGTTCCTTTAGCAGCTGAACATTTTGGCCATTCAGAATGTGTTTATGAATAATAATCAACATGCTATCCAAGCCAAATCTAATTTTATTAGCAAGGAGACATCTGTGTGTGCTGTGCAGGAGATGGCACAGAAAAATAATATATACTGGGCCTTCTATTTATATACCAAGTTTACCTGGCTCTGCACCCTGTAAACATTTGGTTTTCTCTCCTTGTCTCTACAGCACATCTCAATGTTGCGTGGACTGCTTTTGGCTGGGGATTTTATAAACATTTGCTCTTGTTACTACATGATTTCAGCACTTTGCAACGTAATGCAGATGCCTCCAGTATTTGAAATCACTTAATGGTTGAAAATGTATTTTTGGCTGTTGACTGTCCTTCTAAAAAGGATACCCTACTGCTAAAGAATCTACAGTGGATATAAAAAGTCTACACACCCCTGTTAAAATGTCTGGTTTCTGTGATATAAAAAAATGACACAAAGATAAATAATTTCAGAACTTTTTCCACCTTTAATGTGACCTATAAACTATAAAACAAGAATCGAAAAACAAACTGAAATCTTTTAGGGAGGGGAAAGTAAAAATCAAAAACTAAAATAGTATGGTTGCATACGTGTGCACACCCTTAAACTAATACTTTGTTGAATCACCTTTTGATTTTATTACAGCACTCAGTCTCTTTGGGTATGAGTCTATCAGCATGGCACATCTTGACTTGGCAATATATGCCCACTCTTCTTTGCAAAAACACTTCAAATCTGTCAGATTGCAAGGGCATCACCTGTGCACAACCCTCTTCAGATCACCCCACAGATTCAATCAGATTCAGGTATGGGCCATTCCAAAACTTTAATCTTCTTTTGGTGAAGCCATTCCTTTGGTAATTTGGATTTATGCTTTGGGTCATTGACATGCTGAAAGATGAAGCTCCTCTTCATGTTCAGCTTTCTAGCAGAAGCCTGAAGGTTTTGGGCCAATATTGACTGGTATTTGGAACTGTTCATAATTCCCTCTACCTTGAGGAAGGCCCCTGTTCCAGCTGAAGAAAAACAGCCCCAAAGCAGGATGCTGCCACCACCATGCTTCACTGTGGGTATGGTGTTCTCTTGGTGATGTGCAGTGTTGTTTTTGCACCAAACATATCTTTTGAAATTATGGCCAAAAAGTTCAACCTTGGTTTCATCAGACTATAACACATTTTCCCACATGGTTTTGTGAGACTTCAGATGTGTTTTTTTCAAAATTTAGTCAGGCTTGGATGTTTTTTCCGCAAGAAAAAAAGAGTCTTGCCACTCTATCCCATAGCACCGAACATATGAAGAATTGTTATCGCATACAAAGCCAGTACTTGCCAGATATTCCTGTAGCTCCTTTAATGTTGCTGTAGGCCTCTTGGCAAACTCCCTGATCAGTTTTCTTCTCGTCTTTTCATCAATTTTGGAGGGACGTCCAGTTTTTGGTAATGTCACTGCTGTAGATAAAAAGAAACACAGCTCAAGGAAGATCACCTGTTCATGGGCTGCAATTATCCAGGTGTGTAACAGGGTGCCGGCTCAGTTTGCTAAGTAGTGTAGAAACAAGGAAAGGATGGATGGCTGCACTCCGATGCAAACTCCTTTATTCGTTAAAAGACCAACAACAGACTGTGGAGGACTACAAGTTCCAGCAGGCAGATGCGTTTCACACCTTTAAATGGTGTTTAATCATAGCCTAAACATGTGCACATAATGAATACACATTTATACTCTGCAAAGACAGTGTAAATGAGTGGGCATTGCCATATCAGCAGGCGGTCAACCCGTGTAACATCCAATTAATTAATGAGATGGAATCAGACCCTTTTCATGGTTCGGCAGGGCGGCCATCCTCAAAATGGTAACGTTACCCAGAGTTCTGTACCACTTCCATACTCTACCCATTAAACTCCCACAAAAATTCTTAGAAACACTGAATGTGATGATACGCAGCTTTATCTGGATGGGCAAAAAACTTAGCTTAGAGAGGGACCTGATGGGCATGCCCTTGCTATATCTGCCTTGGATTCCTCAAGCAAAAATACCCTCCCATATTCGACAACAACCACTGATAGGGGAAACCCTTAACGTGTTACACAGGATGTTTAAGTCCCACGGACTGTCCTCAACCCCTGGCCCCCTCACGCCTATCACCCATAATCCGGACTTCCCACCCGGTATGCATCTCCCATTTACCTCTCCTACAGACCAGGACTCACCCCTTTTGCTGACACATTGCTTGACTAACAATAATCCTTTGACTCATTAAAGCAAACCTTGTTACCACAAAACTCTCTCTCCTTCTGGGTCTATCGTCAACTACATAGCTATGTTCACTCCTTTTCAGACAAGAGCAAGACACTAAGACCTACGACCCCTTTTTAACAACTTTGCTTGACAGGAGAACTCACAACCAAGACCACATCGCTCATGTATTCGTGGCTTCATTGACATGGGGATGAAAGATCACAGGGGGACTGCCCACAGTGGGAAGAAGCACTCTAAACCCCCTTCACAGACGAGCAGTGGAAACAAGCTTTAATTTTCACACACAAATGCTCGTTAGGTACGAGGGTCCAGGAAACCTCGTATAAATTGCTAAGCGCACTGGTACGCCACCCCTGACAAACTTAAAAAGTGGTACCCGGCCTCATCGGATCTCTGTTGGAGATGTGGGGAAGTAAAAGGCACGTTATTTCATATGTGGTGGGACTGCCCCCAACTGGCCCCTTTTTGGAATTCAATTTGTGAGCTAATTAAACACATCAGAGATACAAAAATTTCCCTGACCCCAGCATGTTGCATCCTGCACATAAAAGTCGCTAACTAGGCATCTGCTTAACGCAGCAAAAATTTTGATCCCAAGACATTGGAAATCTACACAGGCCCCTTCTGTGACAGAGTGATTGCACTCAGTAGAAGATATCTATAACATGGAAGAGATTGTGGCTACGGCCAGAGAATGCTCAGAAAAATTCCACAAATTATGGTCCCCGTGGGTAGTCTTTAAATATTCAGGCGCTTTTAAACAGTTTGACACTGGGTGAGGTCTCCCCTCTCTTACCTATTACTTATCTCTTATTGATTGTGACTCTATACTTACAGGATTAGGATGTTTAATGTATATCTCTCTGTTATGATTGACAACTAGAGTTGAGCGGACACCTGGATGTTCGGGTTCGTCGGGTTCGGCCGAACTTCGCGGAAAAGTTCGGGTTAAGTACCGAACTTGACCCGAACTTGACCCCGGACCCTGAACCCCATTGAAGTCAATGGTGACCCGAACTTTCGGGCACAAAATTGGCTGTAAAAAAGTCCTGGAAAGGACTAGAGGGCTGCAAAAGGAAGCAAAATGGGGGTAAGAGTAGGACAAGTGCCCTGCAAACAAATGTGGATAGGGAAATAACTTAAAATCACATTAAAAAAATAAAAATGGGAGGAGGTGGATGTAGAGTAGGAGCCTAGAGGTTGACTAGGCCGTGACCGTGGCGGCGTAGGTGGAAGTGGTGGTGGAGGAGGAGGAGGTAGCCAACACTGTTTTTTGTTTGTTTGTTTTTTTTTTCTAATTGGGGTAGCCCCCAAAATATTGAGACATATTAAAAAAAACAAGTATACCAATGGCTGTGTGAGGCTGGTCTAAATGTCTATTCTGCACAAGGTACAGACAAGTCTTGTGGGATCCATGCCTGGTTCATTTTAAAAAACGTTAGCTTGTCCACGTTGGCTGTGCACAGGCAGCTGCGCTTGTCTGTGATAACACCCCCTGCCGTGCTAAACACACGTTCAGACAATACACTGGCTGCAGGGAGGGCCAGCACCTCCAAGGCATAAAGGGCAAGCTCAGGCCATGTGCCCAATTTGGAGACCCAGAAGTTGAATGGGGTAGACCCATCAGTCAGTACGTGTAGGCGTGCTGCTGACAAAGCTTTTCCACATTTCGGCCATGCTAACCCTGCCTTCTGAGGTGCTGGCTGTGCCACAGCTGCGTTGGTGACCTCTTCTTCCTCCTCCTCCGCCTTCGCCTTGTGCTTCCACTGAGCCCCCTGTGTCATTTGGGAATGCCTTCAGCAGCGCGTCTACCAGCGTGCGCCAGTAGTCACGTATCTTCCGATCACGCTCTAGTGAGGGAATTAAGGACAGCACGTTATCCTTGTAACGGGGATCCAGCAGGGTGGCCACCTAGTAATCAGCACAAGTTAAAATGTGGGCAACTCGGCTGTCATTGAGCAGGCACTGTGTGCCAGGCTGCCCAGAGGCAAAGACAAGCTGTCCTCTGTGGGAGGTGTATTATCTGTGTCCTCCGTATCCCCCTGCCATGCTCCAGTGATGCCCACGAGCTGCGTTGGGTGCCACCCTGCTGTGAACACGGTTCTTCCTCCTCCTCCTCATCATCTTCCTCGTCCTCCTCATCCTCCAGAACTGTGCCCTGGCTTGAAAATTTTTTACCTGGCCTATGCTGGTGCAGGAACCCACCCTCTGAGCCACTTGTGAATGACTGGCCTGATAACCGTGGAAATGACCCCTCTTCCTCCTCCTCTTCCTCCTGTGCCACATTCTCTTCCATCATCGCCCAAAGTGTTTTTTCAAGGAGACATAGAAGTGGGATAGTAACGCTGAGAACAGCGTCATCAGGCACTGGCTATGTTGGTGTAGTACTCGAAACACCGCCATATGGTACACAGGTCTCGCATGGAGGCCCTCGTTGGTGGTGAAGTGGTGCTGTTCCGCAGAGCGACTGACCCGTGCGTGCTGCAGCTGAAACTCCACTATTGCCTTGCCTACCTGCTGCTGCTCGCACAGTCTCTCCAGCATGTGCAGTGTGGGGTTTATCCTCCAAACATATCAGTTTTAAAACAGCCCGCTGTCGTTTCCCCCTGGATGTGCTGAAGTTGGTGGTGAAGGTGTTACACTGAGCGGATGAGGAGGTGGTAGAGGAGGAGGAGGAGGAAGCGCACTAGGAGGAGGCAACAGGAGGCAAAGAAAAATGCCCTGCAATCCTCGGTGGTGGAAGGACATGCGCCAAACGGCTAGCCGCCTCAGGCCCACCCGCCACTACATTTGCCCAGTGTGCAGATAGCGAGATATAGCATCCCTGCCCGTGCTTACTGGTTATGTGGACCTTGCCACAGATGGCGTTGCGCAGTGCACACTTGATCTCGTCCCCGACTTGTTTGTGCAGGGAAGGGATGGCTCGTCTGCAAAAGTATTGGCGGCTGGGACCACGTACTGTGGGACAGCCACCGCCATCAGGTTTTTAAAACTGTCCATGTCCACAAGACAGAATGACAGCATTTCAAAGGCCAGGAATTTTGAAATGCTGGCATTCAGGGCCAGGGATCATGGGTGGGTAGGGGGGTACTTTCTCTTTCTCTCCAGTGTTTGGGAGATGGAAAGCTGTAAGCTTCCATGGAACCGTGTGGAAATGCTTGGGGACGGTGGTGGACATGGTGGCGTTGCTGTCACATCATCTGCTGGGTGGCAGGTGACACTGGCACTGTAGAGGTGGAGGAAGAGGCTGAGGCAGCAGCAGAAGAGGAAGCAGGAGGAGGCCGAGACTTTCTTGGATTTTGAGGTACTTATTCCACTGCAGCTCGTGCTTTGAATTTAGATGCCTGGTCATGCAGGTTGTGCTCAGGTTTAGAACATTTATGCCTCGCTTCAGGCTCTCATTGCACAGCGTGCAAACCACTCGTGTCTTGTCGTCAGCACATTGTCTGAAGAACTGCCATGAAGGGGAACGCCTTTGAGCTGCCTTTGGTGTGCTAGGTCCCTGGGTGCGGTGGGTAGTTGCAGGCATATTGTCTAGGGGACGCTCGCTCCGCTTTTGCAACCTGCTTCCTCTTTTGCTGTGCTGGTGCCTCTGTGCGACCACCACCTCTTCCTCCAAACTGCACACGTCACTCACATGACCTTTATTCCATGTGGGATCTAGGACCTCATCATCCTCCTCCACATCATCTTCCACCCACCCTTCACCACTGCCCTCCTTGTCAGTCTGCACACTGTGGAAAGCCGCAGCAGTTGGCACCTGTGTTTCGTCATCATCAGAGATGTGCTGCGCTGGTGTTTCCATGTCCTCATCCTGCAACAGAAGTGGTTGGGCATCGGTGCACTCAATGTCTTCCACTTCTGCGGCAGGGCTATGTGGATGGCCCATGGAAAGCACACCAGGAGAGTCATCAAAAAGCATAAGAGAATGTTGCATGACTTGGGGCTCAGACTGCTTGGCTGATTTACAAGGGGTTGAGGTGAAAGATAGATGGCCATGGGGTTCAGGTGCCAAGTCTGAGCCTTCATAAAGGGACCGGGTGGGAGACAATGTGAAGGAACTGGAGGCATTGTCAGCCACCCAATCTACTAGTGCCTGTACTTGTTCTGGCCTCACCATTCATTGAGCGGCATTCGGGCCTAACATATAACGTTGAAGGTTCTGTCGGCTACTCGCACCTGAAGAAGGTGTTTCACTGGTGCGTGTAGCTGGCAAAAATCGACCACGTCCTCTCCTTGCAACAGGAACTTCACCAACACCACCAACACCAGCAGCACCACGACCACGTCCCTTATTTGATGCTCTCCTCATTTTGGCCACAAATGTACTATGTAGCACTATTTATTAATACAAAAAAAAAAAGAATAATAAATTCTTCTTTTTTTTGGAAAACAGCAACGTAGACACACTTTTTATTTTTGTGCAAGAAATCACACCAGCAGCAGGAACCTCTCCCTAGACCAGTATGATATGATTTTAGAACAATAATCTGTCCCTCACAGGAGCAGCAGGAACCTCTTCCTGTAGCACTATGATGAGATGATTTTAGAACAATAATCTGTCCCTCACAAGAACAGCAGGAACCTTTTCCTGTAGCACTATGATGAGATGATTTTAGAACAATAATCTGTCCCTCACAGGAGCAGCAGGAACCTCTCCCTCTAGCAGTATGATATGATTTTAGAACAATAATCTGTCCCTCACAGCACCAGCAGGAACCTCTCCCTATAGCACTAGGAGATGATTTTAGAACAATAATCTGTCCCTCACAGCACCAGCAGGAACCTCTCCCTATAGCAGTAGGATATGATTTTAGAACAATAATCTGTCCCTCACAGCACCAGCAGGAACCTCTCCCTATAGCAGCAAGAGATGATTTTAGAACTATAATCTGTCCCTCACAGCACCAGTAAACTATACCTAGTCCAGTATCAGATGGTTTTAGAACGCTAAGCTTTCCCCTCACAGCACCGCCAGGAACCTGTCTGTAATGCAGGATGAGATGATATTAGATCGGTAATCTATCCCTCACAGCACTAGTAAATTGTACCTAGTCCAGTATCAGATTGTTTTAGAATGCTAATCTTTCCCCTCACAGCACCGCCAGGAACCTGTCTGTAATGGAGGATGAGATGATATTAGATCGGTAATCTATCCCTCACAGCACTAGTAAACTCTACCTAGTCCAGTATCAGATGGTTTTAGAACGCTAATCTTTCCCCTCACAGCACCGCCAGGAATCTGTCTGTAATGCAGGATGAGATCATATTAGATCGTTAATCTATCCCTCACAGGGCCGGCAGCATGCTCTCCCTACACTAGCCTGAGATGATGTGACACGCGGCATACGTGACTCCAGCTCATATAGAGGCTGTGTCACATAATGCACTAGCCTATCACAGCCATGCCATTAGTAGGCATGGCTGTGATGGCTTCTAAGGGCAAACGAGTGAAACGCTTGTTGATTGGCTGCCCTGCAGCTATTCAACAGGTGCCAAAAATAGTATGGGTCACATGATGCACGGGCCACTCACATCCATGCCATTAGTAGGCATGGCTGTGATGGCTTCTAAGGGCAAACGAGTAAAACGCTTGTTGATTGGCTGCCCTGCAGCTATAGAAAAGGCGCGAAAAATACCCAAAACCCGAACCCAAACTTTTTTCAAATGTCCGGGTTCGGGGCATGGACACCCCAAAGTCCGGTTCGGACCCGAACTTCACAGTCCGGGTTCGCTCAACTCTATTGACAACCTAAAATGCTTTGCCTTGTGATGATCCGGAGGCAGATTGCCTCCAACTACCATATCGTATGGGCCAATGGATAAGATATTCTCATGCTTTCTTTATATTATTATTTTAGATACCATGCCTCTCTCCCCTCCTTTCTTTTCCATTTCTATTCTCTTCTATATTTAAAATCTATAAAATCTGTTTGCTGACCCTAGGGTCGCATACTCTATGTGGAGCGTACTAGATGGGCAAGAATGCTCCTTCTGACATGAATATGATTTTGTTTGTTCTACAATTGACTTGTCTTCTGTCTTCACTGTGTTCCATGGTATATCTAATGCCTTGGAAATTCTTTTGTACCCTTCTTCTGACTGATACCTTTTAACAATGAGATCCCTCTGAAGCTTTGGAAGCTCTCTGCCGACCATGGCTTTTGTTGTAGGATGCGACTAGGAAAATCAGAGGCACTTTAAATTATGCCAGGTGTGTACTGACTCCTATTTAACATGAGTTCTGAAATGATTTATCTTTGTCTCAATTTTTTACATCACAGGAACCTGATATTTTAACAGGGGTGTGTAGAATTTTTATATCCACTGTACTTTGTAATGGCACACCACCTCCAAAACAACACCTTATGCACCAAAGATTGGAGCTTTGTATTTGGACACTTACTGCAGCAGGATTTTTTTCCCTAATCCTCTTTCTTTCCAATGTCAAAGTTTATGTATATAGCTTGACTTTTTGTTATGTTTCCTCCGGGTACTTTGGTTTTCTCCTTCACTCCAAAGACATGCTGGAAGGTTAATTGGCTCCTGTCTAAATTGGCCCTAGTATGTGTATGTATGATTGTGAGTTGGAGGCCTTAGATTGTAAGCTCCTTGAGGGTAGGGACTCATGTGAATGTACAATATACACTATATTGTCAAAAGTATTGGGACATCTGCCTTTACATGCACATGAACTTTAATGGCATCCTAGTCTTAGCCCATAAGGTTCAATATTGAGTCGGCCCACCCTTTGCAGCTATAACAGCTTCAACTCTTCTGGGAAGGCTGTCCACAAGTTTTAGGAGTGTGTCTACGGGAATGTTTGACCATTCTTCCAGAAGCACATTTTTGAGGTCAGGTACTGCTGTGGATGAGAAGGCCTGGCTTGCAGTCTCCGCTATAATTCATCCCCAAGGTGTTCTATCGGGTTAAGGGGCAGGTCAGTCAAGTTCCTCCACCCCAAACTCACTCATACATGTCTTTATGGACCTTACTTTGTGCACTGGTCCAAATCATTTGGTGGAGGGGGGGAATTATGGTGTGGGGTTGTTTTTCAGGGGTTGGGCTTGGCCCCTTAGTTCCAGTGAAGGGAATTCTTAAGACATCAGCTTACCAAGACATTTTGGACAATTTCATGCTCCCACCAACAGTTTGGGGTTGACCCCTTCCTATTCCAATACGTCTGCGCACCAGTGCACAAAGACATGGAGGAGCGAGTTTGGGGTGGAGGAACTTGACTGGTCTGCGCAGAGTCCTGACCTCAACCTGATAGAACACCTTTGGGATGAATTATAGTGGAGACTGCGAGCCAGGCCTTCTTGTCCAACATCTGTGTCTGACCTCACAAATGAGCTTCTAGAAGAATGGTTAAACATTCCCAAAGACACACTCCTAATCCCTGTGGACAGCCTTTCCAGAAGAGTTAAAGCTGTTATAGTTGCAAAGGGTGAGCCAACTCAATATTGAACCCTACAGACTAAGACTGGGATGCCATTAAAGCTCATGCGTGTGCAAAGGCAGGTATCCCAATACTTTTGACAATATAGTGTATATGTTAAACGCTGCCTAAATTTACAGAGCTATATAAGTACCTGTTATAAATAAATAAATTGTGCAACTTTTGGTTTCACAGGGCAATTGGTGGGGGGGATTTTAAAATATCTTTTAACCACTTGCCGACCAGCTGCTGCAGTTATACTGCGGCTGTTCGGCTCTATTGTGTGAATTGCCTTAGCTGTACGTCGCTTCGTGCAATAGATACAGTGGGCGCGCAGTCCAGTGGCACGCTGTGTTCAGGCGGGAGTGCTCCGGAAGCAGAAACTCTTCGAGAGGAAGCTGTGTGGGGTGTGAGTCGAAGCTGCTGAGGTCTGCTGGCCGCTGCCATAATGGGGTCGACTGAGTGGTTTAGAGAAGACGGTATCCACTTTTATTGTGATGTTACAAGTCATCTAAAGTCACCCTGTGGCAATCTGTGGATAAGACTGTTCATTCCCAGTCAAGGAAGAAGTGGTGTGGAGTTTTTCATCCTTATTGGTGTATTTACACCCCCGCTTGTGTAGACCCACTAAGCATAAGCTTAACTAGATCCACACATTCCGGTAAGCCCCTTGTAACAGGTGGTGGTCTAACTCTTCACAGTAGCAATCCTTCATTGTTGGTGTATGGACTTATTCAGTAGGCATGTGTGATTTGTTTCAAATTCGTTTTTCGAATACAAAAATTTGGTAATCCAAAAACTGGCAAATCCGAAAATCCGAATGCCGCAAATTCGGAAATTCGGTAACCGGAAAAGCTGAAAGCCGACATTCGAAAAATCGGAAATTCAGAAATCTGAAAATTCTAAAATAAGAAAGAACATTTGAAATAATAACTAACTAATAAATAACTATTCAATTATAGGTATTGGAATTTCCTTGAAAATATGGCTATTAGTGATACATTTTGTATTTAAGTTCACTAACAGCCAAATTTGAAAGGAAATTCCAATACCTATAATTTAAAAGTTATTTATTAGTTAGTTATCATTTCAAATGTTCTTGCTTAGTTCCGAATTTCCGAAATTTGGAAATTCGAAATACAGAAATTCTAAAATAAGAACATTTGAAATAACTTACTAATAAATAACTTAACCTTAGATTGTATGCTCCTTGAGGGTAGGGACTGATGTGAATGTACAATGTATATGTAAAGCTCTGCGTAAATTGACGGCGCTATATAAGTACCTGAAATAAATAAATTATAGTTATTGGAATTTCCTTGAAAATATGGCTGTTAGTGATATAAGTTCACTAACAGCCATATTTTCAAGGAAATTCCAATACCTATAATTTAATAGTTATTTATTAGTTAGTTATTATTTCAAGTGTTTTCATATTTTTGAATTTCCAAATCTCAGATTTTTTTAAATTTTCTGATTTTTTACTTCTGAATTTCCAAATATCAAATTTCAGCATTTTTGAACTGCCAAATTCGCGGATTTCCGAGTTCAGAAATTTCGAATGACCGAATTTACGAATTTTTCGAATTCCCAAAAAATAAAAAATGCACGGAAAGAAAAGGAACAAATTTTTCGGCCGTGCACAAGCCTATTATTCAGTGTTTGGATTACCAGTTTGAACATTTGTCTCTCTTGTGGATGTAGCCATGTGCTCCCTTGAGAGTGGCTTGTAGTAGTGGTTCACCCGATAGCTGACCTCAGTCGCACCATATATCTCACATCCGGAGACACTGACCAGACCAGTTTTTGTTTTTGTTGCTTTATTTGGGGGAAATAACTTGGATGGGAATAAGGGGTAACTGTGGGATGCCCAAAGAGTTATGGTACAAGGACTCTATATACAAGCCTGTATGTGCACATTTCACTGCAGACTCTCCCTCTGCAGACTATTGCTCCTCTCAGCTCTCCAGCACTTCACTTGCTGACCGTTACTCTTATAGTTTTCTCATTACATAGAACTCTCCCATTTACACTCCTTTGATTCTTTGCAGCTCAGAACTTGGATTCCAGCCTGAAGGGAAATTTATCAGGTTTCTCTATACCTTGCTCTTCACCGCGGTTAGCATGTGGTGAGGCCTACCCTGTTTCAGCAGGACCTCAGGAACACCCATTATAGGCCAGGGATCATGGGCCTCTGAATGTGCAGCAAAGTACTTTAGTGCTAACCGGGCCTTTGACGGACTACAACTCCCAGCTTATCTTCTCCAGGTCACGTCGACCTGCTCTCTGGTAGTGACTCTCCTTTCACTTGACTGACTCCCAAGGCTCCCACAGACTGTCCACCATTCCTCTCCCAGCCTGCTCTAGCACTTTCTCCTCCAGTCCCAGGGACCGTCACTCACCATACGATGGATACTTTAAAGTCTCTCACTCCTCCTGTAGCACCTCCGCTGTTCTCCCGTTCCTCCTGTGCGGCTCCAGGAATCAGTCTCCTTCCTGGCTGCACCCGAACACCCAGGCCCCAAGGTCACCCTCCCCAGACTGGGGGCGAACTCCTGGGTAGGGGCCTGCACCACAGCACCTCTGCTACATCTCCAGACTTCCACCTGACAATACTCCTCCCAGATTGGGCTGACTGAGTATTTAAGGAGGCCTGCCCCCTGCCAACCCTGCGTGGGGATTGGTCAGGCCTCCCTAGAACACTCCAGATGGCTCCACCCATCTCCCAACTCTCTGACCAGAAAACCTTCAACAGGTTTCTAGAAAGTGGGAGGTTCTGGTGACCTCATCTGTTAAGTCCACCCAATCCTAACTGAGGTTATCCTCCCAGCCCAGATCAAAACAATCAGGCCTGCATATTACAGTCAGGCCTGGCTAAATGTACCTCTCCTAGCCAAAAACCCTGCTAGAAAAACGCACCTATACTATGGGGGCGCTACATGGAGAAGGACTTTTTCTTTTCGTTTTCTTTGCACTATCAATAATCGTTGGGTTCACACCTATTTTGTAGTTATACACCAATATTCACCAATATTCTAATTTAATTAGCGCTGCACATATTTTGTATTATTACACAGCACAAATTTGTGCCTTGCTGTGCTGGCTGCTTTAGCATTTTGAATATCAGCGCGTGATCTTTTTTATACTTAATTTTTAAAGGGTGCCTCGAGACTGTCCATAATTTTAAAGGGTGCCCTGAGATCATCCATAATTTTTAAAGGGTGCCTTGATTGAAAAAAGTTTTAGAAACAAACTATACCATGTTCTTGTACAATTTTCCTTTCCTAGATTTACCAAAACCATATAATATGAGGACAAACCTAAACACTTTCAATATGTATGCAAGCAGGCAGGCCCTTGCACGTCATATTTGAAGGTAAATCTAAAGCTTCATATACATGATCCAATTTTCGGACGACAAAACATGCATTTTTTGTTGGATGCTTGTCTAATGTCGAAAGTGAAAAGCGTACTAACAATACAAAAATTTTTGTACGACCGAATTCAATATCAGAAGTGACGTAATGTGTTAAATATTTTTGTATGTATTTTTTTGTTTCTAAGCATGTGTAGTCGTGATCGTACAATTTTTTTTTGTAAGTAAACCGTACTAATGATGCGAAAATCGGACGTTGGGTTGCCGTACGAAAAAAATTTACTAGTCTGCACGTCCAGCTTTAGTCTTACGAATACTAAATATCGTCTGTCGAAAGGAACATACTAACAGTAAGAATTTCAGACAATTGGCCATCTAACGAAAATTCCCATCCAAAATTTGCATCATGTGTACGGGCCTTAAAGGTCATTGAATAAGAAAATTGTAAAATGTATGGCCAGCTTAACAGGAACCAGATTAGTTCAACCAGTAATCAGCACTAAGTGACAAAACTTGTCTGACACACCCCAATCTTTCGCTGCAATACTGTATAGGTCTGTGTAAGGACAGAAGGGCAGAAAAGAGCTACACCTTCCTCCTTGCCCTTCTATGAACATTGACAATGCATACACGTTTATGGAGCAGACTAAAGACAATTTTGCTTATAATTATTGGGAAAGTTCTCCATGTCTGATGGCCTTGCTGTATCTCCGAGCACCTTAAGGCTGGTTCTATTTATTTGTACTTACAGTGTGATTAACCTTAGAGAAAATAATAGGCATCACATAAAGAGAGAGAGGTATGCAAACAAGTCTGTGTGTCTAATCGAAACTGAAACATAGAAGCACATCATAAGAGGGATGATGAATGGTATAAACAGCTCAGTTAATCCTGCCTTTGCAACCCTATCTAAGGCTTTTTCACATCCATTAGACATCTGTGCAGAATGATTAATAACATATCTATAATTAGAATATATTGATTTATTTTGCATCAGTTTCTTATATGTGCCAGTGCTTTATTTATTTGTACATTGTAGATAATGATATACTTGAAAGTATAAATTTCAGATCTGATCTGATTTTTTATGTATGAGGAACTTTGTATAATTTAAATAATACACAGCTCGTTTTTAAAAGAGGAACTACTAAACAGCATGAGCTGAGAGACGGATAGTGCCTGTTTTGCTTTTTTATTACAGACACGCTCATCACCTAATGCGAGCCTGTAAATGTTAGTTGTCGAGTAAGCTGCAATGTAGTGACAGCATCTTTTAAAAAGCTAAATTATGAAGAATGCTGTATGACAACTACTATATGGACTACAATTCTGTGCCTGCACATCAGATCAGAAACCACAATAGTATATACAGTATCTCACAAAAGTGGGTACACCCCTCACATTTTTGTCAATATTATATTATATCTTTTTATGTGACAACACTGAAGAAATGACACTTTGCTACAATGTAAAGTAGTGATTGCACAGCTTGTATAACAGCGTAAATTTGCTGTCCCCTCAAAATAACTCAACACACAGCCATTCATGTCTAAACCGCTGGCAACAAAAGTGAGTACACCCCTAAGTGAAAATGTCCAAATTGGGCCCAATTAACCATTTTCCCTCCCTGGTGTCATGTGACTCGTTAGTGTTACAAGGTCTCAGGTGTGAATGGGGAGCAGGTGTGTTCAATTTAGTGTCATCATTCTCACTCTCTCATACTGGTCACTGGAAGTTCAACAAGGCACCTCATGGCAAAGAACTCTCTGAGGATCTGAAAAAATGAATTGTTGCTCTACATAAAGATGGCCTAGGCTATAAGAAGATTGTCAAGACCCTAAAAAATGAGCTGCAGCGCGGTGGCCAAGACCATACAGTGTTTAACAAGACAGGTTCCACTCAGAACAGACCTCGCCATGGTCAACCAAAGAAGTTGAGTGCACATGCTCAGCATCATATCCAGAGGTTGTCTTTGTGAAATAAACGTATGAGTGCTGCCAGCATTTGCCAGCATTTGGATATTTTCACTTAGGGGTGTACTCACTTTTGTTCCCAGTGGTTTAGGCTGGCTGTGTGTTGAGTTATTTTCAGTATTATACAAGCTGTACACTCACTACTTTACATTGTTGCAAAGTGTCATTTCTTCAGTGTTGTCACATGAAAAGATAGAATAAAATATTTACAAAATGTGAGGGTTGTACTCACTTTTGTGAGATACTGTGTGTGTATATATATATATATATATATATATATATATATATATATATATATATTTATATTACACATATACATATACACAAACACATACAATATACGGAATTAAATATAAATACATACTGTATATATTTTTTTCCCAGCCTTTGACTGTCTGATTCTGTCTTCCTATTGGCTGAAATGCTTAGGTGGGAATAGCTCATTATGTTAACATTGTGAGTTCTGTTCTGGGGGAATATATTTTTCCCCTGTGAGCTTTAGAGGGGTGCTTTTCAACACAAGAACATATTGTTCTAACCAAACAATCTTATGTGTAATATCAATTTCCCAATCAACTTATAGGGGCCCAAAAACTGAAAGAATGAAGAATAGCATACAAAGAGTTCCTTTTGAAAACTATGAGTATAAAGCAGTATTAAACCCAAAAGTAAATATGTATTATATTGCAACTTACTAATTCTTAGATGGGATGGCTGCATTCTTTTTCTTTTTTAGACTTGCTTTCCTTTATTTTCACCTAGTGATCCTGCCAGTAAGTCAGTTGTTTTTCTCAAGAGCACAAGCTGTCCTGCAGATGTAGCACATAGGGGGTTAAGACAAACCATTTACCACTGACAGGAGTGCTTACAATGATGAGCTTTTACTTATTTATGTGAAACCTTTATCCCAAAAAAGAAAAAAAGAACGGTTGCTGTAACTGATTAGCAAATTGAGCCCAAACTCCGTCTCACTTTTATCTATCACTTTTTGTCTATCCCCAAAGAAGCAATACAGAAGAAGCTTGGGAGATTGCCCCATAGACATCTTTGGGGATGAACTGCAAAAATCAGGGTGGAGAAGAAAAAGTTTGGCTGGAGACCCCAGCAGGTTGATCCTGTCCAGTTTTGGTAAGTATTCATATGCATATGCTGTTCCTTCAGCTCAGGGAAATGAAAAAATATCTGTAACGTTTATCCTGTTATCCATTAGTACCTAGGCTTTGTGTTTACTCTGGCTTCCCTTGCTGCATGCTTGTTCCATTCAGTGATTTAGAATGTATTGAATCCTACAAGAACCAAGCAACCGGTATTTCCAGTAGTGGTAGCTGCTCTATAGCTCTTAGTACAGTTATACTTTAAATAAGGAGCTTACTAACAGAAAAGAAATGTCAAGTCAAAATAAAAACACAATGCATTCACTTTTTTTACAATCAGAACAAATCATCTGCAAGTTACATTTCTGCTAATTCTGGTCTCAAGATATTAGTGCCTGTGCAGATGTATCAATTTATTAATTAATATTGAGTTGCCACCAGAACAGGATTACAGGAGAATCTTCCAATGGGGGTACTTGTAGTAGTGACAACTGTCTAAGAGGGAATTTTCCTCCCATTTGAGAGCAATGTCTATTGGGACACAGCAGCTGCACAGACATGTGTGCAGGCGTGGGTGCATATGGACATGTCTTCTCTAACTCACACTGCCTGTGTTCAAGGACACGCACCCGGTCCTGCATGCATGTCAAATTGAGAGGAGTGGCTGTGTCTGTGCAGCCACCGCATTCCCAAGAGACATGAATGGGACTGCCTGCAAGTGAATGCACAAAATAATTGCGCATCCAGTAAGGACAAACGCGGCTCTTCACACGGATGTATGCTTAAGTACACCCATTCAAATGATGCCTGATAAGGACACAGATGGCAAAAAACCCAGCAGAGGCTTTAACCGTTCCCCAAAACTAAAGTTATTTTTTCCTGCAGTTAGGCTTAAATTTAGGTTAACTATGAACAAGACACATTTTCATCTACTCCTATAAAAAGTTGAAACATACAAATCCTAATGTTGGAAAGCGCTGCACAAACTGTCGGCGCTATATAAATCCTGTATAATAATACAAATAATCATTAAAACAATCTTAAGCCCAAAAAGCGATTTTATTTTAGAAAAATCAATCGATGTTCCTCAAAACTATTCTGAATGCACCTCTATATGTCACTGTAAACCATTCCATTCCTTTTTCCATCTATTAATACCTTTACATAGGAGGCCTTGTAAGCACATGGCACATTTGAGCCACAGTGTTGGACACAGAGATCTCCTGCCCGATAGTATATATATGGTTACAGCAGCAGAAGGAGGCATACCAAGACATAGAGCATGAACTGCATTGATGTTTATGGGAGCAAATCTTGTAATTTTTTTCTGACCCTTTTTGAAGCCCAATTTGCAAGCTTTTGGTAAAAAAGGGGCATTGGTAGCTGGGCACTGCCATGTTAGACATGTTCCAATGCCAAATTTCCTTTTTTGAAATATCTTTCGATGGGAAGTATCTTTATCTTTATAAGGCTTAAAGGGTATCATTAAAAATACACAATTCTTTTAAATAACATCCTTGGGGGATGCCTTAAAGCATTTTCAGTCATAAAAAAATTCTGAATAGGCAGGTTCTTTACTGCAGTATAGGCATGCAGTGTCTCTTCTGCAATAAAATAAACTTACCTGTAATAAAATAAACTTGCCACCTTTCAGACCGTTTTTAGCACAGGGGGGTAGTCCTGAGTTTAGTTCCACTTTAAACCTGCATGCAAAGTGGTGCCTATAGAACGTGAAAGAGGAATAAAATACTGCGCAAATCTGATTGAATTGAAGCTTCCAGCACAAAAATTGACTAGATAAAGCAACAGACTAGGTAATAGTGCAGCGCTAGAATTTCAGCAAAAAATAAAAAATAAAATAAACCACCAAGTTGACTAATAAAATAAGGACATATATATTGATGTCCCTATAGTGTGAACTATAACCAAAGCGTATATAACTACCTTCAATTAATGTTTTAACAAAGTGCACACAGTGCAAAGTATGCCCAAGTGCAAAAATATACAGCGTGCAAAAGTGCAATTGGGTATATAGTGAAAACTTGAATACAAGTTAAAGTGCATATATCAAATACAAGCCAAAGAAATATTATGAACATAGTGAGTCCAGATATATTGGTAAACGAAAGAACGTACTTCTGTAAAAGTGACATTTAGAAAGAAAAAAAAATGCATATTTTCCGGCCAGCTTAATTTAGTATGTAAAACAAGGGTTCCCCAAAATTCATACTGGACCCTGATCCTTGATAAGGGTCCGGTATGGATTTGAAGGGGGGCCACAGGCAAAAAAAATTTAAAAAAAGCTTTGTGTCTACCCCTCATTCCCAAAATTCATACCAGACCCTTAGCATCTGGTATCAATTTTGAGGGACCCCGTGGCATTTTTTTGCCAACATAATTAAGTCAGGCAGGATATATCATTTAAATAAAATCCATACCAGACATTTATCCGAACATGCATCCTGGCTGGCCAGAACAGGGGGCCAGGCGTTGTGAGGGGACAAGGGCCCCATCTCCAACAACCCTGACCCAGTGAATGTGGGGTCTGCAGGGGGGACTTATTCAAATCTGAGGGCCCCCTTTAAGATAAGAGGGTTTGCAGAAATCAGCCCCATTATTACTCATTCATAAAAACCTATGAAAATCTACAGATAATCATATCATCCAATGAGACAGATACAACAAACAATGAATGACTCCCCAATTACCTGCACAGGGTAAGATCTTGTCCTACCAATACTTTTGCCATACATGACAACTCCCTGGCTGCCTGCTCAATGTCAACAAGCCATATTTGGTTTGTTGTATTTTTGGTAATTCTGGCCTGAGGATAATAGTACCTGCGCAAATTTATCAATGACAGCTGGGGAGTTCAGACACTAAGCAGGAGCATTTGCTGGCTTCCTGGATCCCATTCCTTGTAAGTTATTTTCCGTATTTATACATACATAAATCCTTTCTACATCTATAACTTCCTCTCTAGACCTGGGGTTTACTTTGTAGAATTAGAAAATATGGTTTTAGGCTGCTGCCTCAACTGTTAATTTAAAAAAGTAACTATGAAAACAACATCAGTATAAATATATATATTATTATTACTATTTAAAATATATTTTGATATAGATTGATTAAACTTTTTAGGGTTCAAATTTTAGGGATGCTTTCTCTTTGCATTTGTATTCCGGGGACGCAAATCTTTTAAAGAAAGCGAAAGCCCCCTTGAACAGGTATCCCCCTTTCTTGTTTGCTGACAACTCTGATATTTAAAACCAAGCAGATGTTCTTACCCTTCTAGGTTATCCAAAAAAAAAAAAAAAAAAGTTTGATTTTGAACACACTAAAAATAGATTCAGTAATTGTATTCATATCATGATGTACATTCAGAGGTTATATAGATGAATCTACTATGGTTAGTGAAAATGCTTTAAAACCTAATTGTTCCCTTTAGTCATATACGTGAAGCAAAATGCAAAACTGAGCTTTCAAGGATCCATTATCTATTTTGTCCAGAATAACATTAGGTCATCCATACCTGAATGTTACTACATGCTTTCAAGTCTGAGAAAACAATGTTAGAACTTTGAGAGCTGAATAAAGCTGTTAGCGGGTATTGAGTGTATGCAGGTTCGATCTGAAATGATCAAATAAAAGTCTAAAAAGGCTGAAATGAATGTCTCTGAGAAGCTCTAAATGATTATTTGAAAATGCAGCAGCTTATATATAAAATATCAATAAGATATTAATACATTGATAAAGCTGCTCTGGGAAATTTCCACTTCTTTTTAATGTGATTAAAAAACAATGCAGCAAAATATAGACATATTTTGCCAGTTTATAGAGGCTACCCTTCATTTGTTATTGTAAGTGAGGTGAGTATATCATGAGTTAAGGCTTCACCGTCCCCAATTACTAAATCAAGAAATGCATCTCCCATGGGACTTTATGACAGCCAAACAATATTATAACAACATACATGAAAATAAAAAAAGGTTATTTATAATATATATGTATTATATATAAAAACCTCTGGTCTTGGAAGTATACAAAATTGTTTGATGGTCTCCCAACTGGGAGTAACAGCAAAATGCACCATACATGTTACAATATTGGTTGCCACCGATTCTTCCCAATGTGTTTCAACTGCAGATAATCTTCTTCAGGTGTATCAGGTAGAACATGTATATATGAATAGACCAGATTAGTAATGCATAAAATTGCTGCAGTTTCTCTCCAAGGGGATCACAAATCAGGGCAACATGGTCTTCCCACAGGGGGTCAGGAGAAGAAGCTAATGGGCAATGTTCAGGTAAAGAAGATGGCAAGAAAAAAGAGTAGGGGGTTTCCCTAGGATCCTGCATTTGGACAATCGATTAGAAATGGCTAGGACAGCTTCATTTGTTTGACAGAAATTATATCAGAGAAATTACATAATGCAGATCCTACCATAATTCATTATTTCCAGTGGAAAGAAGCTGCGGGAGTATTTTTTATGCCATGTGCCGTTTTATCTCTGTATTTTTGCTTGTTAGTGTGTTTTTCACTATTTCATACACTTCACTTTGGCATCACAACAACCTACTGTATGTCAAAGTTTTTTATTGGTAAGATTTTGCAAAAAAAACAAACATTATTTTGCAGACCATTGTAAACCAATTCCATTTAGCGCTTAATCCCGCAAGAGTCCCTGGTGATGATGAGTCTCCTGTTCTGCCACAACTCTCTTAACTACTCGACCCCCATTGATACACTTGATTATAGACTAAAAGTCAGTTACATCTGTGTCATTTAAGCGTTAGTATGCTACCACTGTATAATAAAGCACAGAAATTAATCCATAGGCAGCTTGGTGATAAAATAACCGGATGTATTATGGCTATGCAAACAAGCTGTAAGTAAACAAACAGATAATTGCACATAGTAAAGGGCACTATGGTCAATGACCAATTATCTGGCACTCAAAAATGGCTATAACAAGGTTAAATTTAACTAGAGCTGGGTAGACTAGAGTCTCTAAATAGAGTTAACCAATTCAGAAAAATATAAAGGGCCCTGGTATACACCTTGCGCATACAACCTCCAATAGCGGGTGGACATATGTGTTTCTAGTGTGGGGGTTCCCCTGGAGGTGGTAGAAAATATCTGGTGCTCGGTAATTAACATTGACTGGCTTTCAGCGGGGCCCTTCTTTAGATGGTGCACCGTCCCTTTAGGAGTGTGGGTGGATGATAGGAGATAGGCTGCTAAGTAGCATCAGTCTCTATATGGACTAACAGCGTGTGACAGGCATTTAGGATACATAGTTCAGCTCACCACTCCCTAACAGGCGACTAGTGTGATCTCAATGGTTTAGCGATCCGCATGTTCCAGAAGCCGGGTCCCGGATCCTCACACAGGCCACAGTCTCTCAGCTCCAGTCCAGAAGACACAGCAACTATCTCTCTCTCAAACTCAATCCCTGAAGGCAGTCTTGGCAGACTCAGATGCAGGTCTGATCTTTCTCCCTGGTACAGGTGAGTAGGCACTGCAACATATCCTCTTAGTTCCTCTCCTGATGGCTCAGGTCCTGGTAGGGTGAGAGTGCAGACACCGACTATAGGTCCACACTGTTCTCTCTTCTTGCTAGACTTGCCTCTTTTTCTCTCAAAATAATCATGCTCTCATTCTATGGGTGCAGAGATTTGTGTGAAGTCCACAGGTTACCAGAGAAATATATTGTGCAGCATTCCCTTAAGAACTCCATATTCCAGAATCCACTGGGGCACAGCAAAGTCGACTCCGTCATGCTCCAAATAGCTCAAACTTTCCTGCTCCTTGATTGGTTCAAGCTCCCCTGCTTCTTGATTGGCTCAAGCTCTCTGCCAGGAGGAGGGGGGGGAGCAAGGGAAATTTCACACAGAGCCTGCAGCACAGCCAGGAGGCAGAAAAGAGCAGGCATAAAGAGCAACCTGCTCTGCAGACGCACACACATCTGTTTATACAGCAGCCCAGTGGGAGGGGGAGCAAGTGACCGCCTAGAGAGCAACTCCAGTCAGTAGTGGAACATTGGAAAAAAGCTCTCACAGCTGGCAGCAGCACCCGGCTATGTAAATGTACACACATGTAGAGCCTGTTCATGCTTTTCTCTTTTTCTGTACTAAGACGTGTTAGGTTTACTGCATTAAAGGTATAATCCAATTCATTAATATGTGGATAATTTAAAACTAAGCACTTCAAACTCATCTCCAGGATATTTAAATATGTTTTAAGTGTTATAGCAAATTGGCAAAAACTTATATAAATTACCTAGATACATTTTGAGAATATTGATATTTATGTCATATTAAACCCTCAGCCATTTTAGTTTAACACATTAAGCACAATAAAATAAACATTTTCCAGTTAACTATTTGTTAAAATTCTTATTCCAGCTCTTGCAGTTTACAACTTTCAATGCTGCTGGCTCCTGCTCTCCTACTGCTGCTTTCTTGAATTTCTGGTCTTCAACAGCTAACAGTGGACATTGCAGTCACCAGTTAGTCTGTTAGTTTGGAAAAGGAGTATGGAGGAGCAGTGGAGTCCCTTGATATCCTAGGCTCCGTGATTGTGTGTTTCTCTTGAAGCAGACCATGAAGAGAGACACAATTCTAGTCCCTGCATGTAAGGGAGACTCCATAGGTTTCTGCAAGGGAAAGGAGCCTCATGTAATAGGAAATCTGGGGGCAGTGGTCATGGCACCAGCTAACAATGGAACATAGGCAAGAATTAAAAGCTAAAGAGGTGGCATTACCAATACATGATTAAATCAGCTGCTGAAATTGCTTATAAAATTGTGGATTTAATATCACTTTAAGTGTTAACAGCAATTTCCAGCTGCTTGGAACAGGTGTCTTAAAATCATTTATCCCTGACTTCGGGCATTCCTTAAATGTCCCATAATTGTTAGGGAATATAGACAGAGCCGTGGGTGGTAACTAGTGACATTGGGTTGATTTACTAAAACTGGAGAGTGCAAAATCTGGTGCAGCTCTGCATGGTAGTCAATCAGCTTCTAACTTCAGCTTGTTCAATTAAGCTTTTACAAAAAACCTGGAAGCTGATTGGTTTCTATAAAGAGCTGCACCAAATTTTGCACGCTCCAGTTTTTGTAAATCAACACCATTTTGCTTTGGGAAGAAGCACACTAGAGTGGGGGTGGCAGAGCTGACCTGAGAGTGGGGTGAATAAACAGATAGTTTTAATTAACACATCCATTGTTCAGTTCTTAGTTAAAACTACACATAGGATTGAACCTCTGTCTGCACATAGGGCAGCGGCAGGTATCTGGTCCCTGGACAGGAAACGGGGGGGGGGGGGGGG
>BLSH010373387.1:667822-680244 GCA_018402905.1 Glandirana rugosa | reverse complement strand
CTTGTCCACACAATTTAAACCATAATAGCGAGAGTGAGAGAATGACCAGTGACCTTCAAGTTGTACCGTGGAGTACAGTTTCTTGAGAGACTCCTAGGCTTTTCTTCTTAACAACAAGATGTATTTCTAACGGATCCGATATTCTTCTAACGGTTCTGGGTCTTTGGCTCGACGTCGTGCTACCGGTTCTGGTATGTCCCCAAATTGTCCTGTCCAAGGTGAGTCTTATGCAACCGGTTTCTTCAACTAGCATGTACGAGTCACACTATAGGTCTTCAACGGAAATTCTTTATCTGTACTTACACTGACAGGCTGACCCCCACCCCTTCAACTTCTGCAGCTATGCTGGCAGCATTCATGTCTATTTCTTAAAGGCAACTTCTGGATATCACACTGAGCATGTACGATCAACTTCTTTGGCCAACGTATTCTGAGTGGAACCTGTCCTGTTAAACCCCTGTATGGTCTTGGCCATCGTGCTGCAGCTCGGTTTCTGGGTCTTGGCAATCTTCTTATAGCCTAGGCAATCTTTATGTAGAACAACAATTCTTCTTTTCGGATCCTCAGAGAGTTCTTTGACATGAGGTGCCATGTTGAACTTCCAGTGACCAGTAAGAGAGTGAGAGCGATAATACCAAATTTAACACACCTGTTCCCAATTCACACCTGAGACCTTGTAACACTAATGAGCTACACAACACTGGGGAGGGTAAAAAGGCTAATTGGGCCCAATTTGGACATTTTCACTTAGGGGTGTACTCACCTTTGTTGCCAGTGGTTTAGACATTAATGGCTGTGTGTTGAGTTTTTTGAGGGGACAGCCACTTTACACTGTTATACAAGCTGTACACTCACTACTTTACATTGTAGCAAAGTCTAATTTCTTCAATGTTGTCACATGAAAAGATATAATAAAATATTTACAAAAATGTGAGGGGCGTACTCATTTTTGTGAGATACCGTATGTTTAATCTGGTCTGGTCTGCAGCTGTGGCTGGGAATTTTCGGAGTTGTGACATCACCTATAGGCACCATGGCCCAATAGTTGTTGCTGCTGCCTAACTATTTTTAATCTGCTCCAGTCTGGTCACTTGATTCCACAGCTCTGGCTCCTATGTGTCAATGAGCAGCTATTGCAGGGGAAAGGAGGGAGCACCAACAATGGCTTGGCCATGACAGCTTATGGATGATGTCATCACTCCCAGAATTCCCAGCTGTTATTGAGCACTCCATGATCTGGAGTTGCAGAATCATGTGACTGGACTGGAGCAGATTAAAAATAAGTAAGAACATGCTCCTTTTTTTTACAGGTTAGGCAAGATTAGTAGGGGGAGGGAGAAGGGGAACATTTTGAAGAATAGTTTGACTTTGGCTTTTTTTCGCTTTAAAGTGGAACTAAAGGCAAAACTTTTTTTTATTTTGGATAGAGTAAGGGAGGGTTATAACTCCCATCAGATTTTTTTTTTTGCATCTGTGTCCCATTGGGGGAGATTTCCTTTCACATCTTGTCCCATAGCCAAAACAGGAAGTGAGAGGAAATGCATCTAAAGTGAGGGAATCCCTGGTGTGTCACCAGAACTAGTGTCCCCATGGGAAGATTTCCCCTCTTTGTATTCTGAAGTCAACCCAAAATTTGTGATTATCTTTTAGGCTGGATTCACACCTGTCCGGTGCGAATTCCAGCCTGTCTGCTGCCAGAAAGGGGCGGAGCCACCGTTCGGCGGCTCCTGTCCGTTCCCACAGCGCAGAAGCTGCGGGGGGAGAGATGGGGGAGGAGCCACGAGCAGGGGAAATATCCCCGTTCAGTGCGGAGTGCATCTCCATGTTAGATGCGCTCCCATTGAACTCAACGGGCTGGGAATTCGCTCCGCACTGCACAGAAAAGGCACACGTTTTTTGTGCAATGCGGAGTGCGAATGCACCGCACATATGTGAATCGGAAACACATTGAAAACAATGTGTTTTCAAGTGTCCTGCGAATTGGATGCGGTTTAAGCCACATCCAATTCGCATAGGTGTGACCCCAGCCTTACTCTCACTTTCAACAGGAAAAATAGAGAGTGTGAATCTCCCTAACAGATGTGCTAATCATTCTCCACTCTATCCAAAACTAAAAAAAAAACACTTCTACAAACACTTCCATTAGTCAAGAGCCACTATACCTATAAATATTATCTGTGATATATTTCACTGTTGGATGACTGACTACAAATTATTTTCTATAAGCTGAATGCGATATAGAAAACATCTAAGGTTTTTTTGTTTGATATTGAAAGAAAAGAAATAACCTTACAGAGCTTTAGCTGTGTGGCATTTTCCCATTAGTCACTCATCTGTTCAACTTAACAGCCAGGGAGCAAAATGAATTACTGCCTTATAAAGTGCCCTTAAGGCTTCAAATTTGTTCAGTGGGAGAACATTTTTAATGTAAGTCAGCGTGGTTTTCTCACTAATTTGTAATTATTGTTACCTTGGTGGAACACACATTAATATTAAGATTTTTTTTATCTCCATTGAAAGAATTAAAAAAGTATTCCTTTTAAATTGTGTTTATGTGCTAACAATTTCCAGTATGGAAATATAGATCTGCTTAATATTAAGCAGCCTGTTGTGTAAATAAAACTGCATTTTAGAACTTCAGGCCAACAGAGAGCCAGATGCATATGACTTGCACAGAGTTGCCTGTGGACACGTGTAAAGTAATAAGAATAAAATAGAGGCATAAGTCTCTTGAGTGATTTGGAAATCACAATGCTGATTAATGTCCTATATAAACAGCCTTAGTAAAACCATGTTAGCAGGTACAACTCTCCTCCCTCTGGGTAGCTGCCTGTCAAACTGTAGCTTAGAACATTTTTTTCCTGAGACAGCTTGTCTCCTGTTTCAAAGATAAGAACTGTTTGAGAAGGCAGTATCAAACAAAACTAGACTTTTCTCTACAAATAAGGGCTAATAATGGTATAACAGCTATACACCTATATCTCATTAGACCAAAGCAGAGCACTCAATTAACTTAAGCTAAACTTGGCTTATTGCCCAATTTTCTAACCTGTTTGATTGCCCAGCTATCATCATTGACTATAATGTAGGCCTCTGTGAGCGCTGCACAATGCATTCTGCGCCCTGATTGGGCAAAGCCTTGCCCAATTGGGGCGTAGTTTAAACTGGTTGTTAAGGAGAAAGGTCGGGAAGCCAGCTGCGGCATCCTTAACAACCAATGACTCATCAGCTGTCAATGGGTTTCCCTGCTGACAGCTGTACAATAAAAAAAAAAGTGCCGGTAAAAAAAATAAAGAAAAAAATGGCGTGGGGTCGGTATGAATTTGGAGGGGAACCCCATGCTAGAATTAAAAAATAAAATGGCGCCCCCCCCAAAATCCATACCAGACCCTTATCCAGACATGCAGCTTGGCAGGTCAGGAAGGGGGGGGACTAGTGAGCACTCCCTCTCCTCAACTATAACAGGCCACATGCCCTCAATATGGGGGGTGGGTGCTTTGCCCTGCCCCCCCACCCCAAAACACCTTGTCGATGAGGACAAGGGCCTCATCCCCACAACCATGGCCAGCGGTTGCGGGGGTCTGCAGGCAGGGGACTTATCGGAATCTAAAAGCCCCCTTTCACAAGGGGGCCCCAGATCCCGGCCCCCCCATGTGAATGAGTGTCGGGTACATATGACCCCTACTCATTCACCAAAAAAGTGTCAAAAAACACAGAGACAAGTTTTTGACAAATCCTTTATTGAAAAATAAAATAAAATGTCCCTCAATCAATGCGCTGCCCGCCGACCCGTAAAATAAGTAAAATCAAAAACGTTCCTGCCTGGGAGGCCTCCTGCCGAATGCCTGCTCTGTGCTTTGATATTTTTTATATATGTAAGAGGGGGGCCACCTGTGACATCACCCGGTGGCCCCACCCCTTGTGATGTCACATGCCCAGCATGCACCAGTTCATGACGTCAGAAGGGGAAGGAGCCACCGGGTGATGTAGACAGGTGGTCTTGCCCCTTAGCTATATAAGAAATGTCAAAGCGCAGAGCAGGCATTCTGCAGGAGGCCTCCCAGGTGGCGGGAGCGTTTTTTGTAAAAAAAATTTCGGGGCGATGCGATTGACGATGGATTTACATTGAGGGCCACTATATTTTGATTTTTTTAATAAAGGAATTGTCAAAAAACTTGTCTCTTGTGTTTATCACTTTTTGACACTTTTATAGTGAATGGGTAGGGGTACATAGTACATGATACTCATTCACATGGGGGGGCTGGGATCTGGGGGCCCCCTTGTTAAAGGAGGCTTCCAAATTCCGATGAGTCCACCACCCGCAGACCCCCACAACCACAGTTGGTTGGTTTGAAGGGTCTGGTTGGGTCTGGGAAGGGGACCCCACTCCGTTTTTCTCTTTATAGCCGGGTGCCGGCAATTGCAACCATCAGTCAGTATGAATGGGATTTGACTTTTCTTTTCTTTAGAAATATCATTTTTGCTGCAGCATGTTTTATGCAAGCTACAGATGCATGACTTTACAGCCACATTAAGGGGACCCCCAAGGCACTATATTTAAAGGAATTTTTATTTTTTAACCACTTACCAACCGTAAGGTTTTCCAGCTTTAGGACCAGAGCATTTTTTGCGATTCGGCACTGCGTCGTTTTAACTGACAATTGCGCGGTCGTGCGACGTTGCACCCAAACAAAATTTGTGTCCTTTTTTTCCCACAAATAGAACTTTCTTTTGGTGGTATTTTATTGCCTCTGCGTCATTTCTGATCGCCGCTATAAACAAAAGAAGAGCGACCATTTTGCAAAAAACCCCAAATTTCTTACTTTTTGATAAAATTCAAATCCAAAAAAAAAATATAAAAAAACATTTTTTTCACCGGTTTTGGCCGATTTATATTCTTCCTCATATTTGTGATAAAAAAATAAAAATTGGCGTTTATTGATTGGTTTGCGCAAAAGTGGCCGCGTTTACGGATGGTGAGAATTAATTTCTGGGGTTTTTATTTTTTTTATTTTTTACTAGTAATGTCGGCGATCTGCGATTTTTAGCGGAACTGCAATATTGCAGCGGACATGTCGGACATTTTTGACACTTTTTTGGGACCAATGACATTTATTCAGCAATCAGAAATGTAAATGTCCACTGATTACTGTATAAATGTCATTGGCAGTGAAGGGGTTAATCTGGGGGGGAGAGCTAGGGGTTAAGTGTGTTCCCTGGGTGTGTTCTTACTGTGGGGGGGTTGGGCTACCATGGGCATGAGAGATCTAACTGAAGTGACAGGAATCAGTAGATCACCCATGCCTGCACTAACAGAGCAGGGAAACGCCATGTTTACATCGGCGGTTCCCCACTCTTTGCCTGTGGCCGCTCATCGCGGCTCGCCGGCGGACATCGGGTCAGCCCGAGCCGCGGGCACACTCCTCAGGAGCCCCCTAGCGGCCGTTCGCAGATCGGCGTGTTTTTACAGCGATTCGCGCACAGCAACCTGACTGCCGCCGTGAAAACACGGCAGGCGGTCGGGAAGTGGTTAATGTTGTACTTTAAGCATAATTAGAATCACTGCTACTGAAAAAACTATTGTTTTTTAAAAAAATAAAAAATTATTGATACATGTTCCACAGAGTAGTATCCAGACTCCCATACCCCTTTTATGACCAATGACTTGCTTATAAGCCTTCAAAATGGGCACTTTTTATTTTTCCTGTTCGGCTCCCATATACTTCAATTGGGTTCCCTGTTCGGGTAAGAACATTTCCCTTGTTCGGGAGTTCGGCTGCGAACCGAACAGGAGGGTGTTCAGCCCATCTCTAGTTCTCACACGGTTTCAGAAAAGTGTTTCTAAAGCCTAAAGGTTTTTTGTACCTTATTGCATTCTATTCATTAAAGTACAACTAAACAACATTTTTTTTTGCAGTTTTGGATTGAGTTTAGGGGTGTTAGAATGCTTGTCAGTTGTTAAAACAGAAAAACAGCCAACTACTCCACAATCCTCCGATAATCTGAATTTATTCATACACCATACCGGTGAGTACTCATTGGTATGGTGTATGAATAAATTCATATTTTCAGAGAATTGTGGAGTAGCCGGCTGCTTTTCTGTTTTGACGAGTATCTGGTATCATGGTGCATGGGAGAGTACCGCAGCCCTGGCACCCAGGACATCACTCTCAAGATTCACCTGTGTTCCACTGATCAGAGCGTAGCTATAGAGTGTTTGCAGGTGCTTGTCAGTTGTTATTGCTGTCTGTGTACCCCTTAGGGAGATTCACGCTCTCAATTTGTCCTGTTTACCATTATCAATGAAAGTGAAAGTAATAGAAAATCACATATTTTGGGTTGTCCCCAGAAAAGTAATAGAGGTAAAATCTTCCAATGGGAACACTATTTCTGGTGACCTGGGGGGTCCCAAGGAATTCCCTTAATTTGCAGGGATTTCCTCTCACTTCCTGTTTGGCTATGGGACAGGAAGTTATTATTATTATACAGGATTTATATAGCGCCAACAGTTTGTGAAGGAAGGAAGTAAGGGAAATCTCCACAATGTGACACAGATGGTAAAAAAAAGCCCTAACCCTATAATTCCACTTTAAGATAAAAAACCTTCTGTGTAACTGAATTCCCCCTGCCCTCCCCCCCTTATATTTACCTGAGCCCATTCACGATCCAGCACTGTCCATGAGACCCATCCGAATCAGATTCCTCAATGTCCTCTACTTTTTCACGCCAGATAGGTTCACGCCTCACGGGTCCCCCACCCCCGAACTCGACACGGAAACGGTCTAGGTTTGGAGGTGGGACACCTCCAGCTGCTCCCAAGAGAGGGAAGAAAGCATTGAATAAGCATACCAATGCACATACACATACTACGCCACCCACTGATAGCGGCACTTCATAGTTACATAATGTGATCCCTAGAATCTTAGGTTCTCCTCTACTTAACACCAGAGCACCAAAAACCGACACTGATACCATGGAGCCGGTTATGTCCGGCATGCATAAACAACAAAGTAAACTGGACACTTTTGTGCAAAAACCTTCATCTACCACTCCCCAGCCACCACCCAACACTCCACTACCAGCACCGTCCACGTCCTCCAGCACTATGTCAGGGTCTCAGAACTGACAACTAAATGTTGTCAACCTCACACCCTTTACTTTCTCACTGGACCAAATTGCTGTCCTTCAATTGGGCCTAGGCTTTTGTCCATTAGATTCACTACAGGTAAATGAGACTATCAAGGACCTTTTCCTCTTTGCTCGTAACCTCACTTACAGATACATTTTTGATAAGGATCAACTGAATATTCAACTTGAGCGTGAGCACTATGGAGGAGTGCCGGGCGCTCAGGGACCTTATGCTTCTTTATGACGAGGGCTCTACTGATGGGGCTATGGGTGGTTCCCAGGATGCACCCCCAGAGGTGAAGCACTCTGTGGCCCCTCTTGGGGATGTGCGCAGGGCCATCATTGCCTTCCCTCTCCCTTCCTCTCCCACTACACAATTTAAGAACAAATCTAGCAGATTTCCAGACCTTATGACATGCCCGTCTATCTGGACTTTCCTCCAACAAACAATCAGGGACCTTAAACGCCAGCAATGGAGCAGTTTTGTACCCAGTTTAACAACTCAGCAATCATATGCTTTGAAGACATTACAAAATCGCAAGGATATAATCATAAAATCCTCGGATAAGGGCGGTAATATAGTCATAATGACTCTAAACCAATACTGTTCTATGTGCAGAGATGTCTTGGACAATCCCAAATGGTATCCCCCGATTTCGCCATCCATTATTGCACACTTTACCCAGGAGTTTTGGGAACTATGCACCCGAGCCTTCTGGGATGGTTGGATCGATCGGGATACATTACAGTATCTTATAGTCAATCACCCCGGCACCCCAACCTTTTACACAAAAATCTAAAAAAAAACCCTGGAAGACCTATTATTTCTGGCATTGGATACCTCATGGACCATGCCAGTAAATTTGTTGATAGTCATTTATTGCCACATGTGTTGAGCCTTCCGTCGTACATATGGGATATGACGGATCTACTCAAACACATTGAGGGGATTCAGGTTCCTCGGGACTCCCTCCTCGTGGCCCTGGATATAGAGTCGTTATACTCTAGTATCCCCCACGAGCGGGGAGTCTCGAGGGCCGAATCCTTCCTTATGGAACAAGATCATAATACTTTTCCGGTTTCTTTTATGGTTTATATTAACAAGTAACTTATTTTTATTTAATGAACAGTGCTACCTGCAAGTCCAGGGGGTGGCCATGGGGACCTCATGTGCCCCCTCCTATGCGAATCTCTACTTGGGGGGATGGGAGAGGAGTGTGTTCTCAGGCGAGGTCTTTGCCAAGTTTATTCCATCAATCTTATTTTGGTACAGATTTATTGATGATTTATTCATGGTGTGGACTGGCTCAAAGGACCTTCTAATTGATTTCATCCACACATTAAATTCCAATGAACTTAATCTATTGTGTACACACCATATAAGTGAATTTGAGATTTTGTTCCTTGATCTTTTAATTACTAAGGATCAGGAGGGTCATCTCAATACCAACTTGTACCACAAGCCTACGTCTGGGAAAACGCTCCTCCACGCCTCCAGCGCGCATCCTAAACCACTGGTGCGTAGCATCCCCTACACACAGTATCTCCATCTTCGGAGGAACTGTGGGAGGGAGGAGGACTTTTGCATGCAAGCAAACCTCCTACGTGATTGTTTGCTTCAAAGGGGCTACACGCGCTCCAATCTTAGGAAAGCATTCAATCAAGCTTTGGCCCGTACTCGATCTTCCCTCCTATACACTACCTTGTCACTCAAACACTGTGAAGATTATCACGCCCTATTCAGCCCATCATGGCCAACTTAGACATATTCTATTGCGCCACTGGCATCTATTGACAGAACACCATGTCCTTAATAAATATGTTAAACCATCACCAGAACTAGTTTTTTGAAGAGCAAAATCCTCAAGCCATTACCACACTCCAGACCAGAATCCTCGTGGACGGCGAGGTACATCACTGTGCGGGGCATGTTCTAGATGCCCCTGGGTTGCCAATGTCCAAAAATGTAGATTACCCAATGGCGAGATTTTCTTGCCCACCATCTCAGCCAGTTGTAACACCACGGGTGTGATTTACCTGATGGTGTGCGAGTGCCTTCTATGTGGGCAAAACAATCAGGGAGTTCCAGCAACGTATTGGGGACCACATATATTATTCCAGTAATGGCAGACTCACTACCATTGGTCGCCATATCGGTTTGCACCATAAATTTAATCCCCAAGTGGTACAATTTTTCGTACTGAAGGTGGTACCCCCTGACCCCAGGGGTGGCAACCGCGACAGGAATCTACTACAGCGTGAAACGCTGTGGATCGAGCGCCTAAACGTGGGTGTACCCCCTGGACTTAATGAGGTCAACTCATACAAACATCTTCTGTAAATGGCCCCTTTGGCCACCCCCACAGGACCCACAATACCATCATGAGGAGTTGGTCCCTTGCTCCACATTGGGGTACCCCTAGCTGGTCACACATGTCATTTTGGTGACCTACACCCATATTTGGGAATCATGTTTCATGTCCTGCAATGTTGCATATATATTTCTTATATGTTTTTCAATGTGTCCTGTAAATGCATATGTTTTTTATATGTTTTTCAATGTGACTGACCTGATTATTCATGGGGCCACGACACCTTGGTTTACCTGGTGGCCTGACCCCATGACGCCTCTGACTTATCTTCCATAATACGGTACCTAATATAAATATATGTATGTACACATTTTTTAGTTGGTATCTATATAGCACAGCTATTTGTATATATATATATATATAGTTTTCATGTATTCAATGTTTGCTTTGTTCTATTTATGGCTTTCATTGTAACTGTCCTAATGGGGCCGTTCACTAACCAAGTTGCTCCCCGTATCTTGTCGGGGGGTCACGGGTGTGTTTCCCCTCCGGCAGAGGCGCAGCGTCCCTGGAACGTAACGTTGTTCGCCCCCTGGCGACACGTTCGTTCTTGCGCAGCCGCAGCTTGGGCTTCGAGCCCTTTGGTATTCGGCCGCGAGTGGTGCTCGCGCATATTCCCAAACGCATGCACACTACGGGTCTCTGGACTGGGCGGTGTTACGTACGGCCTACGGCCGACGTACACCGCTCAGTAGGGTTTATAGGCAAGGCGTTCCTGCCTAAATTTAGCATGGAGAAGGCCCCAGGGAGTGAGGACACCACACAGATCCACGGTAAGTGATCCAATTACACGGCGCTACATGTGCAGTCCGCATGGTGGCTGCACTACTGATGCCACCTCTCACCCTTTACAGTACCTCCTTATATACTCTTATTTTATACCCTTAGATTGGGAACGCTTGGGCCTTTATGCCTGTTTGCTGTTTTGGGCATAGGTATCTATAGCCTCCTCAGCGTTACTTCCTGATACTTGGTTCACATTATCCTGAGGCGGGTGTCCTCCCTGGGACCACATTGGGACGCAACCAACGTACCTCTCAGGTACCTACTCCACCATATTGCTGGCTTACAGTCAGTGGCTGGGTGACTCCCCCTCACTCCCTTCCACCCTGGATTCACGTCCAGGTGCGCCTTACACACTCCTGGTAGTGGCATTCCTTCTTTCCCCTCTTCCCCCCCCTCTCTTTTCTCCCCCCTCCTTTTCCCCCTCCCCTTTTTCCTATGGCCCTTTCTTCCCCTTTCCCTGTTCTTTTCCCCTATCCCTATTCTTTCTCTCTCTTCCTATCTTGTTTCCCCTCCATCTTTTCCTTCTTCCCCCCTCCCCCCTTTCTTTCCCCTGTCTATCCCCCTCTTCTGTTTTCTTCCCCGTTTTCTCCCACCCCTTTCTCTTCCTTTCCCTTGGTTTCCCCTCCCCACCCCTCCCAGTCCACTAACTTTATACTTTCACATCTTGGTATAGGATTTGTTATCCAACTATTTTTCCATGCATAATACCCCACCTCTGCCGATGGGGGACAATTAGCGCACCTGTGCTGCACCTGTTGATACTGGAGATGTGGGTAAGCGATAAGCCACCATTGTAAAATAAATGCCCATGTCTCAAACAATGTCTAAATGTTGTACTTTTTGTATGTTGTAATATTGGTAATGGTCATATCCATTTCAATGTTACGATGAATATTGTTTACTAATTGTATATTTCCAACTGTTGTAGATATTCCTCCTGATGAAGCGGTTACCCACGAAACATGTAGAGGTTATACAGTATCTATACTTCAACACCATCTGAGCTAATCTTCTGGCTTTCCCCCACCCTTTATACAAGGATACAAGGGGTGTGACGTAGAATGGTGTTAATACCTTCATCTTTTTTAAAAAATGCATGTTTGTTAATATGTATTGTATATTCTTTGCCTTTATTTAATGAAAATGATGATGTAATTTTAACTTTGTTGTCGTATCCGCCAATACTTTATGGTGTCGCAATAGTCCAATATTGTTTGCTTTTTGGGTACGGATTGGGGATTCCCTATACCCTCCCTTTCCTGTATATATCACTAGTTATGGATGAAACACCTCAATTACAATTCCCCTACTCAGCCTATTGAGGTATTTAACTTACTGTCCATGAGAGTTGAGGCTCTCCCGGCTCTGTCCCTCCTCCCTGGGCAAATTGATTGCAGCAGGAGCCACAGCTCAGTCTTTGTCAATGGATGTAGACCAGGCAACTCGGGAGCGAGCCCACATGAGTGCCACCATAGGAAGCAGATTCCTATGGGGGCACTTGCTGAAGAGGGGGAGTCCGTAGCACTGGCAGTTGACCCCAGAAGAGGAGGATCGAGACTGCTCTGTGTAAAACCATTGCACAGAACAGGTAAGTATGGCATGTTTATTATTTTATAAAAAAAAAAATATCCGTGCCGCGGCTGTATTCAGAATGGGACTGGGTCTCTTTAAAATGTATCCAAAGCCTAATTTATTTTAGTGTTGGATAGAGTGGGGAAGACTCTTGTAATGTTTTCATTTCTGTCTGTATCGTTCTGAGGCAATTTACACTCTATTTTTCTTGGTGGCAAGTATCACTTTGACACTATGGGAAATCTAAAGCTTTATAGCTGTCATTGGACAAGGAAGTGAAGGAAAATCTCACCAATGGGACACAGACAGCAAAATAAATCTTACAGAGCATCCACCCTTTCCCTATTCTATCCAAAATTGAAAACAAAAGTTTTTACTTTACATATACTTTAACATGACATGGCAAGCAGAAGATCTATCTACCACACAATTATTCTGCAAAATGATTGTGACATAAAAATGCACATATATTATTTTTGCGTACTAAAGTATGCACATTAATTTTAAGCAATTGTGTGTGCTTATGCAAAAAGCAGTCATTCTTGGCGCCAGACTTATCGCGTA
>BLSH010373387.1:631379-662663 GCA_018402905.1 Glandirana rugosa | reverse complement strand
TTGTACTTTTATGTTTGTATCGTGTTATTTGTGTAGTGTATCTGGAGTTAATCTTTTTTTTGTTTTTATCTTTTTTTATTGGGTGGATACCTTGTCAAATATGTCTTTTTATACGGTAGGTATTGCCTTATATTTGGATGAACCCTCGGACTCAGTGTCGCTCTGTATCCCCGATATCTCCGTTAACCAATGGTATAAAGGGTACCTCGAACGAATGGACCTCCACATTGTCCTACCAAGGTACTAGACACTCCGACCGAAACTACGACATTTATTTCACGTATTTTTCTGTATAAACTGTTCCATAGGTGGGTTATTTTTTTCTATTTTTGTTTTTTTTCTAATTGAGGTCTATGTGATGTGTTTATTGTGCTATGTTTGTATTTTCATGTTTGTGATGTGAAAAAAATGATTTAAATAAAATCTGATTAAAGATGGATGGTGTAAAATGAAAGGATACTCCACATAGTGTATTACCATTTATAAAACCATTTTAATACAAAAAGTTTACACTCAAATGGGTAGGTCACAAACAAGCATGGAAACAACAGATACAATACTTCTTCCAGAGACTAAAATGGCCGAGGATCAATCGCACATGCGTAGTAGAATGTGTGCGTGGCTCCTCCCTACACGTTTCATCGCATATGACGTCATAAGGGGTGCCTAATGGCATCCATTTTGGTCTCTGGAGGAAGTACTGTATTTGACGTTTCCATGCTCATTTGAGATCTACCCATGTAAGTGTAACCTTTATGAATTAAATTGATTTTATAAATGGAAATACACTATGTGGAGCATGGGTAGGCAACCTTCAAGAGGTGGAGATCTACCTGAACAACACGTGAGAAGTCAAAGATCACTGGGCACAATGTTGCCTCCTCACACCTGATTTAAACCTCTAGTTGCAGTACTACCATGTCGCAAACGCGTGCATTGCATGGCAATCACGGGTTTAAATCAGGTGGTGAGAAGCAACATATCGCCTCCTCACCACCTATCAACACACGCTCAGATTGCTTTTCAGAGGAGTAGCACTTGAATGATCCCTTAGTTGAATTCAGGAGCAGCACCTTAGGGCTCATTCACAAGTAAAGTTTGGGGTGGTAAATCGGCAGGGTATAATAAAAGTCTATGGCTAAGCACAGCAAACCCGCAGGAAGGGTGCAGGTGCACTGCACTGCACCCGTGGTGTGGGTAAACCGCAGCACATCAGTGTGAAAGCAGCCCTATACTATAATGCCCAGTGTATTGCTTCACACTGACCTGAAGATCTTTTCTTTCCTGCTACTGGTACCTCTCTGGAGACTGCGACCTGGCAAAAGAGATGGAGTGCAGTTGGTATCACTCCGCAAGGGACAGGAGCCAGTGTTACAGAGGAGACATCGGCTTATGCAGATTTTGCTCCCTTCTATAGCTCCAACTTTACAATTAGTCCCTCTGCATTGCACTCTGTTTGATGCTCTGGAATAGTGGGTCAGCAAACATAGACCAATATCTACCAGTCATCTGTCTGCAATCTACTGGTAGATGGCGATCTACAGGATACTGACCCCCGATGTGAAGTATCCTTTCGGGTATCATGGCATAGTGCATAGCAGCTATTCCACATTTTGCACCTTCAGCGCAGATTCACTTTGTTTTTTCCTTTTGATGTTTGACACCCTATAGAGGGATAGGCTTTGTTAAGGTGTTTGTTAACCCCAAAAAATACAGATCCTGGTCCCTTAAATCAGATTAAACGGCACAGTGCTTGTGCTGTGTAATCTGCTTCCCTATAAACTGTAAAAAAAAACTTGCCTGAACCGGCCACTTCCTGTGTCCCCTCTCTACACAGACAACAAAAAACAGGGCTTCTGAGCCCTGACCACCATTGTCTGAGATGTTCCTGCTCTGCTCTCATCTCTCCTTCATTCTCTCCTCCCCGCTTGTCAGCTCCTTGCGGTGTGTGTGTCTTTGTCCCCTGCCGCTATTAGTAAAAGTATTAAATATTCACTGCCAGCCCCTCCACTATAGTAATGCAGAGCACACTGTATATATTTTTTCCAAAAATGAGGCTTGTAAATAGATATTTAGAGCTCTCTTCAGGCCGGTCATGTGACTCTCAGCTGCTTTTCAGCTCCGAGACAAGGCATCTCCAGGAGAGACTGAGCGGCCACGTGATCTCCCCAGCTGACGTCAGAGGGAGATCTCAGCCCCTCCTGCAGAAGCCATCCATGGGAACTGAAAAGCAGCCGCGAGTCACATGACCGGCCTGAAGAGAGCTCTAAATATCTATTTACAAGCCTCGTTTTTTGGAAAATATATATACAGTGTGCTCTGCATTACTATAGTCCAGAGGCTGGCAGTGACTTCTAATTGTGGCTTAACAACCACTTTAATATTTCATGTCTGAGGTTTACAACCACTTTAAATCAGCTAAATACTTTTAGCTGTCCAGGTCCTCCTGTCCATTTTTCAGTCGGACCTGAACGGACGCTCCATTCACTTCTATGGAGTGGCGGATGTCAGCGGAAACATGTCCGCTGACATCCGCCGCTCTCCGATCTGACCCTGAAATACAGACGGATGGAAACCCTATATTCCATCTGTCTGTAGAATCGAAATCAGAGCGGAATGAATGAAAACGGACAGGCGATCCTTTTTTATCTGATCTCCATAAAGGAGAGCGGCGCCCTGACAGTTCCATCTCCGCTCAGTGAGCGGAGACAAACTATCATCCTTTACAGTACACGGAAAGCCTGTGTGAAAGGGCCCTAAGTAGAAAAACATTTGCCCTGCAACAGCTGCAGAGTAGGACCTTTGATTTCTGTATGGAAGCAATGCTCCTATTACAGAAGTCTGACACACCCTAATGAATCAGACCTACTTTGCAGCTGCTGACAAGACAATGGCTTTTCTACTCAGGTTGTGACTATTTTTAAAAGAAAACTAACAGTAAGACTTTACACACCTTATGTTTTGATGCATCTGGGATATATTTAGCTAATTTAAACTAAGGCTCCATTTACACGGGATGCTGTTTCAACCTTCCCTGAACGTTTTATCTTGACAGCTAGAAACCGGCGTTTAAAACGTCCATTTTGCCATGTTGTGCATGCTGTGTTTAGCGGTATTTTTCCGCGCTCGCGTCTAGGAGCGTTTTTGAAAAAAAAAAATCTTTGTTTTTTAACCACTTGCCGATGGCGGCAAAGTGGCTCGTTATCGCGAAACGCCGTCACCTTACGGCGGCCGCGATAACTAGTATTGTGAGCGCGCGCACCGCCAGAGGCGCGCACACTCACTGTGTTCGGGGGGGCCAGGGAGCGGGTAGGGCGGACTCGATTGCCGCCAGCTACCCGCGATGGCCCCCCCACAGTGAGAGAACGGAGGTCCGTGTAAGTAAACACGGATCTCCGTTCTCATAGAGGGGGAAGGGCGGTGATCCCAGGCTTCCTCTATATGGAAGCCATGATCATCCCCTTTCCCCAGCCAGGGCAGCCCACACACAGTTAGAACACGCCCAGGGAACACAGTTAACCCTTAGAGCGCCCCCTGCAGGTTAACCCTTTCATTGCCAATGGCATTTACACAGTAATCAGTGCATTTTCATAGCACTGATCGCTGTATAAATGCCAATAGTCTCAAAAAAGTGTCAAAATAGTCCGACATGTCCGCCCCAATATCGCAGTACCGCTAAAAATCGCAGATTACCGCCATTACTAGTAAAAAATAAAAAATAAATAAAAACCCTAGAAATTATTTCTCATCATCCGTAAACGCGGCAACTTTTGCACAAACCAATCAATAAACGCAGACTGTGATTTTTTTCACCAAAAATATGAGGAAGAATATAAATCGGCCGAAACCGATGAAAAAAATTTTTTTTATATATTTTTTTTGGATTTGTATTTTAACAAAAAGTAAGAAATTTGGGTTTTTTTGCAAAATTGTCGCTCTTCTTTTGTTTATAGCGGCGATCAGAAATGACGCAGAGGGGATCAAATGCCACCAAACAAAAGCTCTATTTGTGGGAAAAAAAGGACGCAAATTTCGTTTGGGTACAACGTCGCACGACCGCGCAATTGTCAGTTAAAGCGACGCAGTGCCGAATCGCAAAAAGTGCTCTGGTCCTAAAGTGGGAAATCCTTCCGGGGCTGAAGTGGTTAAATGGAAATGCCTGTAAATAATAGATGCGAGTTACCACTGTTACAAACCGTTTGGCGTTTCAAATGCCTCTGAACTGGCATCTGAACCTATTTTTTTTTTCTGCGTTCCAACAAAAGCCTCTAAACTCAACTGCCTGGAAATTACCTTAAACGGCCCTGTGTACATGTACTGATAAGATAACAGAGGAAAGTTCAGGGGCAGCTGAAAAAAACGCCCAAATGCCTCTAAACGTCCGTTTACCAGCAGCAGTGTAAATGAGGCCTAAGAGTTGCTGCCATTGACATAAGGCTTACAGATAATCCATTCACTAATCATCCTTCTGGTGAAGGTGTGTATTACATCACTTCTGAGTTCAGTGTTGTCAAACTGTCAATAAAAAAAATTCACTATAAATATGCTATCACATTAGGGGACTTTTGGTCCGCTATGTGAAAGCAATAGAGTTAAGTGAAAAAAAAATGAAAACATTTATATTAATAAATAAAAAAAAATTAAAAAATACAAAAAAAATGTAAAGCCCTCTGCCTCCACAAAAATGCACATACCTATGTAAACGTCTGCCTAAGTGTTCTATGTACAATAAGGAAATAAATATACTGAAACTGGGTTTCATTCTCCCTTTTCACTGACAGTATTTTTATATCACAGTATATTCAAAGTACTAAAAATGCCTAAGGCTGAAGGATTTGCCTGCCGCTACACAGAGCATGCTTTACTTCGAACTGCAGCTGCTCTTCTTTTAAATGTTATTTTACTGAATGAATATATAAAAATTTCCTAGCATGATGGAAGATTTCCAAGAATGATGACACTATATTCCATCATTTTTTATTGTTAGTTTTGATGCTGATGCTACTGATAAGAAAAAATTACATAGATTTGAAAAGAAAAAAAACATAATATATGGACAGCATAAGGCACGTGCAAACATTGCACAGTGACAGCAAACAGATGAGTATAGAGTCATGATTATACACTTATATAATTGCTTAGATCATGGCCTGGAGATCAGGCTCTGTGAAACTATGGATTAATTAGAGCTGATATAGTTGAATGGGATTATAATCCGATAAAAGGATTGAACATGGAGAGGCCTTATAATTAAATGATACAAGAACCGCCTCCTCCTCTGAGAGCTATATAACAATTGTTTATGCTATAAAGAGATACATGCCTTTTAGGCCTCATGCACACAGTTTGACTGTTTTTAGCAGCTGTTTTCAGCTGCAGACATTTTTTTTCTGCATCATGTTATCTATGTGTTCATGCACACACAGGCTGCACACACAGGCTGTTATCAACTGTTTTTAGCAGTGATGTTTTTGAGCTGTAAAATAACCCCAAGAGCTGAGGGTTTTTTTGGACTGTTTTCAGCTGTAAAAACGTTCAAACGCTTAAAAAGTCCAAAAACACCCAAAAACGCTTAAAAATGTCAATCCCCAACGTTTTTGGACGTTTTAGACCAATTGGGGAAAAAAACAAACCAAAAAAAAACGATGGCCCTTTAAAAATGCAAAAAAACCGGCGGTAATATAACGCTGGTAAAAGCTGAAAACATCCCTGATAAGCTACTGATGTTTTTTGGCTGTTTTTTTAAAGTCCTGTGTGCATGAGGCCTAAAGACTAGGTTGTCCGCAAGGAAGAATTATTTGTATGCAGATTATGTTATCTATCTTTTTATAATTCCATTTGAGATCAGAATGGTAGTGGTCTCCCATGCATTTCATTGCTCTGGGATCTGCAAACCATTTTTTTTTGGGGGGGGGGGTGCACTCATATGGAGATTACCTTGAAAAGTGTGTTTACATAATTTTTTAAACCCGAGGATCTCTAGATACAAATTAGACAAAAGATAGAAAAGGAAAACATATCCAAAGAAAAAGTCTATAGTGGGTGTATGGATTATTATAATTATTATTATTATTATACAGGATTTATATAGCGCCGACAGTTTGTGCATCGCTTTACAATATTAGGGCAGACAGTACAATTACAATACATTTCAATACAGGAGGGATCAGAGGGCCCTGCTCGTTAAAGCTTACAATCTAGGAGGGAGGGTTAAGCAATACAAAAGGGCAATAACTGTGGGGGATGAGCTGATTGAGAAAATAAGAAGTGTAGTTGTTAGGTGGCAGCAGGATAGGCTTCCTTGAAGAGGAAAGTTTTCAGGGATCGCCCGAAGGTGGATAGATTTGGGGACAGTCTGACAGATTGGGGTAGGGAATTACAGAGGATGGGAGAGGCTCGGGAGAAGTCTTGGAGGCGAGTATGAGAGGAGGTGATGAGGGAGCTGGATAGCAGGAGGTCTTTTAAGGCACCATCACAAACACATATGTAATAAAAACCTGTGTTTTATTATAAAACATTAAAACAGATAAAACAAATACGTTGAGTATCTAACATTGCAAATTTCCTTCCATCACTATAAATATTAAGATTATTAAGTAAATAATATTTATTAAGTAAATATCACTGGTCAATAATTAGACCTCAACAACAATCAAACATTTGTATCCAAAAGTGGTTGTACAGCTTCATTTTTTTTTTTTATAAAAATAAACAAACATGCCTATACTTACCTGATCTGTGCAATGGTTTTGAACAGAGCAGCCCCGATCCGCTTTCTGGGGTCCCTAGCCGGTGCTCCAGGCCCCTCCTCTTCATCGGGTGCCCCCAAGGAAAGCCGCTTTCTCTAGGGGCACCCATGAGGGCTCATTCCCGAGTCCTGCTGCTGCGTCCATTGACACAGACAGCGGGACTCGGCCCCTCCCTCCGCATCACCAGTTTGATTGTCAGCAGCAGGAGCCAATCGCTCCCACTGCTATCAATCTGTCTAATGAGTAGAGAGACAGCAGCAGGAGCCGCTGTGCTCATGCACATCGCTGGATCGGATGTGCTCAAGTAAGGAAAAGAGGGTGGGTCTGGGGGGCAGCTGCAGCAGAGAAGGTTTTTCACCTTAATGCACAGAATGCAATTCTCCAATGGCAGTCAGACCCGGAGGGGGGGACGGGGGAGCACACTGAGATCCAAAGGTCAACAGAAACACTTTTAAAAATATAAAGGATACTATACTATCCAATTTTCTTTTCTTTATTTTATTAAATTCAAAAACCTATAGATAGGGGTGAAGGAGACAGAGGACATTGCTTTGGAGGGCAGAGGAAACTACAGCGGGGGTGTGTGAAGAGGACAGAGGATGCTGCTTTGGGGGGGCACAGAACACTTCAATAGTAGGAGAGGCAGATGACCCTACTGCAGGGTGGAGGGGGGCAGAGGACACTATAGTGGGGGTATGTATGATGTGAAAGGGCCCAGGACACTATTATGGGGAGGCAGACGACACTACTGTATGGGGGGGCAGAGGTCCCTACTGTGGTAGGGGGGAGGAAAACAGTAGTGGGAGTGGGGGGAGGAGGGTACAGGGCACTATTCTGTGTTTTTATTGGGCGCTTTATAGTTATTTTTTTTTAAGGACGACCCACCCCCCTTCCCCCGGGGATCTTTGATTTCTTCCATGTTGTCCAGGTAGATCTCAACCGCTGAAAGGTTGCCTACCCCTGCCCTACTCTATTTGTGCCTGGGCTGGCCTGTGACATGTCGATCCAGTGCGGCTGTAAGATGTAGTCCCACCTCTTGGGCCGGTTCCTATGATAGGCAGCACACTGGTGACATCTATCATAGGAGGCAGGACTTCGCCTGGGGCACTGGTGAAGCTGAGCTGATTGGTACTGTTGAGGCTGCGCTGATGGGCACTGGTGAGACTGCATTGATGGGCACTGATGAGGCTGCATTAATGGACACTGGTGAGTCTGCATTGATGGGCACTGATCAGGCTGCATTGATGGGCACTGATCAGGCTGCATTGATGGGCACTGATCAGGCTGCATTGATGGGCACTGATGAGGCTGCGCTGATGGGCACTGATGAGTATAATACACTCTTGAAATGTGATTTAAAGTGCATGCTTTTCACTTTTATGAACAAGAAAATAATGACATTATGCGGGCTGGTATAATAATTCTATGGGGCTGGTATGAAATTGGTTTTCAGAAATAGTGTATATATCATACAATCATTACATAAACACATATCACATACACTGCATATATTTAAAAATCTGGTCACCTTAAACAAGAGCCTATTACAGACTGCTTCAAAATAAAACTGTTACACTACTTTCATGTTACAAGGAGCTGATAGTCATAGTAGGCACGAGCATAATGTAGTGGCCAGGTAAGGGTAATCAGGTAGAGTACAGATTTATATGCAGAAAATAAGGTATGCAGCATTCAGCAATGGATTTAATAGTGGGACACAAAGTTCTGTGTTCTTTTATTCATTCTGTTGGCTGTTATAAGCTCCAAAGATCAGTGCAAGTCTCCTATGCAGCCCCTGACTATCTCCAGAATTTAGGACAGCAACCAATTCTAGGCAGCAAATCATATTGAAACCTATTTTGAATCTTGTTGAATATTTTTTTCTTTTTAAATGTACAGCAGGAAGATGGTCCTGTTCATCCAGTTTTGAATGTGATATGAAAATAAACACACATCCTTTAAATTACAGGCTTAGAAGATAACTTTAAGCTATATGTGGTGTTATAAAACAGTGTGAATTTTTACTGACATCCTTAGGTACAGTGCACTCTGGCAGTGAATATATGCAGCTTTTTCTCTTTTTCTTTTACAGTTAGCTTGGCTCACATACAGCAGCAGCAATCAGATTCATTTGAAAAAATAAAAAACCTGCTTTCAGGTAGTTTTAGCAGCGACGCATTTTTTCTTTAAGTGATGATAGGTCAGCTTTGACTGGCAAGTAGAAACTGGTCATAAATTTGCGATGGCTGTCCCTATTCTCGCTGATATTAAACTGCCCTGCTACTGGACCATTTTGATAAAACTTTGATTGAGAATTAAAAGACCAGAAATTATACAATAGTGGAAAAATTACAAGAATATAAAAGAAAAAGGGATAGGGGGTTTCAAGATCCCCCGTCCCTCTTTTCTTATGGAACTGCAGCAGCCACAATAGGGGTTTCAAGGCTCCCTTAGGATGAGGTCACAGAAAGAACATTGGGGTACCTTGTGACGGTTGTAGGGGGAGCCTTGAAACCTAGAGTCACATGGCTAAGAACATTCTAAAAGGCTTGGGGAGCCTATAAAAGGGGGTTACGAAAGGGCTTATTCGCCAGTCACCTCAGGATTTCTTCATAGGTGGAGCTCCGTAGAGGAGCTATGATACTATTCCTGAGGCGACATGAAGACTCTCCTGAGACAGCTATTGGAGCAAGCAGAGGCGGAAGAAGGTGACTCCTGAATTCGCAAGTGTCTCGCCATACCGATAGGGCTGGAGACTGAAGAGGCGACATATGGAACAACTGGGAACAGAGCCAGGAGAGGCAGCGGAACAGAAGAAGAAGCCTGCATTGAAGACACCATTCAGTAAGAGGATACGGAGTTTCCATTTCCAGAGTCACTGGGTCAAGAGGCAACAGGAGGAGCCAGTGACACGGGAAGGTGGGCGAAGAGGAGAGGGAAGTCTCGGAGTCCATACAGTCCCCAAGAGGTGAAGAGAGGCAGAGTGTCGACTAAGCTGACCTCACCTGAGGCACGGCATAGCAGAAGAGTCATAGAACAAGGCGGGACCCAGTAGAGACGGGGCCAAAGCCAAATGGAAGATAGTAACAGTAGCAGGTGGACACAGCAAATAAAAATGCAGAAGCAAGCGTTAGGCTTGGGTGGCGTTCTCAACAGAAATACAAGCAGACAGGAGAGCCCAGGCAGGTTGTTTAGTGCAGCAGCAGGGATGGCTAATGATGTGCCCAATAGTAGAGAGATCCCAGCGGCCACTGCACATGACAATGGTGAGTTATTAACTGCTGATGTGGTAAATATTCTTTCAATGTCACAGTTGGTATCTTCCATGTCTTTTATTCAGAATTTGTCTGATGGCAGGGTTAATACTAATTAGCAAGATGTTTCAAGAGAATGGACAGTACCTGAACAGCAAGCTAATGCTGCTATCACACATACTGCTAATACAGTAAATGACAATTCACAACTGGATAGGAGTAATGCTAATATTCACGGTGTACCAGAAATATATGTAAAGGAAAGTATACCTTGTTCTCCATCACCTTTAGGCTTTCATTTATCAACAACTATTAAAGAAAAAATATGCAGAGATGAATTTATTGATTTATTGTCATTACTACCATCCAGCAAAGAATTTTTGAGGTCACAAAAAGAAAAGAATGATGAAGATAGGAGGAGACCAGTAGCAAGATCTTTCAATAACTGGCTTCAGGCCTTTTGTATTTACCATTATTTGTGAAAAATATCCAGAGCATAGTCTAGGTTTGTTTCACCATATTGATATAATTCTGGAGGCATATAAACATTTCGGAGGTTTTGGTTGGTTAGTTTATGATGAATCATTTAGACAGAAATCTGCGGTGCATAAAAACCTCATTTGGGGGAATAAAGACATAAGTTTATGGATAAATCTGTTATCACCACAGAATCCTCCGATAGTGCGGCCACAGAATTTTCAAAAGCAGAATTTGCAAGTCAATAATGTTATGACGGCATATAAAAAAGGTATTTGCTTTGCATATAATGATGCACAATGTAAACAGGCTACAAATTGCCGTTATAGACATGAGTGTGCGTTTTGTTCAGGCCCTCATCCATTGATGAAATGCTTCAAAAACATGGCTTCATCGCAATCACAAAATAAGGAGTCCTTTCTTAAAACCCCCATTGCCAGTGATCCTGGTAAACATGCTGCCCAGGTATCCAGATCAGCAGACGGCACTCATGCTCTATAATGGTTTCAAAGAAGGCTTTAAGTTACCTTCAGTTATAGGGAAAGGTTGTAAGAATTTAAAACCAGTAAGTTTGTTACCAGATATAGTGAGAGATAAAATTGATAAGGAACTATTAGAGCAAAGGATATCTGGTCCTTTCAAAAATCCGCCTTTCCCAGATTTTAGGATATCGCCATTAGGGATAATACCGAAAAAAGGACCAAATAGTTTCGGGGTAATTAATCATTTATCATACCCAATAGGCAAATCATTAAATGACCAAATCCCAGAAGAAATTTGTTCTGTAGAATATGCATCTTTTGAGGATGCATTAGCACTTTTAAAAAAGCTAGGTCCAAATTCTTTATTGGCTAAAGCAGATGTAAAATCTGCTTTTAGAATATTGCCGGTACATCCACAGTGTTTCAATTCTTTGAGTTTTTATTTTGAAGGGAGTTACTATTTTGACAAATGTCTCCCGTGGGTGTTCTTTGTCATGTTGCTACTTTGAGGCGTTTTCATAATTCATTGAGTGGGTGGTAAAAGACATGGCAAGTTCCCCATATATAGTACATTACATAGATGATTTTATATTTATAGGTTTCCTAGAAATCAAGGGATTGCTTAAATATTTTACAGTTATTTTACATTTGTGAGAGATTCGGGATCCCGTTGGCAAATGAAAAAACAGTGCTACCGTCCACTTGTATAGAATTTTTAGGAATCACAATTGATTCATCATCTATGGAATTTCATCTGCCGCAAGACAAATTAGAAAAAAATTCAAGATCACTTATTAGTTTAATTCAGAAGAAAAAAGTAACAGTAAAGGAGATGCAGAAGTTATTAGGATCATTAGCATTCGGTAGGGTACTACCAGTTGGTAGAATTTTTTCTAGGAAACTATTTTGCAATACTGGTTATAAGAATCCATATTCTCATGTGTGCATATCAAATGACATGAGAGAAGATATGCTAGTATGGATTATTTTTTTAGCACACTTTAATGGCAGATCCATGTTGCAGCATGACTTTATTTTGGATAAAGAGTTTTGTCTAGTTACTGTTGCTGCTGGTTCAGTAGGGTTCAGTCGTGTATCATCCATGGGTGCAGGGTGTTCACTGAACACGGGCCCTGAGGGGTTGGAGGGCCCACTGTGCTCTGACCCACACTGCACCCATGTATGATCTCTCCCTGGTTGACACCCGGGGATGATCGGTGCGGTTTGGCCTTGCACATGGGCCCACTAATTTCATGATACACCCCTGGTAGGATTTGCTGCAATATGGATAAATCATTGGTGTGCAGGGAAGTGGCCATTAAGATGGGAAAAGCAGGGTTTGTTGAAGAATAGCGTTTTGTTAACGTTATTTCCGAGTGTAGTAGCTTTAGAAATTTGGGAAAGTTAATTTAAGGACCAACATTTACTTATTAGTACTGATAATAGAGGAGTATTGTTTTCAATTAATTGTTTGATATCTAAATCGCCAGTGGTGACAACATTATTGGGATATCTGGTAGCAAAATGTCTAACATTAAACATTTGGCTAAAAGCAAATTATATTCCAGGAAAGGATAATATTGTAGCAGATGCTCTCTCTCAGTTACAGATGACCCGTTTTTTCAAGCTACTACCTAGAACAGACAAAGTTGGTATAGTATGCCAACAACACCTTTGGAAATAAATTTAATACATAAGAATATAAAGAATTCATTGGCACCTGCTACATGGATTGAATATTTGTCAGCGTGGCTTACATGGTTATCTTTCCTTAATACTAAACAGATAAATTTGTCATCCGTTACAAAAGAGATAGTCCTTTTATTCCTTAATTCTTTCGTTGAAAAAAGCTATTCATGGTCTCATATAAACAAAATATTATGCAGAATTTAATTTTTTATGAAGTTAACTTCCCTGGCGGTAATCCCAAGTGTGGCTCGGGGTGGAATTTCAGTACCATTAGCGGTAACCCCGAGCCACACTCGGGATCGCATCGCTGGATCCAGGCAATGTTACTCACCTTGTCCCCTGGATCCAGCGATGTCCCCCTGCTGTGTCTGCGAGCTGTGTCCTCCGCCCGATGCCTCTGTTTGCCGGGCTCCTTTCCCTGCGAGCATCGCACGGGGGCGGAGCCCGGCGGCAAATTCAAATAGTGAAACACACAGTAAACATGCAGTACACTGTAATCTGTAAGATTACATTACTGTATGAAATCATTTCACACCCCCTTGGTCCCTAGTGGCTTGCCCAGTGCCCTGCATGCACTTTTATATTATATATGTCATTCTTTCTGCCTGGAAACTTGAGAATGTCCATAGCAACCAAAAAGTTTCCCTTTACGTCAAAAGCAGTTTTTGATCAGCTAGAAAACACCGATAGTAAATAAGAATCATTTGCAGAATTGAATGATACAAATTTTTGGGAAAATTTATCATCAGACACTGAAAGTGATGACAGTGACAATTCTGCAAATGAGCAAATTTCAGTGTTTTTGATTTGATTACATTATTGAATACATTTTATTACTTTATTATTTTTGATAATTATTTTTAGTTATTTATTATATTATAATTTATGATTTCTTGTTTCAAACTTTATCATATCCAGGATGTCTACTAGACTCTTGATTGGACAGATTTGAGTGAGTTATTCCTAAGAATTACAGGCCTACAATATAAAACGCCAAATTTCCATGCAAAATAATCGTACCGCTTTCAGCACCAAAAATCTGACATAATCATACCGCCAGGGAGGTTAAATGCAAGCAATGTTCAGTGGACAATAGATACCCAATTACTCCACAGATATTGGAGAAACTTTGTGGAGTAACTGAGAAGGTATGTTTTTCGCAATTTGAGGCCTGTCTGTTTAAGGCTGCGTTTGTCATATGCTTTTTTGCAGCTTTGAGAATTTCGGAGTTAATTCCGCATAATAAAATAGGTAAGAGTGGTCTTTTTTCAATGCAGTTGAAGTCAATACTCACTGTACAAAAGTTTTTCTACAGCGGTCAAAGACAGACCAAACAGGCAAAGGTGCATGGATTAATTTATATACATGTAACAATACAGCGATTTGCCCAATTAAGCTTTTGGAAAAATATCTGAATATTAGACTAAAAGTTAAAGAATTATTATTTGTGCATGAGAATGGCCTATCAGTAACCAGATTTCATTTCATCAGTGTGTTAAACAAATGTTTGAAAGCATTACATTTAGAAAGTCTCCCAATATCAAATCATTCGTTTAGGATTGGGGCTGCAACAGAGGTGGCCAAATTAGGATTTGATAAGAACAAGATAAAGAAAATAGGTATATGGAAGTCAAACGCTTATGCTTCTAACATCAGACCTAATTTTTCCTTTTGAATTTTAGGTGAAAAACTATATGGATCATATATCATAATAACACTCATTTGTGTTCTGGGCGCATAAAAGAGCTTTTGAAAGTGTCTATGGAGAAAATCTAAATTTGGATCCGAATATTTGTAAAATGTATTGATTTGGTAAAAGGAGAATGGTGTGGAGAGAATTAATTCCATTTTGGGTAGACTGAGCTATGGTTGGCCATTGCCAGATTTATTAATAATACATTTAGGAGGCAACGACCTTGGTAAGCAAAAAACGCAGAATTTAGTTTTTCACATGCGGGCAACTATCCAAAAAATTAAAGCATTATATCCCAACACTGAGATTTTTTCTATAATAATTCCTCTTTTAATTTGGTGGCAATTTGAAGCAGTTTCGGTTTTTGAAAAGTTTAGGGAATGCATAAATAGGCTCGTGGAGAAATTCATGGGACTAGGTTAAGGTGTATCTTTTAGACATAGGAATTTAGAAGGTGGGGTTCCTGGCCTATATTGGAGAGATGGAATACATCTGTCAAATATAGGCCTGGATATATTAAATCTCAATTTTCAGACAGCAATTGAGCAGGCTGCATGCTTGGGGTTGTAGGCAGGAGTCATTTGAGGAGGTCTCCTGCCTTAGTGGGGACAATTTATTATTAAATTTATAAGCTGTTTAATACAACTTAAGCTGTCATAGCTGAGTTGTTCATTTCAGGCCTCATACACACGGACGTTTTTTGACGCCGGCGTTTTCTGGCGTTTTTTACAGCTCTCCATGTTAGTTAATGGCCCCATAAAAACGTCGGCGTTTTTGAGCTGTAGATGACGTCGGCGTTAGTGAGCTGAAACTAGAACCCACAGCCATCGCGTTCTGAGGCTGTAATGTTTTGGCTTTTTTTGACGCCGACGCCACAATATGCCACAATATGCTAACAAACGCCAACAAACGCCACCTATTATTATACTGGCGTTTTCCGGCGTTTTTTGACGCCGACGTTTCTAGGTTGAAAAATAGCAGAGGGATGATTTTTTTTAAAAAACGCCTATTGACGCCGACGCTCACTAACGCTCAAAAACGCCGATGCATAACGCCGAAAAACGCCGACTTTTTTTCCTTGACGTCGGGCCCGACGTTTTGTTTATTTTTTAGAAACGTCCGTGTGTATGAGGCCTAATAGTTGTATTTTTGCTTTGAAATAAAAAAGTTATGGATGAATTTTGTTTTAAAAAGATGGTGATGATTTTATTATTTAATATGTTAATCCAATAAATAAAGGCAGCAACGTTTATACCAATTTTAAGGTTTGAAGTGTATTTATTTAAATAAGCTGTCTGAAATTTGCTGCTTGCAGTCCCATAGGCCATAATGTGCTAGGCACACAGGGCACAAGCAGGGATTTCCCCCCAAAGAATTAAGAGATCAAAATTTGTTGGCAATAGGGCAAACACAAGGCACAGGCAGGTGTTTTCAAAAGACCTCAGATGATATAGAAGGGTAAAGATGTGCCAGGACAGCTTTCATAAGCAAGACTAGGCCACAATGCAAAGACACAAGTGTTTTCATATAAGAATTAGGAGCAGCAGCCCCCAGATGCGTGTCTAACTTTTATTTTTTACTAGGGTGATAGCACTTACAATAAATGTAAATAATCAAATGTGAGGTGGCTTAGATGCACACTTTTTTTTCCAAAGAGCCAAGTTGAAAAAAAGGAATAAAACCTTCATCCACAGCCGCCACAAAACATCAAACTGACTGAGGTCCTGCTGCGACTGTGCTCTCATGTGGAGGCTGTGGATGTAAGTCTTAGGCTACTTTCACACTGGGGGCAGTAGCGCTAAATCGCCACTAGTTTCAGCAGCGCCTTACCGCTATTTGGGTGGCAGTGGGGGGCTTTTAACCTCCATGAAAGGGTTAAAAAGGGATTAAAAGTGCCAGCGCGTGGTGCTTCGGAAGTGGTGTTTAGCCGCTTCGGAAGCGTTGCCCATTCACTTCAATGGGCAGGGGCGACGTGCGAGCAGTGTACACACCGCTCGCACCGCTCAAAAGATGCTGCTTACAGGGCTTTTTTCCTGTCCTGCAAGCGCACATCCCAGTGTGAAAGCACTCGGGCTTTCACACTGCGGTGGATTGGGGGGAGTTTTTCAGGTGCTATAAGGACGCTATTTTTAGCACTAAAGTACCCGAAAAACGTCCCAGTGTGAAAGGGGTCTAACATTAGCGGCATTTATATGTATCATTCACTGATTAAGGATATTTGCTTGAGGTCCCGCTGACAATTTGCTGTTTTGTGGCGATTGTGGATGTAAGTTTTATTCCATTTGATATTTATATTTACTTATCCTGATGATACTTTTTATTGTTTACTGTTTTATTTTGTGAATGTTTTTGAACAATAAATACTATGGTCAATATCTTTTTTATGGCTGGTGATTCGGGCTGGATGTGAATACCATGGAGACTGAGCTTTTATACATATGATCTGAATGAGCTGAATATTCTTATGAATGGAGAAATCAGTCCCTGGACAAGTGTCAAATGATATAGACGCATAATGCAGCAATTCAGTCTGGTGAGTGCACACTTTTTCTATGGGTGGAGGCACATCACCTTAGAGATACTACATGGTGAAGGACTTTATATGCGCACATGGAGCACTTCATATATTTTTATATACACATATTTGAACTTTTGTTCTCTCGTTTATTATCTTTACACAAAGTGTATACTTATTGTACGACACATTTATTTTACACTGGGTATTCTAATTTTCCAAGTGCTGAATTTTTTTACTTTTTTTTATTTTTATACTGCAACAAGTAAATGTTGTGCTTTAGGCAGCATCCAAAACAAAAATAGTAAAAATGAATATATGCATTAAGATAAAAAAAACTTGTGCGTGGCAGGGCCCTCAGCCCCCTAATACTTACCTGAGCCCCATCTCTCTCCAGCAATGTCCACGAGTGTCTTAGCTGTCCCAGACACTCTTCCTGATTGGCTGAGACACAGCAGCGGTACCATTGGCTCCCGCTACTATCAATCAAAATCAGCCAGCCAATCAGGGGAGAGAGGGGCGGGGCTGGGTCGGGGTTCCGTGTCTGAATGGATACACGGAGCTCTGACTCGGCTTGGGTGCCCCCTGTAGCAAACTGCTAACTGAAGGGGCACTCACCAGAGAGAGGGGCCAAGAGAGCAGAAGAGGGACCCGAGAAGAGGAGGATCCAGGCTGCTCTGTGCAAAACCAACTGCGCAGAGGAGTTAAGTATAACATGTTTGTTATTTAAAATAAAAAATAATTAGACTTTACAATCACTTTAAACATGGCATCAAAAAAGATCCAACTAGTGTACCAAGCAGTAAAGCACAGTTTGCTAACTGACCTTGATCTTTCCTTATGAAGTTTTCATATTTAGCTCTTTTTTTCTCTACAGTAGCTTCTTTTTTCATATATTGGTTCTTCTGAGCTCCCCTCTATTATAGTGAAGCTGGAACTGTGAATTTCGAACCTATGCAGAATATTCCAGCTGCTTTTATTCTGCTTTAGTGAACAATAAATGGGTAGGAATCCCTAAAACAAAACTTGATGAGTGGAGCAACCCTAAGTGCTGGGTTTAGTGACTGTTGTGGAAACACTGACTGAACAAATCCATTCGATTAATAGTACATGCAATGTCCAGAGTGCGGGCCTGCGATAGTCTTCACCGGCAGTTGGAGCTCTTTAAATTGTATTCAATAGATGGCACAGTGATGCTAAGGTAAGCAGGACAGCTTAAACTGGCTAGTGATATTCCTTAGAGTAGTTCCGGATATGGATGTCTACAGTATGTACAGTGTGTTATGTAATGCAATAAAGTGTTTCCAGGGGCAAGGTGTCTGTACACAGTGTCTAAAACAAGATAACCAGGAAGGGTTTGCAAATGGTGGGCGACAGCCCTCTCCCCAACTGACGAGCAGGATAGGAACCTCCTGAACAGTGATCCCGGATAAGACATCCTTCTGTGGACCGAATGCAGATGACTGACTAGCAGTTGGACATGGGCAGTAGTTGGATCCGTCAGATGAGGTGGTGCTGTGGTGATGTTTAGCAAAGTTGAACCCTCCGGGCTGGAGTCTCTGGATTGCCGCGTGGTAGGCCACAGCCCTCCTGCAAGGCAGCAGTGAGGTGTTCACTCCATAAGGCCCAGGAAGAAGAGGGCACAGGGCAGATCTGCTGGCCCTTTTATAGTTTCTCCCAGAGTTCTTCGGTGTTGCAGAGAGCACTCTGGGATGTTCAAGGGTAGTTAAGGATGTTCAAGGATAGTTTCACAACCTCAGGACATCTGCTCAAAAGACTACTAGTCCCACAATCCTCCCGGCATGGCTAGAGGATATGATGTCAGTTACTGGAGCCCAACACTAGAGGGACACAGGAATAGATTAAGAATAACAGCAGTGATCTGCATAATCCACTGTCAGCTATATATATATATATATATAGAGAGAGAGAGAGAGAGAGAGCCTATATACAGCTTGTTTGTGTCTCTTTCCGACTAATTAGCCAGAGCTTGACTTGGCAACTTGATGTGAAATTTTCATCATGCCATCTAATTTTACTTTTTAGATAATTTGGATCTATGTGATCTAATTTCAGTAAAACAATGCAGGCTTCTTATTTCATAAGTATCCCATAATCATACATCAATCCCTTAATGAGAAAAGCAAATATATTACTGGTACCTTCGTTAATAAGGAAATTGATATAAATATTTTGTGCAGCTTTGCCAAAGACAAACAGCAGCACAGAGGCTGCAGCATTAGTGCACATTGATGATCACAGATTCAAACTGCTGAAGTAATTGTGGAATGAAAGCTTAGCATTTACTGCACAGTAAACCCAAAGCTATCATGATGGTACACCTCTAAATGCAAACAGATGTCAGCAATTTTCCAAGTGTATATCAAAATGCCTATTTACTCAATCAGGGAGCTTAAACAGGCATTATTTTGTTGAAACTATGTTCGTTTGACAAAGTGCAAGTTTAACTGGAAATGTTTTTTTTCAGCTTTGTTTGGAGATGGGAAGGGTTAACATTCATCTCATTTTGTTATTGCTGTGTGTATCCTATTGGGGAGATTTTACTTCATTTCCTGTCCTTGAGATGCATCAGGAAGTAAGAGGATGTTCTCTACGAAGTGAGGAAAAATTCCCTCTTAGACAATTGTCACCTGGTCAAGAAACAATTTTCATGCTATTCCTATTTTACTTCAATCATTTTTATTAAAGTTTTGCACAAACAAAAAGAGGAAATACAAAAACAGATATGAAATATTATATCCAGATATACATCGCATTGGTAAAAAAATGTAGTAACTTTTGAGCATTGGATGAGGTTTCATGCCTAAGTAAATGGCATGGATACTGCCCCCACTCCCATGCACCCCATCCGGGAACACACTGTACAGTGGGGTGGAAGGCAAACAAGCCTGCCCTTTTCAGAACGTAAATGGTTTCTTCTCCCCTTACCTAAACTCTATTGAAAGGAAAATAGGCACTTACATAGTGTAACAAGATAATGGAAGGATATATAAAAGAAGAAACTAATTCAAGAGAGATTTCTCTCTACAAGTATTATACAGTAGGCAGTAATTTAGGGAGAAAAGAAAAAAAAGGGGGGTAGAGAAGAACAACCAGGCCCAGCAACATTAGATTGATAGGCCAGAAAATAGCCAAGCCTTGTCTGAAATTGCAATGGGGTTCATATCCAAAAAATATGTGGGACCATTCAAGTTTGTGAGTATAGGATCAGTAGCAAGGAAGAGAAAGCAGAAAGAGAGATAAGCAAGGAGAAAGTAGATAAACAAATAGAAAGAAAGGGAAGGGGGGAGGGAGGGGGAGAAGAAGGAGGGGGAAACCATCCCCACCCTGTCAATACGTTGGTCTAGATTACAGTTCTAGGAAGCAGGTGGCTGGTTGTGTGGATGTGAAGTAGTTCAGCCAGGGCTGCCAAATATGCAGAAATTTGTCATGTTTGTCGTTCAGGATCAATGTCAATTTCTCGTTCACCAAGGTGCCATGCACCTGACCTTTCACTTTGTCAAAGTCAAGAACAGGTGTTTTCCAGGCTATGGTGATCGTCTGTTTCGTAGCTGATAATATATGAGCCATAAGGACCCGTTCCCATTTAGTAGCGCCTTCTATTGGCTTGTGTAGAAGTGCCTCCCAGGGGTATTTTCGTAAATTTATATGCAACACCAAATTGACCATGTGGTAGACTCTTATCCATAGTCTTTTAACCATAGGGCATATCCACCATATGTGCTTCATGTCGCCCAAGTTTGAGCATCCCCTAAAACATGTAGAAGGGTATGTACAGAGGCATTTAGAAACCGGAGGGAAGTACCACCGAGATAACACCTTAAAGGAGTTTTATTACGTTATGAGAGAAATGGAATAGAGTCTCCCAGATTTTATGCCAGGTCTCAGGGGTTTGTGTGGCGCCAAAGTCCCTGTTCCAATTGGCACAGTAAGATGGAGGACGTGAGTTAAGATTGTTGAGGATAGAGGAGTACAATAGTGAGATAAGACCTTGTGTTGTGGGGGGCGTTCGACATCTGGTCTCAAATGCCGTTGTGGTCATTGAATGCTATTACTATTTTAGCGCAACTCAAATATTTCATTTTTTTCTCACTTTAATTCCTGGTGACAACAGTCATCAATAGAGAAAGAGAATCTACCCAGTGGGGAATACAGACTGCAATTAAAACCTGATAGAGATTCTAACTGGTACCTGGTTTTGACAGTTCAGCCCCCCTCCTTCCCCCTGCAGTTGCCCCATTCACAAAGTACAGTACAATGCCTGCATGCGCAGTAGGAAACCGGCTGTGCAGGTTCCTCTTAGCCAACATTGCGGCGCCAGCACCCAAGAATCGCCAGCACCCAAGACTCGAGAATCTGCTGGGAGGGGACACTGCTGGATACCTGGACAGGTAAGAGCCCTAATAGTAAAAGTCAGCAGCTACAGTTTTTGACTTTTTTGGGATACTCCTCTTTAATTTTGAGCTATTGAGCTCTGTAAACATCTGTTTTGTTTTGTTTTTTTTAAAAAGAGAGGTTGGATCAAGTCTATAAACCTAAATGCACATACACTAGTGGGTCAGAGGAATTGTTCATCCCTAGTGAATAGCTTCATTTGGAGTTTGTGTGAGACACAGTAGGGATGATTTACTAAAATCTATTCATTTAATAAAGCAACTGTTAGCTATTCAAAGTGAATGTTCACTAAGCCTAATAAATAAGATGAAGCTGTGGTCACTTCAATAATCCAGTGATGTACTGTTTTTTTTTATTTTTCTATTTATTTCCCTCACACGTGATTGGCTATTTAAAGTAAACACAAAACATATGATCCAATATCACTGTTTCATAAAGTATCTATCTTTTGAGTTTGCCTGCAGAATAATTAGGTGGTTGTAGCTGATAACTAAAGGGCACTTTGTTGCTTCATTTTATTTTCCTGTATTTTCTATGTGTTCTTAAACTGGCTCCTTAGATATCTTGATCTGTTTACTTATCACTAGAATCCTGACATTCTCAAACTACTTACTAATGCTTAGGGTATTATTTACACTATGTTGGCACTCATTAATTACATCTGCCTTTTGTTATATTCTTCGGCACCCCAACTTGTGAGGTCTTTATAATGGATTATGCCTTATGTCTGGTGTCATCCTTCTGATGTTATATGATAAAACCAAATAAAGAAAAAGGGAAATTAATGTGAACACAAGTTCACTTCATTTAATATCATTCATTTTGCAAAGTGGGCATATACTCCTTCATTAAATCAATGCCACTGAATATAAAACAAGACAACCACTGCTGTGCTCTTGAATTAGAAAACTATAACACATTGGGAATTCTTAAAGTAGGCCGTTAAGTAGTTTTGCAAATCTGTAGGAATAAATTACTGACATGTAACAATATATAGCAACAGTATAATGCTTCAAGACACTAATACCTCTTATTTTTAAAAGCAGGCCTAGAACTCCATTTCAAGTGATTTTGACAAGAGGAAGCCTCAGCTCTACCATTGATCAGACTGCAACATTGCAACTTTGTAAAAAGTCACATGATGAGAGGGAGATGACCTATGTTAGGGCTTGTTCACACCATGTCAGTTGAATGGCTCTGATCTGCTTAACCACTTCAAGACCAAGCCTCTTTTTGAGATTCACTGTTTACAAGTTAAAATCAGTGTTTATGCTATAAAATTATAAAATTACTTAGAACCCCCACAAACATGATATATATATATATGTATATATATATATATATATTTTTTTTTTAACACCCTAGAGAATAAAATGGCCGTTTTTGCAATACTTTATGTCACACCGTATTTGCACAGGTCTTACAAGCGCAATTTTTTTTGGAAAAAAAAATACTTTTTGAGTTAAAAAATAAGACAACAGTAAACTTAGCCCATTTTTTCCATATTGTGAAAGATAATGTTACGCTGAGTAAATGGATACCCAACATGTCATGCTTCAAAATTGTGCCCGCTCGTGGGAATGACGACAAACTTTGGCACTTAAAAATCTCCATCGGTGACGTTTAAAAATTCCTACAGATAACAAGTTTTGAGTTACAGGGAAGGTCTTATATGTTATGGGCCGGTGGTACTCCTTTTGGGGACCACATCAGGCATCTTGTGTAAATCCCATTGGGGGATGTACCCAATATTGCATTATTTATTTTATCATATGTCCTTGTATATAATATATTCCCAATAAATTGTTTTATTTTTTCATATACAATTGTGTTATTCCTGAGTGTCGAGATAGTCCATGCCTACACAATTAATGGTGTTGGGGTGCTAGCGGGACACCCCAAACCCCATATCCCTATCTGTATTTGTCTCTTTTTGGATGGTGGCACTCACTATAACTTATATCTTCTCATTTATGGCTCATTATCTACATTAGGGAAGGTCTAGTGCTAGAATTCTTACTCTCACTCTAATGATTACGGCAATTCCTCACATGTGTGGTTTGAACACCGTCTTCATATGTGGGTGGGACTTACGCATGTGTTCGCTTCTGCGCGCGAGCTCGGCGAGACGGGCGCCTTCATTTTTTCTTTCTTATTTATTTTACTTATTTTTTATTTTTACACTGCCCTTTTAAAGAAAAAAAAATGTGTTCACTTTTATTCCGATTACAAGAAATGTAAACATTCCTTGTAATAGAAAAAAAGCATGCCAGGACCCCTTAAATATGAGATCTGGGGTCAAAAGACCATAGATCTTATATTTACACTTAAATGCAATAAAAGAAAAAAATGACACTCGAAAAAAAGTCTCTTTTAAGAGCTATGGGCGGAAGTGACATTTGACGTCGCTTCCGCCCTGCAATGCTATGGAGCTGAGTGGGAGGCATCTTCACAGGCATTGCGGTGAGAAGATCAGGTCATCTCTGCTGCTACCGGTGGGTCCGGTAAGTGACGGAGAAGACCGTAGCGTGGCGGGAGGGGGGCCTCTCCCGCCCCCGATAAAAGTGATCTCACGGCAAATCCGCTGCAGACACAACTTTTATCTGAAAGAGGGCCGCCCGCCGTTCAAAAAAATATACTGGGGTTATGGTAGCTACCTGCTACCATAGCAATGGTATTCGACAGCAAAGTACGGTCCGGAAGTGGATAATTTGACACAGGTTCTAATGCAAGGGCACATAGAAAGCAGTTGTTTTCTATGTCTTCTGTTCACACTATTACACTCTGTAAGTGCAGTTGCTCAAGAGCTTAGTAAATGAACAGAAGCTCTGCTGACTTCCATCATCCAATCATGTACAAGCAAAAATGCTGTTTTTTTAATTTTCCTTGCACGTGATTGGGTATTCTTTGCAAAGTTAAGTTTTACCTCATTTACTAAGTTCTGGAGCAACTACATTTGCAAAGTGCACAGTCTTTTTGCCTTTGGGAAATCAAGCTATGTTTTAGTGGGTTACAGTGCACTGTTTAAAAATGCAGAAATACTTCAATTTTTCACAACTCACCTTATGTGCTTGCAGCACATAGTGTTAAATGAAGTGTAATTTGGTGACACTTTAATAAAGTAAAAAGAAAAAAAAAAAAGCAAACAATGTGATACACTGTAAAACCACCCTCTCTATATTGCCCTCCCTCACTGCCACTACCATCCACTGTGCACAAAGTAGATAGAGAATCGGATAAGTACATAAACAAAGATGGTTACATCCTTATGGAAAGAAAAGCAAATGAAGGCATTAGGGTTGATCTGCTAAAGTAGTATAGCATGAGTTTTCACTTTGAATTTTCACTTTGCAAGGTGAATTTCTACCTACCTTAGTGAATAAGGTAAAGCTAAAAGAAAATTCACCTTGCAAAGAATACTCAATCACATGCAAGGAGAATTAAAAAACTGAATTTTTGCTTGCACATTATTGAAGCCAGCACAGCTGCGCTAAGCTAAATATTCACTTTGAGACTATGTGAATTTTAAGTTTGCAGAGTGAATTTTTACTTAGCTTAGTTTTTGTAAATATCCCTAGCCCATGATTGGATAATCTTAACTTTCCAGAATTTACTAAACTAAGTGAACATTTACTTTGCAAAGTAAAAATTATTTTTGTAAAGTGAACATGCTTTAGACCTTAGTAAATAAACTCCATTACCAGGACGTAGTATAGAAGTAATATAGAAGTTACTAAATGCATATGACATGTACATTCATCTGATGCTAGGTTTACTTTAAATTCCTTAATACTTTTCTTTTAAATCCTTTAAATACTTATTTGTAGAACAAAGAGAGTCTGCTGCTGGTTAAAAAAGCGAAAAGGCAAACTGCTGACAGAACACTAAAAAGGCACATGAACACTAAAAAGGTGCATGCTTGTTTTGGGTAACCTATTATTATGTATTCAGGAACTGACCTGAGTTTAGGTAAATGCTCAGGTGAGCAAATGTGTTGTTTTTTTATGGTATGTAGTTGCTGCACAAAGCTGTCCTGCACCAAAGCACTGCTTACTTGTTGTCTTGCTGAATAAATACGCATGGCAAACCTACTTAGAGTGTTCCTGGGTGTCCCTGTCTTGTGCATAGTTTACTGCTGCCACTACCAGTTAAAGTGGTTGTATCATCTAAAATGTAATTTTTACCTATAGGTAAGCCTATACTAAGGCTTACCTGTAGGTAAAACGAATATCTCCTAAACCTGTACGGTTTAGGAGATATTCCCACTGCAAGCAGCCGCTGAGGTCAGCAGCTGATGTGCAGTGGTGTCCCAGCGAAGGCCCAGCGGAAATTCCGCCGTAAAGACGTCTCGCGGCTCTGGCCACTCACAGCGCTGGAGCCGCGAACCCGGAAGGATTTGCAGCTCCCTCTTCGGGGACCGGGCGGTCCTGTTGGAGCTTCATTCTGAGGTAAGTATTTCATAATGAGCTAGTATGCGATGCATAGTTACATAGTTAATCAGGTTGAAAAAAGGCACAAGTCCATCTAGTTAAAAAATAAAAATAATAGAAAAATGATATATAACCATACAATCCCATATACAACCCTTCACCCACAGTTGATCTAGAGGATCATACTATCTCATTATGCCTTTGCCATGCAGGTGTTTTTTTTTTTTTTAAACGTAGTTCCACCCAGTTAAAAGTCAGGAGCTACCTAAAGTGTAGCTGCTGACATTTAACAATTAGACACTCACCTGTCCCAGGCTCCGTCGATGCAGTCGCCCAAGGGCTCAATCTTCTCCCCCTCCCCTGAGTGGTGCTTGCATCACAAGTGTGGGCACTCAGCTTTGGCTTCAAAGCCGGACGCATACTGCACATGCGCAAGTCGTGCTGCGCCTTGTGAATGGCCGGCGTATCTTCTGGGACCTGTGACAGGTCCCAGAAGATCGTCGAGAGGGAGGGGGGAAGGTGAGCTTCCTTCCGGAGCCCCCCCCAAAAAAATGACATGCCAATTGTGGCATGTCAGGGGGTCACCTTCCTTTAAAGTGGAAGTTCCACTTTTGGGTGGAACTCCACTTTAAGGGGATACAGGTGCTTTAAGCTTGCTTTATATTTATTTTATATGAAAATGGACCCATTACCACTATAGTTTTCTCTCAATGCCAGTGAAAGGCCAGCTCCTCTGGGAGAAGCATGTTAACACTAGCTGAACAGCCCTTACTAAAATTTTGGAAGAAATGAAGACGGATGTCTGTGTGCGCCAAAGGAATATTCGGATAATGCACAAGTATACAATAAAAACTAGAACATTATTTCTGAGCCCAAGCCACAACCAGCATTTGATGCTTCATAGTGAAAGGACATCTGTGCCACCCTCCATGCACAGTGGTTTCACCCTCAGGCTTACAACACACCTGAACTTACCGACCAGTCTGCCCCCAATCGAATTCACCTGTCTAACAGTAGCGTTTAAAAGGCAGGGGATTGGTTACACACATTTGCAAGTGTATGCGTAAGCTGCAGGCCCCGACAAGGCTCCCTGTGTACTGCAGACCAGCTCTGTATAAGAGGCTTCACAGTGGAAGCACATTTTAATACATTATAATACAATTTAATGGATAGATGAAGGACAGGTGACTGGAGGAGCCCAACCCTCCTTAAAGGTACAGGACCAGACCAGACACCCAGCCGTGGCCCAATGGCGGCTGCGGTGCTAGCGTGTTACCTGAAGTGGTTACAATACAAAACAAGGTCACTGTCCCCCACCTATAACTGGCCATTGCAGCAAGGAGCTATGGAAAGGCTGATACAGACAAAAAACAGAGAAATCCAAGCTCAACTTACAGACCAGTCTGCCCCCAATCAAATCCACCTGTCTAACAGTAGCTTTTAAAAGGCAGGGGATTGGTTACACACATTTGCAAGTGTATGCGTAAGCTGCAGGCCCCGACAAGGCTCCCTGTGAAATGTATTTGCCTATCAGTGCCCATCAGTGGCACATATCAATGCAACCTCATCAGAGCCTCCTCATCATTGGCCATCAGTGTTGCCTCATCAGTGCCCATCAGTTCCGTCTCATCAGTGCCCATCAGTGCAGCATATCAGTGCCCATCAGTGCAGCCTCGACAGCACACATCAGTGAAGGAGAAAAACTATTTATTTACAAAATTTTATGAGAGAAACTTTTTTTTCAAAATGTTTGTTTTTTTGGTTTGTTTACTAAAAAATAAAAACCCCAGTGATGAATAAATACCACCAAAAGAAAGCTCTATCTGTCTAAAAAAATCATAAAAGTTTCATTTGGGTACAGTGTTGCATGACCGCACAACTGTCATTCAAAAAGTGATAGTGCTGAAAGCTGAAAATTGGCCTGGGCAGGAAGAGGGTAAAAGTGCCCAGTAGTGCCCAAGTGGTTAAATTCATGCTTTAAGGCAGTCCACTTTGTCTTTCAATTCAAAAAGTGGCTGATCTACAGTAGTGTGCTTACAATGAACACCCGCTAAGCTTTGGGATTAAGGATTGTGTTTAACATAGATAAATATAACTGATAATTGTTATTTATTAATACAGTACTTTAGAGCTAGGTTTACTTTGTTGTTGATAATAAATATAGAGCTGCTATGCTGAGCTTTCTAGTCTTGGCTAAGAACACACATCGCCAAACACCCCGACAAACCTGTCATGAAGTTTTACCAACATTTTGTAGAACAGTACAGTAAAGGCAAAAGATAAACTGCGTTCATCTGGAAAAATTCTCACTACAAACTGGTACCGGAAACAAAGCTGTTCCATTCTTTACATTTTGCAGACACGTTGCTGGCAAAACTATCGTGAGAATGAATGTGAAAAACAGTCACCCCATTGTTATAAACTCAGGAAATGTATGTATTGATATTGCTGTTATACAAATAAAGGTATATATTGTACTTCTCACTTTTCACCCAGTCACTACTAATGTATATATTGGACACATATGTTTAAGATAGTTAGCAAATAACATGTGTAAAATAAATACCCTATTGGGATATACTGTACAAGGACCAAAATCATAAATTAAACATTGTTTTTAACTTTCTAAGCCAATTACTACCATATTTGGCAGCATGCCCTGGTAAGCAGCATCTGGCATTAACTTACGGATTTATAAGATTGTGTACTGATAGCAATAATTCAAGCTGTTTTTTCTCTCATAAATTAAATACTGTTGTACTGACAATACTCCCTTAACCTAAACATATTTGGAAGACTTTGGTACAGACAACAAGCTCCATTTTTCTGAGTGACAATGCAAATATCCTTCAAACAAAAGCATATTATTTGCACTGCTGGTACACAATAAAGCTGGCCACACATGGTTACATTTAAATTTGAGTACGTGTAGAAAAATATTTGTAGCGCCCCCATAGGGTAGGTGCGTTTTTATAGCAGGGTTTTGCTAAGTGAGGTAAAATTTAGTCAGGTCTGAGTATAAAAGCAGGCCTGAATGTTTTGATCTGAGCTGGGAGGAGAGGCTCAGGGAGAATTGAGTGGACTTGACAGATGAGGTGACCAGAACCTTCCACTTTTTTCTAGAAACCTGGAGGAGGGTTTCTGGTCAGAGAGCTGAAAGATAGGTGGAGCCATCTGGAGTATTCTAAGAAGCCCTGATCAATCCCCAAGCAGGATTGGCAGGGGGCAGGCCTCCTTTAATACTTTGAGTCAGCCCAATCTGGGAGGAGTAGTGTTGGGTGGAAGTCTGGAGATGTTGCTGAGGCACTGTAGAGGCCTCTACCCGGGAGGTAACCCCATCTGGGGGGGTGACCTTGAGGCCTGGAGGTTTGGGTGCAGCCAGGAGTGGTGGTGGTTCCTGGAGTTGCACAGGGGGACAGGAGAACAGCGGAGGTGATACAAGAGAGACTTTAAAGTGATCCACTGGTGTGGTGAGTGACGGTCCCTGTGGACTAGAGGAGAAAGTGCTGGAGCAGGCTGGGATGGAATAGTGGACAGTCTGTGGAAGCCTTGGGAGCCAGTCAGGGGAAGGAAAGTCACTAAGGAAAAGCAGGTTGGTGGGATCTGAAAGAGAGATGGGCTGGGAGTTGTAGTCCATCAAAGGCTCGGCTAGCACTCAAGTACTTTGCTACACATTCAGGGGCCCGTGATCCCTGGCTTGTAATGGGTGTTCCTGAGGTCCTGCTAACACAGAGTAGGCCTCACCATGTGTTAGCCATGGTGAAGAAGGAGTAGAGAAGCTTGATAAATTTCCTTTCAGGCTGGAAACTAAGTGATGTGCTGGAGAGATGTAAAAGAGTGATAATCTGCAAGTCTTGGGATGGAGAGAGAACTGTAGAAGAAACGGTCAGCAAGTTGAGTGCTGGAGAGTTGTGAGGAGTAACATTCTGCAGAGGGATGGTCTGCAGTGAAGTGTGCATATACAGGATTGTATATGGAGTTTGTGTACTATAATGCTTTGAGCATCCCACAGTCATCCCTTATCCCCATCCAAATTATTTCCCCCAAATAAAATAATAAAAACAAGAGCCGGCCTGGTCAGTGTCTCCGGATGTGTGAAACATGGTGTGATTGAGGACAGCTATAAGGTGAACCACTACTACCAGCCACTCCCAAGGGAGTACATGGCTACATGTTCATCAGAACATACTTTCTTGCCATCATTGAGTCAACCAATTTGTTTGAAAGCCGGTAAAACTTTATCCAGCCCTGATATGTGAATGGGAATCCCATATACAGGTAAGCTCTTATGAGCAGGGCCCTCTTAAAGTGGAAGTAAAGTCTTTTTTTTAACTTATACCCAGTGGTAAGCCTATAATAAGGCGTACCTGTTGGTACAGTGAATATCTCCTAAACTTGCACTGTTTAGGAGATATTCACACTGCATGCAGCAGATGACGTCACTGGTGCATGCGTTCTGAAAGGACGGTATACTTCTGTCGCCCCTTCAGAGCTCTTTCAGCCAGTCAGATGGAGCACGCGAACCCAGAAGGAAGACCGCGTGAAGATGGAAGTTCTGTCAGTGTACTGCTGGAGGGCTTCGCTCTAAGGTAAGCATTTCATAATGTGCTAGTATGTGATGCATACTAGTACATCATGCCATTGAGGTTGATTTACTAAAGGCAAATAGACTGTGCACTTTTGAAAGTGCAGATGCACTCTGCAAGTGCAGTTGCTCGAGAGCTTAGTAAATGAGCAGAAGCTCTGTTGACTTCCATCATCCAATCATGTTCAAGCAAAAATGCTTTTATTTTTGTATTTTCCTTGCATGTGATTGAGTATTCTTTGTAGAGTGAAGCTTTACCTCATTTACTAAGCTCTGGAACAACTGCACACGCAAAAGAGCACAGTCAATGTGCCTTTAGTAAATCAACCCCATTTTCTAGCAGGTTTTTTTTTTTTTTTTAACCTCCCTGGCGGTATGATTATGTCAGATTTTTGCGCCTCAAAGTGGTACATTGTTTCGCATAGAAATTTGGCGTTTTATATTGTAGGCCTGTAATTCTTAGGAATAACTCACTTAAGACAAGAGTCTAGTAGACATCCTGGGTATGATAAAGTTCGAAATAACGAAATCATAAATTATAATATATATGAAAAAAACTATAAATAATTATTAAAAGTAATAATATAATAATTTAAAAAATGTATTCAATAATGTAATCTAGTCGAAACCACTGAAATTTGCTCAGTTGCAGAATTGTCGCTGTCGTCACTTTCAGTGTCTGCTGACACAGATCTCTCTCTTCTTCCAGTGTCAGCATTCCCCCCATAGTTAGAAAGAACTCCCTAAGAGCACATTTAACCCTTTGATCGCCCCTGATGTTAACCCCCTTCCCTGACAGTGTCATTTATACAGTGAGAGTGCATTTTTTTAGCACTGATCACCGAATCAGTGTCGACGGTCCCCAAAAAGTTTCACTAAGTGTCCAAATTGTCCCCCACAAAGTTGCAATCCTGCTAAAAATCGCTGATCATCACTAACGTTGAAACACCCCCTGTTAAACCTGTGAATCACTTTGAAAAACCCCTGGCAGCTG
>BLSH010373387.1:601696-613532 GCA_018402905.1 Glandirana rugosa | reverse complement strand
ACTTGTGTCAAAGTGGAATAAGTGATTCGATTCTTCGAGTAATTTTTACCTCTCGACTACTCTCAGGTGAGTGTTTTGAAATGCCTGAAACAAAATCGCCAGCAGAAAATAATGATACCGGGATGATGCCTGTAGGTGCAGGCATCATTCTTATATAACCACTGCAACCCAAGGATGTCCTTTTACGTACCTTGGGCGTCAAGTGGTTAATGGATATATAACAAAATTAAATGATTTTCTTCTATTTCTGCAGACACATATGCTTTAATGGGGGTTATCTTTCTAAAAAAGTGGATACGGTACACATAGAAAAAAAGCCAGGAGGACAGCCAAGTCAGGTGACCTGTTAAAGTTTTGTGAGTGGACTCTCATCAGCTCTCCATTTTTAATGAGCTTCTTAGCTTAGTGAATAAGGTGAAACTGTGTTCACTTCAGTCATACAATCATGTGCATGCAAAAATCTTTTCAAAGTGGACATAGTTTTACCTTATTTACTTAGCTGAGTCAATATTCAGTTGACAGCCTCTATTTCTTTAGTCAATCGATCTAATAATCTTCCACAGATTTCAATAGAAGGTGAGAAATTATTCAGTTCCTCATGACTCCATTGTAACATAATGGTGTCCGTTTATGAAACTGTGATCAGCGGTGATCCCAAGGATCACCGCTGATCACAGTTAATTTTCGGTTTATGAAACAGAGATGATCGGGGAAGAACAGGTATCTCTGCACACGGAGAAACTGTCACTGTCTGACACAGAAATGGCTAGTTGGGGAATCGGGGAGTGAAGAGGGAATCCCGGGGGAAGGAGGAAGATTACTGACTCCCTTCTTCCTCGGTAAGACCCCCAACACATTAACCATGTCCCCCTGCCCTGTATATGTGTGTATATATACAGATGTGTGTTTATAAGTTTACATACCCTGGCAGAATTTATGATTTCTTGGCCATTTTTCAGAGAATATGAATTATAACACAAAAACTTTTCTTTCACTCATGGTCAGTGTTTGGCTGAAGCCATTTATTATCAATCAACTGTGTTTACTCTTTTTAAATCATAATGACAACAGAAACTCCCCACATGACCCTGATCAAAAGTTTACATACCCTGGTGATTTTTTTTTTTTTTTTTACATTATAAAGATGTTTATTGGTTTTTCAGAATACAATACAAATATAAACGGGTTGGATAGATTTTCTCAAATTACAAATTCAGATTAATCAAGCTGATTTTCGTACAGACAATACTTTGTATCCGTATTTACTTATTGTAGACTTATTGTAGACTTAAATCTTCTATAAGTCATCTATAAATAACGAAAGGAGGAGGTAAGAAAAAGGAACAAAGGAAAGAGGAGAGGATCAAGGTGTCTGAGCATACCTGGAAGACAAGCAGTAAAGGTATAGGAGGATCACAAAATATAATTAGGGTGATATTGAAATCTCGTTCCTTTAACTTTCCCATTATAGTAGTCCCATTTGCCCCAAAGGGAACATACTGCAAATAGGACTAGGGTACTAAGTAGTGCACAAGGAACTAGCAGTAGAACTTGATTTTTGTGAGAGGTTACAACTTTTATATATGATATCAGAATTTGTTGATTTACCCGACATATTTTTAATAGTTAATCTTATTTTTCAGAAGTTGAGATGCCCTAGGGTGGGATATCTACTCTTTCCATAGTTTAATGAATTTATTAGTAGAACTGTTTTTGTGTGCTATCATGAGTTCATAGTGGGCAGTGGTGTTGAGTCTAACGACTACTTCCGATAGATTGGGGGCTTGGTCTGTTTTCCATAGTTTAGCTATGGTTATTCTGGCAGCTGTCAGAATATTTGTAACAATAGTCCTATATGAAGTAGGGTATATGTCTAGATTAATTCCTAGTAGTGCTAATTCTGGGGTTAGCTGAATTAAATTCCCTGTGAGGGAGGCTATAAAATTGGATATTGATCTCCAGAAGCTCCTTAGTGTCTTACATTCCCATAATATGTGAATGAGGTTTCCCGTGTGTGTATTACATCTCCAACAAAAGGGGGAGGATAGTGGGAGAATTTTAGACAGTCTGAACGGAGTAATGTACCATCTGTTTAGTATTTTTTGTGCGTTTTCCCAATTTTCTATGCAAGAGGAGGCCTTCCTATTAATTAGCATAGCTTTGGACCATTTTTCCCAGGAAAATGTTTTCCCTATTTCCCTCTCCCATTTAATCATATTATCTGTTCTTTCTTTGGATGGGTGGGAGGCAAGTAGATTATAAAACAGTGAGATTCCTTTCTTTTTGGCACTTTTGAAGGTGAGAAATCTCCAAGCCTCATGGTTTATCCCAATAGTTGGTTCCGGGTTAAAATTTTTATGGTATTTTTTTTGCTTCACTTTATTTATTAAGAGCATTTTAAGGTCTTTAGACAGATGCATGAAGAGGTTTATGCCATTCTTTATCCAGGGGGTAGTATTAATCCGGGCTTTGCAGTAGTCAAGAGCTCTAAGGGTTAGTGGAATATGATATGCATCTTTCTCGGGGGTCAATTTACTGAGTAGGTATTTCCAGGCAATTAGAGATGATTTGATTGTGAGGTAGTTGGGGACTATGACTTTAGGGAACAGATAGTATGCTGTTGCTAAGGCATATAGATCATTCCCTCTCACCACCGTGTATTCAATGTTGGACCAGAGTTTACATTCTTCATAATTAAACCAGTATTTCATCTGATCTAAAAGTGTCGCATAATAATAACAACGTAAATTAGGGAGGTTCATTCCTCCCTTGTCTTGTAATGTCGTGAGTATTGTCAAAGACACTCGTGGTTTTTTCCCGTTCCAAACCAGATCACTCATCTTCTTATTGAGCTGCGAGAAGAATTTTGCTGGTATAGGTATTGGAATCGATCGAAAATAATATAGGATTTTAGGTAAAATTTGCATTTTTATTGCAGCGATCCTTCCAATCCGTGAAAGTTTAGAGTTTTTTAATGTTTAGGCAATCTTGTTTTCTAGTTTCTTGGAGGATTGGGAAGTTAGCTTCATATAATCTTGAAACTGGGTAGGTAAGCTTAATGCCAAGATAGTTAATGAGTTTATTATTCCAATCGCAAGTAAACATTTGTTTCAACTGAGTGATCTGGTCGGTGGGGATATTCATGGGTAGCATTTGACATTTACTAGGATTTATTTTATAATAGGATACTGATCCAAAGGTCTCTATTACTTTATTGATCTCCGGAAGAGAGCTTTCTGGGGACGACATTGTTAGGATGATGTCATCCGCAAAGAGTCCCACTTTGTGTTCAATTACTCCAATTTCAATACCTTTTATATTCGGATTGGCTCTAATTTGTGCTGCTAAGGGTTCAATTATTAATGAAAAAATTATTGGGGATAGGGGGCATCCTTGTCTTGTCCCGTTGGATAGGGAGAATCTATCTGAAATGCTACCTGCAGTGAATACTCTAGCTGTTTGTGATGTGTATAAGGACATTATGGCTTTCAATATGAATCCTTGGAATCCAAATTTTTTCAGGGTCTCCTCAATATAAATCCAGTGTACCCTGTCAAATGCCCTCTCTGCATCCAATGCCAGAAGCAGAGAGGGCATTCGATAATTTCGTAATTAATAATGTTTATCATCCTTCTGGTACTATCTGGGCCTTGACGACCTCTTACAAACCCTACCTGATCCGGTCCTATGAGTAGGGGGGTAATGTCTAATAATCTGTTTGCAATGATTTTAGAATAATTTTTTAAGTCTGTATTTAGTAGGGAAATGGGTCTGTAACTACTGGGTATGGACGGGTCTTTTCCTTGTTTAGGAATCGTTATGATTACAGATTCCAGCATTTCCTTGGGGAAGGATGTGTTGTCCGCGGCTTGATTAAAAATTCTGTTTAGAAATGGGGTGAGTATTGCGTTGAATTCGATATAATATTCGCTTGATAATCCGTCTGCCCCTGGGGCTTTGTTTCTGGGTAAGTTTTGAATAACCTTGTTGATTTCTACTTCTTTAATAGGTTGATTAAGTATATCAAGGATATTTTGATTTATTTTAGGAAGGTTGATTTTCTTAAGAAACTGACTTATATCTGTTATCTGGGGTTGGGGAATAGTTTTATCTTTGTTTAAATTGTAGAGTTCTTCATAATAGGTTGCAAAGGCATTTGCAATTTCTTGTGGGTTAAATATGGATTTCCCTGTTTTATGATGAGTTAATTTCTGTATTTTCTGTTTGGATTGTTTTTGTTTAATTTGTCTGGCAAGAAATTTGCCTGCTTTGTTGTTTTGTGAATATTGGTTCAATTTTAATTTATTGAGGTATTTTGCGTAATTATTGATTAGCAGGGTTCTTAATTAATTTCTCATCTCATTTAGTTTCTGAAGTAACTTAGAATTAGTAGGGTCTTTTTTATGATTTTTTTCCATTATGGAAATGTCTTCTAATAATTGTTTAGTAATTTGCGTTCTTTTCTTTTTATCTCTAGAGGCCAATTGGATCAGTATTCCCCTTGCTTATGCTTTATGTGCGCACCAGACATTCATATTAGATGACTCTTCATTGTCGTTTACTTTGAAATACTCTTCTAGTCTCTCCTTCATCACTGATAGATTCTCCTCTCTTGATAATACGTAAATATTATCTCTCCATAGTGTGGTGGAGTTGTTTTTTTTTATCAATGTCAATCTTTAAAGTGATTGGGGCGTGATCAGACCACGTAATATTATGTATACGTGCTTCTATAACTTTTTGGAGGAGGTGTCTATCCGTGACGAAGAAGTCAATTCTGGAATATGTTTTGTGAACATTCGAGAAATATGTAAAGTCTATTTCAGTTGAGTTCATGCATCTCCACGGGTCGTGAAGGTCTTCTTGACTAAAGATGCTTGAGAGGCCTCTTCTAGTGGATTTAATTCCTTTAGTGGTGTCTATGTTTGGGTCCATTGGGGCATTAAAATTCCCACAAATTATAACATTGCCCTGTTGAATTTTCTTAATAACCTTAAGAACTTTTTGTAAATACTGATGCAGATTTTTGTTTGGGGCGTAGACATTTTCCAATGTCATTATTGTGTTGTTGATCTTTGCTATTAGAATAATGTATCTCCCTAGAGAGTCGCACTTGGAGTTTAATAGTTGAAAGGAAATTGTGTCTTTAATAATTATAGTTACTCCCTTCTTTTTTTTCGGTTGCTTGAGGAAAAAATTTGGGGAAACTTGGGTGGGAAAAAGTGGGCGGTTTGTCCTTTGCAAAATGTGTCTCCTGAATGCATGCTATATCGCAGCCTGATTCAAGGACTTCGTTCCATAGCGTTCTTCTTTTGTAAGGGCTGTTGAGTCCTTTAACGTTTAGTGAGAAAAGGTTTAATTCAGCCATTTGGTTCTTTCTTCATTGTTGGGTATTGCTTTCTTCTTTTTGATGATGCATTCCTCAGGTATTGATTTGTAATATTTCTGGTGTAACCTCCATATGACATTGAAATTGTCTTCAGGTGATCCATAAAGAAAAGGATAGGAAAACATTGAACAGTCAAGCAACAATAACATAGAGGAGCAGAGAAAAAAAGAAAAAAAAGGGAAAAAACCTTAAAAAGGTAAAGGATTGTATGGAATACTTGAGCACTTGTTGTGCTGTTTGGCTACCAGTGGGGGGTGGGTGAGATCCCAAGAACCGTGCTCCCTGACAATTATTCCCTGAGGGGCTTATTCTTTGAGGGAATATTATGGTGGTTGGATTGCGTGATATTCTCTTTAGGTTTGCTTGGTTTGGATTTTTAACCTTGGCTGGGGTTCCATTGAGGTGTCATTTTCCCTTTGGGGTAGATTTTTGGGTCAGATCTCTTTTCATCTGAAGGGATTAGACCCCATGCTTTAAGCAGTTTCAGTCCTTCTTCCAGGGAAAATATTGTGGATGATTTGTTGTTATAATCTATCATCAGTTTCATGGGAAATCCCCATTTGTAGATTATCTTATGATTGTGCAGAATTTTGGTGATAGGGATCAAATTTTTCCGTGCTTGTATGGTTACTTGAGAAAGATCGGTAAACAGCAAAATTCCTGCGTAGGGTTCCGGCAAGGGGGAGTATTGTCTTGCAAAATGCATTAGTGCTTCTTTCACGTGAAAGAAGTAGATTTTGGCGATCACGTCTCTCTGGAGTTTCTCTGGGATGTGTGGCGGTTTAGGAAGCCTATGAGCTCTATCGATCACCAATTCTTATTTTTTGACATTAGGGAGAAGCTCTACTATCATTTTTTGTTTTTTGCAAATATTGTTTAAGATCGCCATTTTTTACGTTTTCCGGTATGCCACAGAATTTGACGTTATTCCGTCTTGCTCGGTCCTCTAGGTCTGAGACCTTAAGTTTTAGCTGTTTCAATTCCTCCTCAAGGGCAAAATGGTCATCAACAAGCTCATTGTGAGCTTCTGTAAAGTCTGTCATTTTATTTTCAATGTAATCTACTCTTTCTCCTAATTCTTCCGTTTCTCTCTTAACTTTATCCATGCATGCCTGCATGTCAAGCTGAAGTGCACCTCTAAGAGAGAGTAGCTTCTCCTTCATGTCAGTATCTAGTATGGCTGCTCCTGTAGTTGGGAAGGAGTTCAGTCTTTCTCCATAGGGGTTAATAGGGGCTGTGTTATCAGCATCCATGCTGTTTTCATGTTCCTGTGATTCAGATTCTGACAATTTCCTCCTTTGTTTTAAAGGGCTGTTTATTTCAGCCTGTAGAGGATCATAATCTTTATCTTGTTTTTTTATAAGAGCCTGCCCTTCTCCTCTCTCTTCTGGAGTTTCTGCTTGTCGTTCTGTGTGTGCAGTGCGGGAGGGGCCAGCGCCATCTTGCCTGTACTGGGACTCGCTGTGGCTGTAGAATGCCTTTAATTTGCGGGGTTTATCCCGCATTTTCCTCTTTCCCATCAGGGTGTATGTGCTCACCTCTCCTTCCAGCTTTGTTTAAGCCTCTCGGGTTGCTGATTAGTAGCCGCTCGTTGCCTCAGGGATCGCGGTAATCAAGAGCTCTGTCACAGTGCGTCCATGCACTAGCTCCGCCGGACACGCCCCCTCCATACCCTGGTGATTTTGACCTGATAACATGCACACAAGTTGACACAAAGGGGTTTGAATGGCTTTTAAAGGTAACCATCCTCACCTGTGATCTGTTTGCTTGTAATTAGTGTGTGTGTATAAAAGGTCAATGAGTTTCTGGACTCCTGACAGACCCTTGCATCTTTCATCAAGTGCTACACTGATGTTTCTGGATTCCGAGTCATGGGGAAAGCAAAAGAATTGTCAAAGGAAAAGGTAGTTGAATTGTATAAAACAGGAAAGGGATATAAAAAGATATCCAAGGAATTGGGAATGGCAATCAGCAGTGTTTAACCCGTCCAGATTCGCGCTATAGCCAAAGTACGGCTCCGGCGCGGATCTGAAATGCCGGGTGGACGTACACGGACGTCCTGGCCATGTGCGCGCCCCTGGCGCGCACTCACAGGCGGCGGTGACGCGCGCACGCGCCCGCCGCACGCTGCGTGACCGTGCCCGCGGGTCGGGCAGACTCGATGTCTGCCGAGACCCGCGATCCCCTGTCAGACCTGCAGAACGGGGAACCGCCGTTGTAAACACGGCGGTTCTCTGTTCTTGTGAAGGGGACATGACAGATCTACTGATCCCTGTCACTGGGATCAGTTAGATCTGTTATGTCCCAACCAGCCCCGCCCCCCACAGTTAGAACACACCCAGGGAACATTGTTAACCCCTTCACTGCCCCCTGCTGGTTAACCCCTTCGCTGCCAATGACATTTATACAGTAATCAGTGGACATTTAAATTTCTGATCGCTGTATAAATGTCATTGGTCCCAAAAAAGTGTCAAAAAAGTCCGACATAACCGCCCCAATATCGCAGTCCCGATAAAAATCGCAGATCGCCGCCATTACTAGTAAAAAAAATAATAATAAAAACGCCATAAATCAATTCCCATAGTTTGTAGACGCAATAACTTTTCCGCAAACCAATCAATATACGCCGATTGCGATTTTTTTTACCAAAAATATGTAGAAGAATATATATCGGCCAAAACTGTTGAATCATTTTTATTTTTTTAATTTTTTTTTTGGATATTTATTATAGCAAAAAGGAAAAAATATTGGGTTTTTTCAAAATCATCTCTCTTTGTTTGTTTATAGCGGCAATCAGAATTGACGCAGAGGGGATCAAATACCACCAAAAAAAACTCTATTTGTGGGGAAAAAAAATGATATAAATTTAGTTTGGGTACAAGGTCGCATGAACGCGCAATTCTCATTCAAAATGCGACATCGCTGAAAGCCAAAAATTGGTCTGGGCAGGAGGGGGGGTTTAAGTGCCCAGTAAGGAAGTGGTTAAACTCTAATCAAGAAGGGGAAAATGAGGGGTTCTGTTGAAATCAAACCATGGTCAGGTAGACCAACTAACTATGCAGCCACAACTGCCAGGAAAATTGTTCAGGATGCAAAGAAAACCCCACAAATAACTTCAGGTGAAATACAGGACTTTCTGAAAACATGTTTCAAGATGCCCAATAAGGAGGCACTTGAAGAAAGATGGGCTGCATGGTCGAGTCGCCAGAAGAAAGCCATTACTACGCAAATGCCACAAAGTATCCCATTTACAATACACCAAACAGCACAGAGACAAGCCTCAAACCTTCTGGCACAAAATCATTTGAAGTGATGAGACCAAAATTGAGCTTTTTGGCCACAACCATAAACCCTATATTTGGAGAAGAGTCAACATGGCCTGTGAAACACGGAGGTGGATCGCTGATGTTTTGGGGATTTGTGAGCTACAAAGGCACAGGGAATTTGGCCAAAATTGATGGCAAGATGAATGCAGTATGCTACCAAAAAATACTGGAGGAACATTTGCATTCATCAGCCAGGAAGCTGCGCATGGGACGTACTTGGACATTCCAACATGACAATAATCCAAAACACAAGACCAAGTCGACCTGTCATTAGCTACAGCAGAATAAAGTGAAGGTTCTGGAGTGGCCATCTTAGTCTCCTGACCTCAATATCATTGAGCCACTCTGGGGAGATCTCAAACGTGCAGTTCATGCAAGACAGCCCAAGAATTTCCAGGAACTGGAGGCTTTTTGCCAAGAGGAATAGGCAGCTTTACCATCTGAGAAGATAAAGAGCCTCATCCACAAATACCACAAAAGACTTCAAGCTGTCACTGATGTTAAAGGGGGCAATACACAGTATTAAGAACTGGGGTATGTAAACTTTTGATCAGGGTGATTTGGGTAAAAACATGAGTGAAAGAAACGTTTTTGTGTTATCATTCATATTCTCTGAAAAATGGGCAAGAAATCATAAATTCTGCCAGGGTATGAAAACTTATGAGCACAACTGTACATATATATATATATATATATATATATAAAACATGTGTACTTATATATATACATATATATATAACGTATGTGTATATATATATGTATATATAATGTGTGTGTGATTATATATACATATATAGTGTAGGGGGACTAAATAATTTTTTTTTGGTCTCCTCCGAGAATGTCCGTTACTGAGCAGTGATAATTTATCACTGCTTAATAAACCGACATCTCAGTGTTTCTGTGAATTTCTGGCACTGTAACCTTCTTATTTCTCATGAGATTCCAGTATCAGGGGGTGTTCTCCACTGTTGGAAGTGTTTGTAGATCGCTTCACTTCACAAAAGGTGCAGCGATCTACAGCACTTAATAAACAGGCACACAGAGGAGAATTATCTCCTCTGAGAATGGAGCAGTGGATTTTTTCCACTGCTTCATAAACGGGACACCTTTATCCAACATGATCAACAGGTAACTTTAGCACATTTGCAGTAAAATGATTATTCATTTTATGTTAGAGAAGGAGAATGTACAATATTACACATGTCTGATCATTATCACTTTCTATATTAACTAGTAGTATGACCCAGCTACTACTAGAAATGACCCCATTACTTCTGGTGTATATATACCTTTTGGAGCCATCTTTGCCAATCTTGGATTTTGGGAATGTTATATGTGTAGAACCCTCCTTTAGTTAGACTGCTAAGCTAAATTTAGATTTTGGCTTCACTGCAGTCAGTAACCTATTATTTTTGTCTGATCTGGGATTCCTAACTGGGTATTTGATATATCTCACCTGTTTCTGGGGGAAGCTTCCAGAATCCAGAATATAGGGCAGAGAGAGTCAAATAACTATTATGAATATTCATCATGCCTCAGCCCTAGAAGAAGTGCCAAGCCCTAGAAGAAGTCATCCAGAAGGTGCCTGAGGAAATGATAAATGTTTCGGAGGCCTTTCCAGAGTGTTCTATCCTCACCGGTGAGGGCTCCACTTCCCCTGGTGCTGCTGCCCCTGGGAGATAGCTAGTGATACAAGTAATTGCATTCTGGGCCTTGACAGGTGCTGGGCTGAGGGCCTGAAGAAGATTGCTAAAAGATTATGTTTGCTGAAGGGCAGTGTCCTGAAGTCCTCGTGTGGAGAAGGATCTTTTGTTTCCCTCACTGAGGAACTACTGGATGCTGGGTTCATTCTGGCAAGTGCCAGGAGGGAACCAAGAGCCAGAGGATGCTATATGGACTGTGACTGCTCTTATAGAGTCCTAGATATACTGGCAATTACCTGTTACTTCCAGGAAAGTCTGCTTAAAGAAGCTTAGTGAGAAGATGTCCTCTTGTTATTTTTTCTATCGTTTGGAGTATCTTGATCCCTGAGCCCCTCTCCTGTTCAAGTTATTCAGCAATAAATTCTAAAAAGACATCCCCTAGACTAAGCCTGTGTTGCTTGTGCACATGGAACTGTGTCTGTGGCAAGCAGTCTCTGTACTAACAAGGGAGATCTGGGTCATATTCAGTGGCACCTCTGTGGATAAGCGCTATGTATGGTTTTTATAATCATAATCAATGACTTTCATATTTTTAATTTTATAGTTTGAGAATTTTTATATTTTTCAACTAGATTAAGCTAGAGAATCTTAGTGTGCACAGCCACATTTAGTCATATTTCAATTGTAGGGGTTTGTTATAATATGCTAAACTTAATTTTGGAAAATCGTATAGTAAAATCATTATGGCCATTTGCAGTGTCATCTTTTTTTCTAAATACGTGGCTTACATTTGATGAATTTAGATTAATGGTTCACATATTTTGCATGGTTAATCATCATTAAATTCACCAATAAAGTGGCTATTTTTATTCTAAAATTAGTTGAATAAAACTACATTGGTAATCAATTTTTTGTGATATACGTTTAGAGAGAAAGCAGCAGCGATAAGTGAGAGAGACAGAGAAAAATATATTTTACCAAAATACGAACACATTACACATTCTAGCATTCTTAATAACAAAATAGATGAAGAGGAAGTCCCAGAAGGTTGAGGTACTCTCACACTTGTACCTCCCCATCCAAGCCGTCCCCCCTTACGTCGTTTGTTTCATGAATGGTGAAGTTAGTTGTCCACCGGAATGGTTTTTTCTTTCTTGTGATCCCCCTCCCCTCCCCTCCTGTCCATAAATAACGCGACCTTATTTCACCAGGACCCCCAATTAGTCCCTCTCAATTGGGTATCACACGACTGCCCTCCTGCTGGTCCTTTTTATGTTACACCTCTACTTGACATAGAAAGAGAGTTTATTTAACAGGAACGTTGTTACAACGAAGGAGAAGTAGATAAAACAATAATTCTTACGATCTTACACATTACACAAGCATAAAACCATTTTATATAAAAAGAGACAGAGAGAGTGAATAGCGACGACGAAAGAGAGATTTGCATATAGTGTTTTTTAACTAATGGTTACATC
>BLSH010373387.1:564633-583689 GCA_018402905.1 Glandirana rugosa | reverse complement strand
AATGTTGACACATCCGGGGTCCGTCTAACACGTACTACAGACCTTCCCCCTTATATTTTGCTATTGTTAGTGGAGTAATTCAACTTTTTTCCAGGGGTTATTCTATAACGATTTAATCGATTTCGAGGCAAGGTGTGCAGTGCGGGCTGAATACAGACATGATTCACTCATGCATGGAGAAGCTGATCATATGATCTGGGAGACAGAAGCAGCCACACGCTGTAACATAACTTTCCTCGCCACTTGTTCTCCTGGTCTTATCTTCCCCCGCTCTCCATCCTGTCTGCTGCCGCATGGGGAATGTAGATGGAGTAGATGGAGTGAATCATGTCTGTATTCAGCCCGAACTACACACCTTGCCAGAGAGAGGTGGTGAGCGTTGTGGGGACCTGAGAAGCGGAGGGGGAGGGAAAGGGTTGGCGGTCCTCTGTCACTGATCCGAGTATAAGTTATATTGAGTACGTTATATTGATGTAGAATCGTTTGGATACATCAGCTTTAGCTAATTTAGCAATATCTTATTGGGGACCTTTTTTCAACTTAATGAGGTGATTGTTATCGTTTTATATTCCCCCTTCCAGACATCATGCACAATCTGCCTGGGGCCTACACAGTTGTAACCCTCCGCTCTCCAGCTGTCTCCTGGTGTATTCTTGATAACAGGCAATAGTGCCAAAAGTGCTCCTTGTTGATTTTAAATTATGCAGTCCTCCATATTGTGATTCATACTCATTGGGGTTAGTAGCCAATCTATACCTGTGATGGTTATGTTGTTTAACTATATTTTGGTCTCGCTCCTTAATAATATTTTTTCTTGTTAGACAAATTTTTTCTTGTTAGACAAATCTAATTTGATAACCACTTATCCCTGCAGAAGATCATAGAGACAAATTTTTCGAAACACGTTGGGTGTTTTTGTCACTATGACTCACCAGTCAACAGAGCTCTGTGGTTCTCATGTATAATCACGATTAACATGTTATATGACTGCATTAATTTTTTTGTATTAACTTTTCCTACTTCTTTTCATCTAAGCAAATAAAATGAATATTGATTTTACATTTATGCCTCCTCTTTGCCATTTAAAATCCCACATAGAGTGTTTGGTCTTGTTATGTAGTAATTAGGGATGTGGGCATAGTTTTCTCTACCAACAGATTTTCCATGTTCACTAGTGTAATTAAAGTGTAACTAAAAGCAAAACTTTTTGGGGGATTTGGATAGAGTGGAGAGGGATTAGAACACCTGTCAGGTTTTATTGCTGTCTGTGCTGCCATTAGGGAGATTCACCCTCTCTATTTGCCATTTTTACTGTTATCATTGAAGGTGAAAGTAAAATAAAATCACGCATTTTGGAATGACACAGAAGCAGTGATAGAGGGGAAATCTTCCAATGGTGTCACTAGTTCTGGTGACTCTTGTGACACTCTGGAGGTTCCCTCACTTTGCAGGGATTTCCTCTCACTTTCCATTTTGGTTTATCGGACAGGAAGTGAAGGAAAATCCCCCTTATGAGACAAAGATTGCAAACAAAAAGAAAAACAGACAGGGGTTATAACCCTCATTAATTCTATCCAAAATTAAAAAAAAGGATTAGCCTTTAGTTACACATTAATATTTTTTACTTTGTCTAATTTCATAAATTGAAAACCTCCTAAAAATATCAGTTAAAGCTTCTCCATTCACTGTATTGTGCTCCATATTTACCAGTGGCGGCTGGTGCTCAATATTTTGGGGGACAGCAAACTAACGCGGGAGACGGACGGGGTGGCAGCGATCCCGACCCCCCCGTGAGAGACAGATGGGGCAGCAGCGTTCCCTCCCCCCCTTTCCCCACGGGGGAAGGATTGGAAGGCATTCTTACCTTAGGAGGCGGATCGGGCGTAGGACTGCTACTCCTCGCTCCAGCTTGCGATGCTTGAGACTCCCTGGCCGATTGGGTCTCAGGACCCGCTTCCTGATTGGCCAGGAAGAGAATCAGGAAGACAATAGCGAATATTAATTAACTATTGTCACACAACTGGGTGGGATTAGAGCGCAGTGGTACAGCATCAGGCTCTAATCATGTGCTTAAAAAAAAAACATTGAAATCCATGCGTGCAGCGCAATGCATGTCGATTAGGGGCCGGGCGCATGGATTAGGGGACGGCACCCCTGCGGCCCTTATGGATGGGCCACCCAGGGCCGGCCCCACCTTGGGTCCCAGTGGGTCCATTGGACCCAGGCAGCACTTTGAGAGGGGCAGCAAATTGAACCACAGCCACATCTCCTTCTCTTCTATTTACCCAGAAAATTGATAACCAAGACTTGTTTTCCAGCAGTTTTGTGTATCATGATGACAACTGCCCCCCGGGCCGCTCCGCCTGCCCCTATACTACCCTAGCCTGTCTATATACTACCCTAGCCTGTCTATATACTACCCCAGCCTGCCCTTGTACTGCCCTTGCCTGCCCCTATACTACCCTAGCTTGCCCCTATACAGCCCTAGCCCTCCCCTTGGAATTGAACATAATGGTATGTGATATAATTTTGCATATAGACAAGGTGCTGTTGCATTTAAATCTGACTTCCTGATAAATTTAATTTTAGTTTTAATTATCATGATATAAAATAATAGATGTGGGGGCCTTTTGGTGGGCGTGATTTTTTTTGGGGGGTGGGGGGCAGCATTTCATTCTTGGACCCAGGCAGCACAATGTATTGGACCATCCCTGGGGCTGCCACTGGTATTTACTAAAAAAAGGCATTGAGAAAATAGACGGTTGATAAGTAAAAGCCCAGATTGTGAAAAGCCAGGCAGATACACATCTGCACACCCATGATCAGATTTAATTTGACTGATGCTAGTTAGGTGCTGTGACATTACACTAGTTTACAAGAAGAACAACATTCTCAAGTGAATGGTAATGCAATTATTTGCTGTGACAAAGGTGCATCGCATATGACAATTGTAACTTACCAAATGAATGACTACCACATCGTTGTAATGTGTTCATCATTTGTGATGTGCCATTATCCCATAAGGTCGACAAGCAGCTATGCATTTTAACTACTAAACACGACGTCTACTTAGACATTAACAAATCAATACAGAAATGATTCTATCTTGTGTCAATTAAACATGAAATCTACGTAATGTAACCAGTGTTTAAACTAATCCCATAGTCTTTTTTAAAGACATCGCTCTTTTCAGACAGCAGACAAGAAAAAATGTTCACTGACTGTGTCCATGTCTTTCATTCAGATGTATATATAAGAAAGCTTTGTTAAAAAAAATCCACAGATACTAGCAGGAATTCATTTAGCATGACTAGGGTGTGTGTACCCTACAGGCACTGAATAAAACAATTGTCACTCAGACAAAGACATTGCAGAAAAACTTCAGTCGTAAACAAGAAAGAAAACTATATACTGGTATTTAAAAAACAAATACTTTATGTAACTGGATGACATAATTTTTGCTAAAGCACTGTGTATTATAAACAGCATTTTTTGTTTTCCATAAAGTATTGCTTTTACCCTTTGTTCGTGTTCTTTTTTGGCAATCATACCGCATTCCTGTGCACATCGCATGCGATGTCTGTGCGGTGCGATTTGACCCATAAATTTTGTATGTGTCAAATCGCATTGCATCCCAACCAAAATGGTGCAGGACTATTTTTTTTCTGCACCTGAATTGCATTGCATGCGATTCTGGCAATTGCATGGATGCTGTGCAATTGCTATGCAGTGCGATGCGGGGAAACATAGTGAATCTTGTGCATTTTCTGCATCGCATCAGTGTGACCCAGGGCTCAAAAATTGTGAAAAAAAAAACAACTAAGGAAATTACATTAACCACTTGACCTCAAGAAAGTTTACCCCCCTTCATGACTAGGCCATTTTTTGTGATAAGGCACTGCCTTATTTTAACTGAAAATTGCGCTGTCACGCAACACTGTACCCACATCATTTTTTCCCCCTTTCTTTCTCACGAATAGAGCTTTCTTTTGGTGGTATTTGATCACCTCTGTGGTTTTTATTTTTTGCGCTATAAACAAAAAAAGACCGACAATTTTGATTAAAAAAAAAACAACAATATATTTTACTTTCTGCTATAAAACATACCCAATAGAAAAATTTAAATTTCTTCATAAATTTAGACCAATATGTATTCTGCTACATATTTTTCGTAAAAAAAAATTCCAATGAGCATATACTGTATTGGTTTGCGCAAAAGTTATAGCGTCTACAAACTATGGGATATTTTCTATATTTTTTTTACTAGAAATGGCGGTGATCAGCGACTTATAGTGGGACTGCGATATTGCAGCCGACAAACCAGACACCTAACTGACACTTTTGACACTTTTTGGGGACCAGTTACACTATTACAGTGATTGGTGCTAAAAATATGCACTCTCACCATACTAATGACACTGGCTGGGAACGTGTTAACACCAGGGGGGATCAAAGGGTTAACTGTGTGCCTAGGTTGTGCTTACTCACTATGGGGGAGGTGCTTTGACTAGGGGATGGTAAAGTTCCTGCTTTACAGAAACACAGCATCAATGCCTTCCTATCTGACAGAATGCCAATCTGCCTTGTTTACATAGACAGATTGTCGTTCTGCCTGTATCCTGCACGTGCCGGCGGACATTGAGACCGTGGTACACACCGATGGGTTTCCGCTGTGTATAAGCACAATGAAAGCAGGTCGCCGGCAGCGTGTGTATGCCCCAAACCCAGAGGTGTCAGATCACATGCTAGATACGTGATCTGGTACAGAGTGGCCACCCTGCCGCAGTATATCTGCAGTGAGCAGTCATTAAGTGGTTAATATGTTAAAGCTTTTATGATATTGTATTGATTTGCTTTAGATATTTAACTCGTAACAGTCCAGATGCTTATGCAAGCAAACGCTTGTGCAAAAAGATCCCCATATACTTCATATGTAGTCATCAACTTGTTGGGTTGGATGTACTAAAGGGGTTTGTTTGACTAGAGGAGTAGGGAATGCACAATCAGCAAAGTGAAAGTTTGCTAAGCTTAGTGAATCAGATGAAGCTAAAGCTGGGACAGAGAAAGAATTAAAAAACTGACCTAGGTTCTAGCCTTCCCTTACTCAACTAATAAAAAACATATATTTTTCTGTTTTGTTGCTTCCTGTACAGTAAAACAATTAGCAATGAATACCTTGCACAGAGTTTGTACTTGGATTGTGTACTAACAGTACCCTTTAGACATCCTCTTTTCTCCTTTTAAAAATATATACAGTAAAACCTTGGTTTGAGAGTAACTTGGGTTGAGAACATTTTGCAATACAAGCAAAATTTTAAAATAAATGTTGACTTGATATACAAGCAATGTCTTGATATACAGTTGTGCTCATAAGTTTACACACCCTGGCAGAATTTATGATTTCTTGGACATTTTTCAGAGAATATGAATGATAACACAAATACTTTTCTTTCACTCATGGTTAGTGTTTGGCTGAAGCCATTTATTATCAATCAACTGTGCTTACACTTTTTAAACCATAATGACAACAGAAACTACCCAAATGACCCTGATCAAAAGTTTAGATACCCTGGTGATTTTGGCCTGATAACATGCACACAAGTTGACACAAAGGGGTTTGAATGGCTATTAAAGGTAACAATCCTCACCTGTGATCTGTTTGCTTGTAATTAGTGTGTGTGTGTATAAAAGGTCAATGAGTTTCTGGACTCCTGACAGACCCTTGCATCTTTCATCCAGTGCTGCACTGGCATTTCTGGATTCTGAGTCATGGGGAAAGCAAAAGAATTGTCAAAGGATCTGCGGGAAAAGGTAGTTGAACTGTATAAAACAGGAAAGGGATATAAAAAGATATCCAAGGAATTGAGAATGCCAATCAGTAGTGTCCAAACTGTAATCAAGGAATGGCAAATGACGGGTTCTGTTGAAACCAAACCACAGTCAGGTAGACCAACTAAAATTTCAGCCACAACTGCCAGGAAAATTGTTTGGGATGCAAAGAAAAACCCACACATAACTTCAGGACTCTCTGAAAACATGTGGTATGACTGTTTCAAGATGCACAATAAGGAGGCACTTGAAGAAAGATGGGCTGCATGGTCGAGCCGCCAGAGAAAAGCCATTACTACACAAATGCCACAAAGTATCCTGCTTACAATTTGCCAAACAGCACAGAGACAAGCCTCAAACCTTCTGGCACAAAGTCATTTTGGAGTGATGAGACCAAAATTGAGCTTTTTGGCCACAACCATAAACCCTATATTTGGAGAAGAGTCAACATGGCCTGTGAAACACGGAGGTGGATCGCTGATGTTTTGGGGATGTGTGAGCTACAAAGGCACAGGGAATTTGGCAAAAATTGATGGCAAGATGAATGCAGTATGCTACCAAAAAATACCGGAGGAACATTTGCATTCATCAGCCAGGAAGCTGCGCATGGGACGTACTTGGACATTCCAACATGACAATAATCCAAAACACAAGACCAAGTCAACCTGTCATTAGCTACAGCAGAATAAAGTGAAGGTTCTGGAGTGGCCATCTCAGTCTCCTGACCTCAATATCATTGAGCCACTCTGGGGAGATCTCAAACGTGCAGTTCATGCAAGACAGCCCAAGAATTTCCAGGAACTGGAGGTTTTTTTGGCAAGAGGAATTAGCAGCTTTACCATCTGAGAAGATAAAGAGCCTCATCCACAAATACCACAAAAGACTTCAAGCTGTCATTGATGTTAAAGGGGACAATATACGGTATTAAGAACTGGGGTATGTAAACTTTTAATCAGGGTCATTTGGGTAGTTTCTGTTGTCATTATGATTTAAAAAGAGTAAACACGGTTGATTGATAATAAATGGCTTCAGCCAAACACTAACCATGAGTGAAAGAAAGGTTTTTTTGTTCTCATTCATATTCTCTGAAAAATGGCCAAGAAATAATAAATTCTGCCAGGGTATGTAAACTTATGAACACAACTGTACAAGTAGCGTCATGTAACAACTGAGTATAAAACAGAAGAGAGGCGCCTCTAAGTGTAGCAATATGGTTACATTTAATGAAGGTACAACATAGAATGTCCTCCACACCACCATTGACATCATCCCTTCCATGCTGTGCTCCATGAGCGCTTCAAGCCTCGCTTTCAGATCGCTTTTCTGCAGGGTAGTCTTCCCGGTCATGATTGCAGACTGACAGCGGTGAGAGCCGGCGGTGCTGAGGATGCTCTATGTGGACAGCTTTACCCCAGATGCATGCATACCTAGATGTGCCACTTTTAACCATCAACCATGTGAGTTGCTAATTGTTGTACCTTCATTAAATGTAACCATATTGCTACACTTAGAGGCGTCTCTCTTATCTTTTATACTCTGTAGCGCCTGCTGGATTTTGCTTTTAATCCCTTTGTGGAGGCTGCCATTTGTGGATGGACATTTTATGGTTACACAACCTATCACATTGCTATAATCTTTTTATATGGACTATAAACTGAAGGACTTATGAATAAATGTTTGTGGAACAAATCATCTGAGTTTCCATTATTTCTTATGGGGATATTCGCTTTGATACACAAGTGCTTTGGATTACAAGCATGTTTCCGGAACAAATTATGCTCGCAATCCAAGGTTTTACTGTATCTTAATTCTACCTAGATTACATTTAATTTGTGAAAGCATTGTGTATCATAAAAAATGCTAGTTTTCCCCCATAAAATACTATTTCCACCTTTTTTAATGCTTGTTTACATCTTAGGCCCCTTTCACATGTGCGGATAGAATTCAGCTTTTCAGCTGCAGAGAGATGAAGTTATCTACCACATCTATACTCAGACAATGCTTTCCTAAGGTCCCATTCACACACTGCTTTTAGCAATGATTTCAATTTGTGAATAAAATAAATTTGACTGCGTCCAGGACTGATGTATCGCAGCTATCTATATACATAACTGCAGGTAATGGCAGTGTACTATTTCACCTGCAGATAGCAGCTGCAGCAAGGAAAGAAAAACATAAGGAAGCATATCAGAAATGGCAAGAATGTTCCACTGCAGCTAAACGCAGCCACAGGTAAACGCACGTAATCGCTGCTAATCACAATGTCCAACTGCAAGTGATTGATGTGCCTGGAGTCTTGGAATTTTAAAATAACAAAACATGCTTTTAACAGCGGCAGAACAGCCGCCCATATGTGAAAGAGGCCTAAGTGCTATTAATTTCCTCTAGCCTTCTTCAGCCATTTCCTGTGTACATGCACGTGTTCCAACATCGATCATCAATGCAGTGGACAGTTTCTTCATTGAAAACAATGGATCATGAATGCGCAACATTCATCTTTACATTATGACATCTTTACAAAGCAGGATCACACTTAGGAGAAAGCTGTCATTCAATAACGTAAAAGGCCAAAACAAGGATTCACATAGCAGGATCACTGGATATATTTTAGACAAAGATGCAGATTTAAAAAGATGGTGTAGCCCAGTCTGCATCACTGACAAGGAAAGGATTCTGTGTCTGGTAGCAAAGGATGCTTTTACACAGGCAAGGGTACAGAAGGGCAGGGCCAGATTAAGAGCATCATGGGCCTGGTGCTGAGGATTTTGGTGGGCCTTTCATGCTCCCAACATTGTGGGAACAGTTTGGAGATGGCCCTTTCCTGTTCCAACATGATTGCGCACTAGTGCACAAAGCAAGGTCCATAAAGACATGGATGAATAAGTTTGGGGTGGAGGATCTTGACTGGCCTGCACAGAGTCCTAACCTCCACCCAATAGAACACCTTTTGGCTGAATTAGAGCAGAGACTGCGAGCGAGGCCTTCTCGTCCACATCAGTGCCTGACCTCACAAATGTGCTTCTGGTCAAACATTCCCATAGACACACTCCTAAACCTTGTGGACATCCTCCCCAGAAGAGCTGAAGCTGTTATAGATGCAAAGGGTGGGGCAACTCAATATTAAACCCTACGGACTAAGACTGGGATGCCATTAAAGTTCATGCGCATGCAAAAGCAGGCATCCCAATACTTTTGCCTAGCTAGTGTATCTGCCAAGATGGTGGTGGAACCCTCCTACATATAAATACTACATTTAGGTAAGGCCCTGAGTCAGGAGTTACGTTTAACATAGAGAGAACAAACAAGATGTAGACTGTGAGAAGATTGTGGGAGGTGTAGTTCTGACAGACTGAGGCTTGGTCTGCTGGAAGAAGGAGTTGAGGAGGAAAACTGCAAATTCTACAAGACACTGGGGCAATGGAGAGAGGTGGTTCCCTACTGTTTTCCAGGGCTAAAGGGAAGAAGTGTGGAGGCTGTATGCACATTTGGCTGCTGGAAGACTGCTGAGAGGGAGAAAGGGACAGAGACAGACATCTGAGGACATTGGAAAAAGCCAGAGATGTTGTTGGGGTCACCCCGCTGCCTGACCAAGGGGAAGGACGCTCCAGACAGTGACTTCCACATTACACTTTGACAAAAGAGGGACAGTGTTGCCTGTGATTGTCAAAGAACCAGTGACATTATGATTGCCTAAAGATGCATTATCCTGAGCGCTCCAACATAACAGTTGGGCCCCAAAGAGCTGGTCAGCAGAAGAGAGTGTATTACAGACTGCTGAACTGTTAGAGTGGCATAATTCTCCTTGGTTAGTATTGCCCCCGTATAGGGTTTAGGAGAAGTTGCTCTCTACATCTATTGCTTGTTTTTACAGTATAATTATTTGCACTGTTCACCTGTTTACAATGTATTCTTTGCTATAGTTGACCTATTTTCTGTATCATTGCTGTTGTTTCATATCTCTTTTCCCACTGGAGTACTGCATATGCATTAAATATTCCCCACCCGGTCAAGTGTGTCAGAGTGCGTGGTACTATTTTCAGAGTCATGGGCACAGGAAAAGGGGACCTTTTCAGTGGCTCCTTTGGCGGCGCTACTAGAAAACAACTTTGAAATTACATTAACATGTTTAACCTCTTACCAGCCGCATAATGCATATATGCAGTGGCAGACACAGTGGGCTTAACGCTAATCCGTCGCACATATGCATCCATGGTTTGGTGAGTGTGTGTGTTGAGAGCGTGCTTACTACAAACCCCCAGCACACTGACTGAGCTTTCATTGCCAGCTATCGGTCACAGCTTCTGATTGGGAACCAGCAAGACGGACTCTTGATCAAGAGCCAATCAAATCAGTCACTTTTATAAGCTCATTAAAGAGCCAGGGAGGCCTCATAGAAGGGGTTAAGCTTAAATGAAATTTAGCAATTGTATTTAGAGCTACTCAGATAAATAAGTCAAAGTGTTGTGACTGCCTCTAGTAACCAGTAGAAATATGTTTGTTTACACTGGCTTAGAAATCTAAAACCATGCCAACGTGAAAGCACAGCTAGACCATCTGGCTGCCCTCTCACTATACTCCTATAAGACAAACTTGCATGAGATCACATGTAAGATCTGTCAAAAATGTTTACGGAAATGTGAGATCAGCCTTAAAAATGCTGTTTTCAGGGATCATCTCAATTTCCACTGTGTTCATGATGATAATTAGAGAATGTACATGTTTGCTAAACTACAAGCTTCCAGGATATGGCTAAAACCACAGGAAAAGCCTGTCTCCAGGTGCAAGCTTGTGTGTTAGTTGACAGCTGTAAAAATCTTATCTATTTAAAATAATTAAATACTTCTTTATAGTCAAAGAAATGTCAGCTAGATGGAAAATGCACATTCACTGTAAGTATTGCTTTAGGGGGGTGAAGCACCTCTTTTAAAGCAATAATGTCTGAGGTCTTAGGCTGTTCAACATCATCTGAATAGTGCTGGAATGGAGGGTTTAAATGTAAACTTTCCAACTTATGTCTAGCTTAGACTGAAATATATTTTATGCTTTTACTCTTACCCTCTCCTTGTCAAAAAGGTAAATAGTGGAGCGCTATTGGTAAAATATCAGATTAAAAACATGCATACAGAGGGTAAACAGTGGCAGATAACTAAAGAGTAATGATTGGAGGTCAATGAGGGCAAATAATATAATTATAAGACCATTTCTTATACACGTGCCTCAAGGCTGGGCACCTAGGAATAAATAAAACAGACAAAATACCTTATGTATATAACACAGTACAATGATCCTGGGTGAATTCTGAGGCATATATTACTTTTGGAAAATAGTTATATGTAGTCCTCATCCGAGAGAAAGTATGCATGCACCCAGACTGGAAACAGTGCAATAAAATAATCAAATACGTTTACACATAAAGTTCGGTCTCAACATCATGGATATTGATAGATGTCTATGAACCAAGCTGGTATTGAAGATTGTGCTTCCCTTCACCGGTGTATGAGTAGTGCAATAAATGAAATTTTCAGTGAGTTTTGGTGTTATGGGTGACACCCTTATAGATACTAGCCTCTCACCTGAGAAGTGCTAGTATATTAGCACATAAAGATTTCTTTGTGTCGTGGGCGTCACAACGACCTCTAGGGGTCTCCGGTGTGTGTTGTCTCAGCTATGCAGTAGTGACTTGTGTTTCTTCCAGGGGGTGTCCCGGCTTTCTTTAAACGTTTTCCCTCATCATATGTAAAAGTATATAAAAAAACAAAATACACTCCTTCTGGTGTGATAACGTTTTGATAAAAACAGGTTTATTTAAAACTTTTGTATTAAAACTCACATTTTGTAGATAGAAAACTGATAAAATCTCCCATGAGCACCAAGCTCGTTTCCTTTCAGCATTAACTTTTCCAACAACCTCTGCTACCGCCCTACGCGTTACGCCACACTCCTCGTGACTTCTTCAAATGGGGATGATAGTGCAGCATAACACTTTGGGTAGTAAAATTGTACATTTTGTATAGAGATGTGTACAACAGATCAAAAAAGGGACAACTGAGGCTGCACAAGGGACAGAGTTACTTGATGTCAAAGAGGGACAGTCATTCCAAATGAGGGACAGTAGGGAGCTACAGTATCTCACAAAAGTGAGTACACCCCTCACATTTTTGTAAATATTTTATTATATCTTTTCATGAACCACTGGCAACAAAAGTGAGTACACCCCTAAGTGAAAATATCCAAATTGGGCCCAATTAGCCATTTTCCCTCCCCGGTGTCATGTGACTCGTTAGTGTTACAAGGTCTCAGGTGTGAATGGGGATCAGGTGTGTTAAATTTGGTGTTATCGCTCTCACTCTCTCATACTGGTCACTGGAAGTTCAACATGGCACCTAATGGCAAAGAACTCTGAGGATCTGAAAAAAATAATTGTTGCTCTACATAAATATGGCGTAGGCTATAAGAAGACTGCCAAGACCTTGAAACTCAGCTGCAGCACGGTGGCCAAGACCATACAGCAGTTTAACAGGACAGGTTCCACTCAGAACAGGCCTCGCCATGGTTGACCAAAGAAGTTGAGTGCACGTGCTCAGCGTGATATCCAGAGGTTGTCTTTGGGAAATAGACATATGAGTGCTGCCAGCATTGCTGCAGAGGTTAAAGAGGTGGGGGGTCAGCCTGTCAGTGCTCAGACCATACACTGCTCACTGCATCAAATTGGTCTGCATGGTTGTTGTCCCAGAAGGAAGCCTCTTCTAAAGATGATGCACAAGAAAGCCCACAAGCAGTTTGCTGAAGACAAGCAGACTAAGGACATGTATTACTGGAACCATGTCCTGTGGTCTGATGAGACCAAAATAAACATATTTGGTTCAGATGGTGTCAAGTGAGTGTGGCGGCAACCAGGTGAGAAGTGCAAAGACAAGTGTGTCTTGCCTATAGTCAAGCATGGTGGTGGGATTCTCATGGTCTGGGGCTGCATAAGTGCTGCCTGCACTAGGGAGCTACAGTTCATTGAGGAAACCATGAATGCCAACTTGTACGGTGACATACCGAAGCAGAGCATAATCCTCTTCCTTCGTCCGCCATATGCTCTCTCTTGATTTAAGTATAGACATAGTCACTATTGAGTAGTCTGATAGAGAGGTGTCAATAATTTGGAATCTGGGACACATTCGGTAATTGATGTGTGGCGATAAAAATGTGGTTAGTCTGCTCATAGGATTGGTGTGGGCTGGAGTAATGAGTATAGTCAAGTTTTGAGGGGTTTATCTCTCGCCAAACGTCTGCCAAACCCTGAGAGTGGATGAATTTAGCTATTTTAAGGCTTGTCTTGGTGGGGCAGGTTAAGAGTGCTCTGGAGGGATTGGACTTATCCAGTCCCTGGTCAAACGCCATGTTTGAAACCCCCCCCCCCCAGAATGGGAGTCCTCTCCAGGAGGGGGTTCAAGGCAGCCCATATAGACTGAAACAATTTGACTTGGCCTTTGTTGGGGGCATAGTAAGAAATAAAGGAGTATAGGTGGTTGTCTATGTACCCTTTTACCAAAAGGAATCTCCTTAAAGTCAGCCTTCCAGGTAAAGTTGCAAGTCTTAGAAAACAGCATGGCCACTCCCTTAGGCTTGCCCTCTGCATTTGCCAGGAAGAAGATGGGGTAATGGTGGTGGAGAAACTTGGGGCTATATCACTGGGGAAAATGGGTTTCTTGAAACATAGCTATATCCAATTTGAGGGAGTTTGTGGCCAGTTTAAGATTAGGCATTGTGATTTTAGCCATGGAACAGGTACAATGGGGAGATGTCAATAACTATGTCACTTACCTTGTAAGGGCCACTACTCCGGGAACCGGTAGTGAAGGAATTACATACAGGATGAACACACTTGTGGAACAATTGCGGTGAGCCTGGTGAATGACTGAAACACAGAGAAAGGTTAATTTCCACAAAAGAAAAGAGGGTGCTGTAGAGAGAGATAGGAGACAGCTTAGAAGGGGATGATGAAAGTGGAGAGAATACACCATCCTCAAAAAAAGTTGGTCAGAACCCAGGGGAAAAGACAAACCCCTGGGACTCGCATGACCAAATGTTTGATCCATTTCAGACAGCCTATCCCCCAGAGCCCGAAGAGCCTGTGGAGGCACATGGGTGGCAACCAGAACCAAGGCACCCTTCAAAATACAAACTAAAATACTGAACTAATAAAGAGACCATCTAAATGGAAAGGGGTGCTTAGTGACCCCGGGAGAATTATGGGTCAGGTCACCCCTCTCTTCGCCCCATGAGGGGGAGGGGGTGAGGGCCCTAGGTCTGCGATTAAATTGCAGAGGGACCTAAGTCAAATCAAATATGAAGTAAAACACTTGAACTTGTTGTGTTAAGAAGAAACTTGAGGCCCTGGTTAAAAACGTACATATGGAAAAAAAAAAAAATTTCCAGAGGCCCAGTAGCCAGGAAACAACGAGAAACCATGTAAAACACAAAACAAACTGTAAGGTGGTGAGGAGCTACAGTTCCAATCAACAGGGGTGAAGGCAACTGAAGCCATCAGCCTAGATGAGGTGATGCAGGGTTAGGTAGGAGCTGAGGACAGAAATGCATCTCAGGTCAGGCCATTGTCTTTCGACCTCTTGGATTTTGACTTGTTCCACAGAGGGTTCAGAAGGCTTGTAGGAGGCGGTCCTTTTCAAAGAATTAAGGCTTGAGTTTGAAGTGTCCATGTCCGCTTCCTGAGTGATGAGTTTTTAGGGACAGAAGAATTTTCTACCCTTCCTGTAGGCTTGAGAAGGAGTGTTGCTTTATTTTGTAGTAGAATTTCAATGAAAAAGGGAAGGACCACCTGTATTTGATGTTATTCTGATTAAGGACCGTGAGAAGGGGTTTTAGGGCCTGTCTACGCTAAATTATGGTTTGGGATAAATCTGAAAAGATAAGGACTGAGTGACCTTGGAATGTCACTTGTTTAATAGCCCTGGATTGCTTCATTACCAAAACCCTCGACCCAGCAGGGATTCAGTGGAGGCAAGGGATGGTGACAGGTGCTGTAGGATACTGGGCTGGCAGACTGGTGTGTAGGTGAAGGAGGCTGGAGCAATCACTTGCCTGCATTCTTGCTGTCCCTCCATGCCTGGGGTGTGCTGCCAGGCCGCGGTGGCCATCTTGGTACACCCTGACGGACCTGCCCTGTCATATTGCAGCTCTAGGTCCCTTCAGACTGAGCTCCTGGACATATTGTAGATGTCCTGGGTGGCTCAGGGGTCCGGATTGCTAGAAGGCACTGGTCCCGGAGAGTTTAGGTGAGTGCTGTGGGCATCATTTGGCCTGGGTGCTGCGGAAGTCTGGGCTCAAGCGGCCATCTTGGATCTTTCGCACATGCGCTCTCTGACCCAGACACTATTAAGACAATTAACACTGCATAATACACAGCTTAGTTTACAGTGCAGCAGTCACGACTATATGACATAAATACCAGCATATAGAGTACAGCAGTCAGTATAGGAAAGTAAAACATAACTTAGAGAATGCAGGGGTCAGGAGTAGAACACACAGAACAAGATAATGAATACAAGGGAGCATGTAGAATAGTGCCAACTGCAGGTCAGTGGAATGCAAAAATGTCCAGGTGTTCGCAGTCAGTGAGAGGTAAAAATGCAAGGGCCTTAATGATTACTGGGAGAAAAAATATGAATGTGGAGAGTTCAGTAGTTTGTAACGTAGTTTTCAATCGTTTGTAAGGCAGAGTTCAGAGCTCAGTAGTTTGTAATGTAGAGTTCAGTAAGGCAGAGAAGTCAAACTACTGAACTCTGTGTTACAAAATACTGAGTTTCACAGATTAGTAGCAACCACTACATAAATAGTTATATATTAAAATAAAATAAACAAACACAACTCAAAGTTCAAGCAAAAAGAGTTAAAATGTGTAATAGAGCAATATTATCAGTTCAAGATCGCAAAAAAAAAAAAAAGGTGCCAAGCCAAAAACTGTGCCAGATGAATAGCAATTGTGCTCTACTTCATGCCCGCAATTACTATAGTCTTGTAATCCAATTGCTCGGAGGAGCTCATATGCATCCTGGATCACCGACCTTCTCCCGGTCTTTCTCTCATACAGTGCATGGCCTTCGTACACAGCCAGACAGGAGAGCGTCACCCTGGGTTCTCAGAAAGCACCTTTGCGCAATGGTCCCAGCAAGCTTATTGACATTTCCTTAGCAACTGATAGTGGCACTGGTTTGCAGGGTGTGGGTGGGCGGCACATACAGCAACTGTGCAGCATTAATGCTGATTTAAAAAAAAAACACCAGACTGTCAGCGCTGTTAGAAAAAAAGTTGAGCTGGCAGGGGAAAAAGTTTCTTGTAACTGTGTGCCTTAGATGGGGCAGTTTTTTTTTACTTTTGCCACAGTACCCCTGGGGACTCTTAGCAGCACCCCTAGATCCATACTTGGGAGGCATACCATGGTATAACACAGCATTACAGCCCTGTACAAGAAAAAAGGAAGTACATAGTATAAAATAAAAATATCTGCTGGAATAGCACAGCAGCAAAAATCAAAGTGATACTAAGTACACGCTGTTTCATTTAGATTGTCCCTTCTATTCCTATATGTGGATGATGGTAATGTAATTATTTTAATTTAAAAAAAATCTTAGTACCTTTTTCCTAATCAATATACAGCTGTGTATCATAAGCAGGATGAGCTTCTAGTCTTCTGCTACTGGTCACATGTTCAAAATGAAATAAACAGCCTTTGAAATACAGAGTAACAATAAATAAATAGAGTTGAGCGGACACCTGGATGTTCGGGTTCGGCGGGTTCGGCCGAACTTCACGAAAAAGTTTGAATTCGGCCCAGAACCCCATTGAAGTCAATGGTGACCCGAACTTTTGGGCACTAAAATGGCTCTAAAAAAGTCCTGGAAAGGGCTAGAGGGCTGCAAAATGGGGTAAGAGTAGGACAAGTGCCCTGCAAAGAAATGTAGATAGGGAAATAACTTAAAATCACAATCAAAAAATGGAGGAGGAGGTGGATGTGGAGTAGGAGGTTGAGGAGGCGGTGACCGTGACGGTGTATGTGGAAGTGGCGGTGGAGGAGGAGGAGGTAGCCAACACTGTTTTTTGTTTGTTTTTTTTTTTTCTACTTGGGGTAGCCCCCAAAATATTGAGACATATTACAAAAAAAAAAATATCACTATCTGCAGACAAACCCAGAGATGTTCTAGCACGAGTTCACTTTTTCCATATAAAACGTACCATGGTTTATTTTTCATGTTTCTCCTGTTACAAATTCCAATAAAGACTTATGTTCTATAAAAAAAAAAAAAGAATAAGTTCACTTAAGAATACCAATGGCTGTGTGAGTCCGGTATAAAATGTCTATTCTGCACAAGGTACACACAAGTCTTGTGGGATCCATGCCTGGTTCATTTTAATAAACGTTAGCTTGTCTACGTTGGCTGTGGCCCCCTGCCGTGCTAAACACACATTCAGACAATACACTGGCTGCAGGGCAGGCCAGCACCTCCAAGGCATAAAGGGCAAGCTCAGGCCATGTGCCCAATTTGGAGACCCAGAAGTTGAATGGGACAGACCCATCAGTCAGTACGTGTAGGCGTGTGCGCACATACTGTTCCACCATGTTGCTGAAATGCTGCCTCCTGCTAAGACGTTGCCTATCAACTGGTGGTGCTGTTTGTTGTGGCGGGCTGCTGACAAAGCTTTTCCACATTTCGGCCATGCTAACCCTGCCTTCTGAGGTGCTGGCGGTGCCACAGCTGCATTGGCGACCTCTTCCTCCTCCTCTGCCTTCGTCTTGTGCTTCCACTGAGCCCCAGGTGTCATTTGGGGACGCCCTTAGCAGTGTGTCTACCAGCGTGCGCTTGTAGTCGCGCATCTTCCGATCACGCTCCAGTGAGGGAATTAAGAACGGCACGTTGTCCTTGTAACAGGGATCCAGCAGGGTGGCCACCCAGTAACCAGCGCAAGTTACAATGAGGGAAACTCGGCTGTTGTTGCGCAGGCACTGCAGCATGTAGTCGCTCATGTATGCCAGGCTGCCCAGAGGCAAAGACAAGCTGTCATCTGTGGGAGGTGTAACATCTGCGTCCTCCGTATCCCCCCCAGCCACGCTCCAATGATGCCCACGAGCTGCGTTGGGTGCCACCCTGCTGTGAACACGGTTCCTCCTCCTCCTCATCATCCTCCTCATCCTCCAGAACTGTGCCCTGGCTTGAAAATTTTTACCTGGCCTATGCTGGTGCAGGAACCCACCCTCCGAGCCACTTGTGAATGACTGGCCTGATAACCGTGGAAATGACCCCTCTTCCTCCTCCAAAAAGTGTTTTTTCAAGGAGACATAGAAGTGGGGTAGTAACTCTGAGAACAGCGTCATCGGCACTGGCCATGTTGGTGGAGTACTCGAAACACCTCAATATGGTACACAGGTCTCGCATGGAGGCCCACTCATTGGTGGTGAAGTGGTGCTGTTCTGCAGAGCGACTGACTCGTGCGTGCTGCAGCTGAAACTCCACTATTGCCTGCTGCTGTTCACACAGTCTCTCCAGCATGTGCAAGGTGGAGTTCCACCTTGTGAGCACGTCGCATAGGAGGCGGTGAGCGGGAAGGCCGAAGTTCCGCTGCAGCGCAGACAGGCGAGCAGCAGCAGGGTGAGAACACCGAAAGCGTGCACAGACGGCCCACACTTTCTGCAGCAGCTCTGACATATCCGGGTAGCTTTTTAGAAGTTTCTGCAACACCAAATTCAGCACATGCGCTAGGCAAGGGATGTGCGTCAAACTGGCTAGGCCCAGAGCTGCTACGAGATTTCGCCCATTATCGCACACCACCAGGCCGGGCTTGAGGCTCAGTGGCAACAACCACTCATCGTCTGTTGTTTCAATGCTCGTCCACAGCTCCTGCGCAGTGTAGGGTTTATCCCCCAAACATATCACTTTTAAAACAGCCTGCTGTAGTTTCCCCCTGGATGTGCTGATGTTGGTGGTGAAGGTGTTACGCTGACCGGATGAGAAGGTGGAAGAGGAGGAGGAAGCGGAGTAGGAGGAGGAGGCAACAGGAGGCAAAGAGAAATGCCCTGCAATCTTCGGTGGCGGAAGGACACGCGCCAAACTGCTATCCGCCTCAGGCCCACCCGCCACTACATTTGTCCAGTGTGCAGTTAGCGAGATATAGTGTCCCTGCCCATGCTTACTGGTCCACGTATCAGTGGTTATGTGGACCTTG
>BLSH010373387.1:519484-551919 GCA_018402905.1 Glandirana rugosa | reverse complement strand
AAATTGGTGAAGTTATGGCCTGCAAATATGGGGGAAGGACGGGTCTGGTTAAAAGTTCGAAAGTCGCGAGAGTGTGAAACTGTTAATGAGAGAGTACGATGTGACGTGGGTTTGTTGTAAAAATAGTAAAAAAAGTGTGTTTATCGCGAAAGAAAACCACCATAAATTCTTGGAGACCCAAAAAATAAAAAACGTTGTATTAACTTTTATCACGCTTTTACAACTTTTTTTTGTGAAAAAAAATCAAAGACACTATTTTAAAACGTTTATTCATTAAAAACAGGTATTTAAACCCGGTTTTGGATATGACGATGGATAGAAACCATTTTTTATTTTTACCAAAGATAGGTAGCAGTATAGGTTTTGGCCCAAATTTATGGACAAAAATTACTTATTTGCAAAATTTTATCACAGAAACTAAAAAAAAGTGTTTTTTTTCAACATTTTCGCACTATTTTCAATTATGTTGCAAAAAATAAAAAACCCAGAGGTTCTTAAATACCACCAAAAGAAAGCGCTATTTGTGTGAAAAAAATGATAAAAATGTTGTTTGGGTGCAGTGTAGCATGAGAGAGTAATTGTCAAAGTGTGAGAGCGCTGAAAGCTTGAAAATTGGTCTGGGCAGGAAGGGGGTATAAACGTCCGGTATTGAAGTGGTTAAACCAGCAATGTCGACACACTTTTTAATTTTGTGCAAGAAATGCACAGCAAGGTGCAAATGTACTATGTAGCACTATTTTTTAAACCAGCAATATCGATGTACTTTTTAATTATGTGCAAGAAATGCACAGCAAGGTGCAAATGTACTATGTAGCACTATTTTTTTATTTTTTTTTAAACCAGCAATGTCGACGCACTTTTTAATTTTGTGCAAGAAATGCACAGCAAGGTGCAAATGTACTATGTAGCACTATTTTTTATTATTTTTTTAAACCAGCAATGTCGACGCACTTTTTAATTTTGTGCAAGAAATGCATAGCAAGGTGCAAATGTACTATGTAGCACTATCTATTATTCTTTTTTTTACACCAGCAATGTAGACGCACTTTTTATTTTTGTGCAAGAAATGCACCGTTGGCCGCAAATGTAATATTTGGAATATTGTTTTTTTTTTAAACCAGCAATGTAGACGTACTTTTTATTTTTGTGCAAGAAATGCACCGCTGGCCGCAAATGTAGTATTTAGAATTTTTTTTTTAAACCAGCAATGTAGATGCACTTTTTATTTTTGTGCAAGAAATGCACCACTGGCCGCAAATGTAGCATTTAGAATTTTTTTTTTAAACCAGCAATGTAGACGCACTTTTTATTTTTGTGCAAGAAATGCACCACTGGCTGCAAATGTAGTATTTAGAATTTTTTTTTTAAACCAGCAATGTAGACGCACTTTTTATTTTTGTGCAAGAAATGTACCGCTGGCCGCAAATGTAGTATTTCGAATATTGTTTTTTTTTTAAACCAGCAATGTTGACGCACTTTTTGTTTTTGTGCAAGAAATACACCACTGGCCGCAAATGTAGTATTTCGATTTTTTTTTTTTTAAACCAGCAATGTAGACGCACTTTTTATTTTTGTGCAAGAAATGCACCGCTGGCCGCAAATGTTATATTTTGCACAAAAAAAAAAAATGTAATTTGTCTAACTGAAATGTAAAAGCAGTATTTAAATATGCCAAAATGTTGCCAACCGAACTAACAAAACACGATTAACACGTTCCCGACCGCGCGCCGTGTTTTCACGGTGGCAGTCGGGATGCTGAGCGCGAATCACCGTAAAAAGACGGTGATCTGCAATCAGCCATTAGGGGGCGCGCGCGCACCCGCCGCACTTCTGAGGAGTGTGCCCGCGGCTCGGGCGGACCCGATGTCCGCCGGCGAGCTGCGATGAGCGGCCACAGGGAAAGAACGGGGAACCACCGATGTAAACACGGCGGTTCCCCGCTCTGTTAGTAGGGGCATGAGAGATCTACTGATCCCTGTCACTGGGATCAGTTAGATCTCTCATGCCCATGGTAGTTCAACCCCCCCACAGTGAGAACACACCCAGGGAACACAGTTAACCCCTAGCTCTCCACCCCCAGGTTAACCCCTTCACTGCCAATGCCATTTATACAGTAATCAGTGGACATTTAAATTTCTGATCGCTGAATAAATGTAATTGGTCCCAAAATAGTGTCAAAAATGTCCGACATGTCCACCGAAATATTGCATTACCGCTAAAAATCGCAGATCGCCGCCATTACTAGTAAAAAATTTAAAAAAAAATAAAAACCCCAGAAATTAATTCTCACCATCCGTAAACGCTGCCACTTTTGTGCAAAGCAATCAATAAATGCAGATTGTGATTTTTTTATGACAAATATGAGGAATTATATAAATCAACCAAAAACTGTGAAAAAAATGTTTTTTTATATATTTTTTTTGGATTTGAATTGTAGCAAAAAGTAAGAAATTTGGGTTTTTTTGCAAAATGGTCGCTCTTCTTTTGTTTATAGCGGCGATCAGAAATGGCGCAGAGGCGATCAAATACCACCAAAAGAAAGCTCTGTTTGTGGGGAAAAAAAGGATGCAAATTTTGTTTGGGTGCAATGTCGCACGACCGCGCAATTGTCAGTTAGAGCAACGCAGCGCCGAATCGCAAAAAGTGCTCTGGTCCTAAAGCTGGAAAACCTTCCGGTTGGTAAGTGGTTAAAGTAGTGTCCCTGACACACAAGTAGTTGCAAGTGCTCTGCACTTGCAAAAATGGCTGCAAACGCCCACCTAACAAATGACTGCAAACGCCCACCCAAACAAAAATCTACTCTAGCACCCACCTGCCAATAAATCGCTGTTTTTAACAGATTTTCTAAAGCTAATCTGTCCCTCACAGCAGCAGCAGCATTCTCTCCCTACACTAGTATGAGATGATTTTCTAAAGCTAATCTGTCCCTGGCAGCAGCAGCATCCTCTCCTTACACTAGTATGAGATGATGTGACATGCAGCACTACGTGACTCCAGCTTATATAGAGGCTGGGTCACATGATGCACTGGCCAATCACAGCCATGCTATTAGTAGGCATGGCTGTGATGGCTTCTAAGGGCAAACAAGTGAAACGCTTGTTGATTGGCTGCTCTGCAGCTATTCAACAGGCGCAAAAAAGGAGCGAAAAAATACCCGAACCCAGACTTTTTCTCAAATGTCCAGGTTCGGGTCACGGACACCCTAAAGTCTGGTACAAACCCGAACTTTACAGTTCGGGTTCGCTCAACTCTATAAATAAATAATATCAATAAAATTTGTGAAAAAAATCAGCGCAAATATATATCCAAAAAATTACTTTTATAAATCTGTTTGTTGAGCTGCTAGCACCTAAAATGTGAAACCACTTTTCTTCACCTTAAATCAATTGTAATAAAAAATAGTGCAGCGCATTCAACTCTATGTTAACTGTTATTGTGTTGTATATAAAAAAATGTACCACCATAATATAAGTCAAAATTCAATACCAATAAATATTGTGACCACTCTCAATAGTGTAAAAAAAAAAAAAAAAAAAAAAACACAAAATAACTTCACATATCAGTGCAATAATGTTAGTGCAATAAATAATAGTCCATAAAGGAAAAGGTGAAAATGTGGCCAATATAAAATGTCAATCCGTAAATGAAGAGATCCCTTAGACAGAAAAATCCCAGTGGTGACTAAATGAAATTCACAGCACACGTGTAGAAAATTCAATCCTCCACCAGGTGAATCAGCCTCTCACCTCAATGTGGGCAAAGTAGCGCCTTTTACCCTCCCTGGGGCTACTGGGGGTCTCTGGGTTTGATCTCCCTTCCGGTCTCCTTCTCTTTATTATTATGGTTCTATGGCCTCCAATCTCCCCAATTCATCCCAGCATTGATCATGTAAAATAAAAGGTGCAATCTAGTGCTCTCTGTATAAAATATTTTAATGATCGCTAAAAGAGCAGTAAATGCGCTTACAATAAAAAGCACTGTAAAGCGGGCTACAAACCGCGTCAGATACAAGCAGCTGGAGCGTGATGTGGGATAGCCGGCTCTTCCCCTCGGACGCGTGTCGTCACAGACAGGACTTCCTCAGCAAGGGGAAGACCCGCGTGTATGTGGCGGATGTCATACGTCACACAGACGCCGAGGGGAGGGGGCGAGTACCGGGCGGAAAGCCACAACATGGAAAAGAGGAATTGCCTATTCCCGTTTGTGCGTGCGCATCTCTGCCACAGCGAGTCCCGCCCATGTGACGGGCGGGAAACCCACAGTGGCAGCGGGCATCGCTCCCTCCAGGCGCCGCGGAAAAAGAAAAAATGTGATAGCCAAAAAGATACATGGCTGTTGGTTCTGGCTATGGCACTTCTTAGGCTGACCACCTTTTGCTCTATGTAAGCTCCTTAGTCTCTATGCCCGTTTGTAATTTTTTGCCCCAAATACATATTTCTATATACTTTTTGGCTATGTATCTTGTTGGAGTGCTCACTACCAAATTAAGAGTATTTGTAACCCACAGGGAAGCATTGTGTTGGTGTTCTCATGACAGGCATTCAAGGCCTTCACAGCTCCTGTTTTGCAGCACAGACTCCTGTGCAGGCAGGCAGCTCTTAGATGCACTTTGAGCTCTGCAGATTTCTCTGGTGCCTAGTGGGAACTCAGATAGCCTCTTTGACCTGCAGACAGCTCTCTCTCCCCTGCAGCTCACAATCTAACTTCTTCTGCCCTGGGAATGTACTCTTCCTTCACTGTCCTGTGCTCTCTGCAGCCTGCCTTTGCACACCAATCCATGTGGTTCTCTCTCCCTCCAGGAATATGGGCTTTCCTCCTCTCTCAGGTGACGGTAGGCAGGACTAGAGATCCAACTTCAATCCCAGTTCTTCTTTGGTCTTCAAGAAAATGTCCACTGCCTCACCTATACTCAGAATTCTTCATTCTCTCACTTCTGTTTATAAAATGCATCACCTCCTGCTGGTGCCTCCCTTCTCCTGTTATCTGTCCATCAAGGCCAGGGAGGAAGAAACAAGCTGCACTAAGGCCAAGAATATGGCTCTGCCTTAAAGGGGCTGCAAACCCGAGCTACATATTATTGTGGTGTACCTGAGAACAAGCATGAGACTGAGATTTGCTGATGTGTTTTGTGTCATAATATCACTGGAGTAAATTATAGAATCAAATTCCCAGGATATGATTATCACTCGGCTCTTATTTCTAAGCTATGAACAATGTGATTATTTGTTGAAATCTCTTTCAAAACACTTCAATATTCTTGAATTAAATTTTTTCTGAGAATGTTCTTTAATCTGTCATTGCTACTTTTCATTCTGCAGTTGCTAGATGACTGACCCAAATGGATCCTCTTTGTTCCAGTTTTTAACCACTTCAGCCCCGGAAGGATTTCACACTTTAGGACCAGAGCCCTTTTTGCGATTCGGCACTGCGTCGCTTTAACTGACAATTGCGCGTCATGCGACGTTGTACCCAAACGAAATTTGCGTCCTTTTTTTCCCACAAATAGAGCTTTCTTTTGGTGGTATTTGATCACCGCTGCATCATTTCTGATCGCCGCTATAAACAAAAGAATAGCGACAATTTTGCAAAAAAACCCCAAATTTCTTACTTTTTGCTAAAATACAAATCCAAAAAAAAACAAACATTTTTTTTCATCGGTTTTGGCCGATTTATATTCTTCCTCATATTTGTAATAAAAAAATCGCAATCGGCGTTTATTGATTGGTTTGCGCAAAAGTGGTTGCGTTTACGGATGATGAGAATTCATTTCTGGGGTTTTTATTTTTTTTTATTTTTTACTAGTACTGGCGGCGATCTGCGATTTTTAGTGGTACTGCGATATTGGGGCGGACATGTCGGAACATTTTGACACTTTTTTGGGACCATTGGCATTTATACAGCGATCAGTGCTATAAAAATGCACTGATTACTGTGTAAATGCCATTGGCAGTGAAGGGGTTAACCTGCAGGGGGCGCTCTAAGGGTTAACAGTGTTCCCTGGGCGTGTTCTAACTGTGGGGGGACTGCCCTAGCTGGGGAAGGGAAGCAATCACAGCTTCCGTGTAGAGGAAGGCTGTGATCACAGCCCTTCCCCCCTCACAGAACGGAGGTCCGTGCTTACTTACACGGACCTCCGTTCTTTCACTCCGGGGGGGGGGCATCGCGGGTGGCCGGCGGAGATCGACTCCGCCGCACCCGCTCCCTGGCCCTCCCCGAACACAGTGAGCGTGCGGGCGCGCCTCCGGCGGCGTGCGCGCGCTCACTGGGCGCGATCCCACGGTCGCCGTCATGTGACGGCGATCCGCGTTACAGAGCCACTCTGTTGCCATCAAATGCCGATCAGCCGTCGGCAAGTGGTTAAAGTGTTAGTAAAGCCAGGACCCTGCATTCACTATATCTGGTCTCCCACAGTACACAGAACATGGAAATGCAATTATTTTAGTAAATATAAACTGCTAAATACCTTTTCTCATCAGCAGTTAGAGCAGTCTTGTGACTTCTATCAATGTCCAGCTGAGCACTGGTTGAAGCTTGTAGGAGGAGTTTACTGACTGTCCTATGAGACTGCAAGACCACTGACCCTCTGTCTGGACAGTAGTGCTGATTGATCCTGTGCTGATCACATGCACCCTCCCCAACAAAAAAAAACCTCTCTAGCAATACACACCAAACTGAGCATGTGCAGCCTCCATAGACTCCCGTGTTATCAGGAAATTATTAGGGGACAGTGGAAGGAGGGGAGGATCTGTGCATACAAGATCAAACATCCTTTTTACACAATGCGGAGGATTAACCCCTCAGGTTCCACAGTGAGTATTACAAGCATGCTTTACTGCATATGCAGACTGATTTTACGGTTGTGTGTTTAGTAACATTTCAAGTCACAAACCTAGAACAAGTGCACAGATAAGTACTTTTGACTTTACTCAGGGAACTAGCATTTTCAGAAGGAAGTCTTCAAGTGAATATAAATATTTGCATTAATGATCAGTAGCATTATTCCGCTATTCAAAATTGTACTTCAATTTTAATTTAATTGTACCAATTATGGACATGTTTATGACATTTGTTTATTATTTTCTCTACTTTGAAAGGTTTGTCTATATGGTTTGGGAACTAAACATGTGTATGATCTCCTTTTATACGGCTTAATATGCAGTCATCCCGACCAAATTATGCATTTGTGACGTGCCAGTAATCAGTATATAGATCAGTAAGGAAAATATTGGAGACAGAGTTAAGAAGATGATTGCATCTACAGGGACAAATCAAGCCTTTGGCATTGTAAGAAGATAGACAGTTACTAAATTATTGAAGTATCTCAAACAGGATGCTTGTTTACTTATTAAGACTTACACGACTCATCAGGAGCTGCACTCATAAGGCATGCCTTCTAAAAATCTCATAGGTAGGCACAAATACATCATTTACTATTGATTTGGTGTAAAATCAAATTAGTTATAGTGAAGATTCACAGAAGTGCTTAGATTACTAAATCAAATGTAATTAGTATAGTTCTATTAGATGTCTTAAACTAAAGTTAAAAAAATATATTTTCACATCTACAGTTAAATGTCCACCCACCACAAAAAACAAAAAAAAAAAGAAAGACATTTTATAAAGTTCCATACTTATAAATCCCGTTAAGCTTTTTTTAAATGTTTTTTTTAATACTTTTCATTATTTGCATCGTCAAAAACAATTTTACAATGTATTAGGACTCATACATACTGCACATTTTGCAAGAAAGCAATGAATATCAGTTAGCAGGATTGCGGCATAGTTTATCAGATTGCATGCTTAGTTGTACAGTCACTCAACAATTACCAACCTTTACAAATATACACGTATTTTCAGCAGGAACCAGCTGAGATTCGAACCATTAATGGTACAACCTGCCTGCCGGATTTGCTTGCAAATATCGCAAGCGGCTGCTATAGCCGCTGGCAATAATCACTGTCTTCTCCCAGTAGGGACGGCTTCCCCTGCCCTTCCCTGCCCCCGCAAGAACACAATGACCCAACGGGTGGGATTCTCGCATCAACACTATCTGTGCTGATGGGGGAATCAAGCTAATTTCTATAATTTGCTCAGTTCATGGTCGGCCTAAGCCCACGAACGGGTGAAACACGTTAGAGGGGCAAGGTTAGGGAGGGGACAAGCTGAAGCCAATCTGCTATTCTATAGACTGGACAGTTTCCTAGTGTTTGCTTCTGCATTTCTTGGATATATGACTCAACAATCGAGATGAAATATGCCCTAACTGGAGCAGTAAAATGGTGATATTTGGGTTAGAAGGTTACTGCTTACCAGACTATCTAGCTATTTCAAGAAGCTGGTGGGTGAACCTGTTGACATCCATCCAAAACCAAAAATATGAGTTTTACATTGATTCACCATTGAAAGATAAACTCTCAGTAGAAAAGAGCCAAACACACATGGGTTAGATTTGCTGAGGCTCTGCTGAACATCTCAAAAGTTTGGATGCTGAATCCAAACCCCATTCAAGTGAATGGGGGCCAAATATAATAGCTAAGGAACTGACAAGGAACGTGCATGTGAGGCTGGGCCCTGCACTCCTTTTAGTTTTAACTGAATAGAGATGGAGGCACTTGGTTGTTCCAATTCGTGCCAAAAATGTCTCTCCTTTAAATATTAGGCCCTGTCCCAAAGGGATATGTATCAATGCACAGAATATTTTTATTAAATACAGTTTTGCAGGGAGCAGTGAATATAACAACGTTGAAAGGGCAACATTAAAAATGCACTATTCCTAAAAAAAAAAAATGCCTGCAAATTTATTTCGTAAATAATGCAGTGGGGACCCCCTAACTTATATACCTGATGCTCATCAAGGAGGTAATTTTGGGGGATGGCCCTCATTAGCTTATTTACAAATAAAGGGAGCTTGCAGGGATAATTGAATTAATTATGCTTTTTTTTCTATATGTCCCTTTTGCTATACATGTTTAAAAAAAATCTAGTGTGGATTTTAGTAGAGGCACCCACAAAAAAGAAATGACATAGGATCCCCCAAAAAGCAATACCAGACACTTCAGATCTGTTATGGGCTTTGAGGGAGAGTCTGGAGCAAAAACAAAAAAAATGGCATGGGCCCCCCCCCCAAATACATAGTAGATCCTTAATCCAAGCATGTAGCCTGGTATCTGGTCTCCTGAACCAATCCAAGCTCACTCACCATATTCATGTGCATCATAACCACCTCACATTGTATGACTCACCCCCTATCCCCATAAATAAAACAAAAGTTATGTATACACCGGTTAGGCCTATTATTCGTTAAAGTATAATGAACTAAATACACTCTTTTTAATGTTTGCTTTTTTTGGTTCTTTTTTTTCTGCCATCTGTGTCCCATTGGTGGAGATTTCCTTTCACTTCCTGTCCCATTGCTAAAATGGGAAATGAGAGGAATTTCTGCCAAAGTGTGGGAATCACCAGTGTCACAAGAACTAGTGTCCTCAATGGAAGATTTCCCCTCAATTAGTGTTTTGATGTCAACCCAAAGTTTTGGATTGTCTTTTACTTTCATGATGATAATGGTAAAAAGGACAAATAGAGAGGGTGAATTTCCCTAACAGGGACAAAGACAGCAATAAAAACTGACAAGTGTTCTAATCCTTCTCCACTCTATCCAAAACTAAAAAAAAAAGTTTTGCCTTTAGTTTCATAAAACTATCCTGCTGTTACCTAAGTTTACACTCTATCCTTTATAGTATCCTAATTTTGTATTACAATCCAGCCTGAGCTTCAGTAAAACAGGGCCTAGCCTTGCAATGCATAATTGTCCTCGTCCTGGCCAATTTTACACTTCAGGGTCATCTACAGTATTTTAAATATTGTAGTAAAACACTGGCCTGTACTCTTTTTCTGTAGTACATTTTAGCCAATTCTATATCATTGATTGCTATTTACACCAGAACGTGTTGCCTGAGACCTGCGTTCTGTTTTATTTTTCTGAATTGCATTCAAATTGCACTGCAGTTCCAATCTGAGGGTGTCAAGGTCAAGCTAAGAACATCCCAAATACAGGTCACAAACGCAGTGCCTTTGCCTGCATTGGATCACATGGTAGACAGGTACCATGAGATCTGGTTGCAGTGGGTTTTTTAAAGTAATGCATGCACTACTTTTAGTGCAGTCCAGTATGATTCAGCCCTTTCAAAATGAATGGGCTCAAATTGCTCAAATCGCACCACAAGTGAATCATATAGTGATTCCTGCAATTCCTGGTGTGAAGCAGCCCTAAAAGTGTCCTGCTGTTGTCCAGTTTTACACTGCTGTATGATCTATGGTCTAATAACTCTTGGCCAGCAGCAGGACAATTTTAGTTTAAGTTTAGAGATAACAGGGACAGCCTTACCAAACTTTTGGTCAATTTCTATTTGCTGACCATGGGACTTTTACCATTTGTAAAACCAAAGATAAAATGAACCAGACTGGAGTGCAGCTGAATAAAACAATTGCCTAGTTAAATATGCACTGGCAGTGTACAGTATGCTGTCATTGAGATGGTATATGAAAATCCTTACTGTTCTGCAATACAACATACAGCTTCATGGGATTCACCCAGCAAGGATTTAAAGCTTGGTATTTAAACATGGTATTTTAAAAAGTTTTTTTGCATCAGTACACGTTCCCAATGGCAGCACCCATCTTCCCATTCTCTTTTCAACACTAGTTTGTCTTTTAGCCCTAAAATGGCCAGACTTAAAAAAGAAGATTCACCACCCCCCTCCCCGACAAACTAAAAATGTAAAAAAAACAAAAAACACTCAAATTATTATTATTATACAGGATTTATATAGCGCCAACAGTTTGCGCAGCACTTTACAATAAAGAAGATACGCAGGCTTCAAATAGAAAGGGTTATTACCCCGTTAGATTTTTTTGCCATTGGTGTCCTAGTGCAGAGATTTCCCTTCACTTCATGTCCATCCAATAGCCAAACAGAAAGTGAGAAGAAATCCCTGCAAATTAAGTGAATTCCGGGGGGACTCCCAGGGGACCTGGAACTAGTGTCCCCATTTGAAAATTTCCCTTCTATTACTTTTTTGGGGACAACCCAAATTTTTCTTTTACTTTCAATTTCAATGATAATGGTAAACAGAACAAATAGAGAGGGTGAATATCCTTAAAAAGGGCACAGAAAACAATAAAAACTGACAGGTGTTCTAATTGATCTCCACTATGCAAAACTAAAAAAAGAAAGTTTTGCCTTTACTTATACTTAAAATAAAAATGTTGGAATCAAAATCTGATACCGTCAACAGTCTGCTAAACTCTCCTATTTGAGTATAGTCCTCAGTTAACATTCAACACTAACTAACTAAAGGTTAAATATCTACTGTGAGCTTGGAATACATCTCTATTACCTATACAGGGTAGCTTTAATTAAAATGTCTTTCCCAAAGCTACTTTGTTTTTTTGGGGTCCTACCAGTGAATATCCCTTCCCACATCCTCTGCATTCTCTAATTTCAGATCCCCAATTCATTTGGCACCAGAAAAAATCCAAGCTGTTCACCCAAACTATGCTCAGAGCCAGGAAACAGGGTTACCTAGATAATTCCTGGAATATCCAAATATATCCAGGTAAATTGCCCAGCTAGCAAAATATCATGCAACCACTGAAGTCCTATAGGGATAGAGGCTGATTTTGATCCCTTGGCTAAATCTAGTTCTCTGGTTATTCCAGAGCACTCACTTTACACTGAGGCAGGTTTCAGGCGCTATATCGCTAAAAATAGCGCCTGTAAAGCACCTGAAAACTGCCTCTCAATCCTCCCCAGTGTGAAAGCCCGAGTGCTTTCACACTGGGGTGGTACACTTGCAGGACGGGAAAAAAGTCCTGCAAGCAGCAACTTTGGGGTGGATTGAAATGAATGGGCACCACCCGAAAGGAGCTTCGGAAGTGCTGCAACACGGGCCCTTTTAACCCCTTCTTGGGGGTTAAAAGCAGCCCGCTATTGCACGAAAAGTGATGACAAAGTGCAGCTATAACAGCGATAAAGGCCGCTAAAATGAGTGACACTTTACGGCTAATGTCCTGTCTGCCCCAGTGTGTAAGTAGCCTAAAGCAATCCAATCACTGCTTACTCCCTCAAGGCCAGGGATGGAGTGAAGCGTTCCAGCAAACTATGTTCTCCTCATCTCTAACATCAATCCTTCCTCAAAAAACTCTTCTTTTCTACCGTAGGATTTACAAACCTAGGACTCTTTAAAACACACTCAAACCCCAAAACAAAAATGTAATATATTGCAGCCTACTAATCCTTATATGCAGTAGATGCAGTAGTTTTTTTTTTTTTTAAGGCCTATACCTATATTTTATTCTGGTGATATGGCCAATAACACACTTTATGTCTAAGGCTGGCCATACATTATACACTTTTCCTGTAAAACTTTCCTTTAGATTTACTAAAGTCATATAATATGAGGTCAAACCTAAGGACTTTCAATTTGTATGCAATCAGGTAGGCCATTGCACTACAGGGCTGAAGATAAATCTAAAGGAAATTGAATAAGAAAATTGTATCATGTCCCCCGTTAGGGTGGCTCCACTCTACGGAGGATCAATGGAGTCACACTTGGACAGCAGCTTTGTCAACCTAGTAAACTAAAGAAACTTGCTGTACCCGCCATAAAAATAAATAAATGCAGTTACATAAAATGAGTGCTGCTAAAAAAATATGTATGTAGCACACCCCATGTTTACCTATGATCCAACAAACTATGATATCAAAAACATAAATTACTTGATAAGACTCTAACAATATACATCTTTCCTCAGCAGTAGATAGATAAACATAAAACCACCAGGAAATCTAAGATTGAATGAAAACATTGTATAAGAAAGTCTCAGTGTGAATTAATAACCCTTCAAATTTGTGCAATCCTATCTGGTGTGTTCGAAACAACAATGCTGTTCTAGCCATCACCTTCCTATGCATAAATGCAGCATGAAGCAAATCTCACACATCAATGTAGATAGATCGCTCACTGTAACAAATTGACCTTTTAGTTATGAAAAGTCTAACAGTGCTTGTCTGTATTAGAAATTAAAGGTGCACTCTCTCACTTCCACTCCAAGCCATGCCGAACAGATAAAATACTCTGATAATGTAAATTCTTTTTAAAACATTTATTCACACGGCCGTTCTGTTCAGGTCCGCCTGTCCATTTTTCAGGCAGACCTGAACGGATGCGCCATGCACTTCTATGGATGAGCCGGCACTTCTGGATTCAGATAATATTTTCAATTTATTACATCATATTCATGTTACAGGCAGCATTAACTAACGCGTTTCTGCATCAAAAGTGCCTTGTTCGCAGCTTGTTTGCTGTGAACAAGGCAATTTTGATGCCGAAAACGTGTCAGATTACGCTGCCTGTAACATGAATATGATGGAATAAATTGAAGATATTATCTGAATCTAGAAGTGCCGGCTCATTTTTTGCTTTAGTGTTTGTGCTGCCTTTTGAATGCAAGGAGGGCATTCAGGAGCCAGAGCACCTGGACTGGGGTGTGGATCTTAATTTCCTGCAAGTCTGCCCGCTGACATGCCCGCTGACACCTGCCGCTCTCCGATCTGCTCCTGTACTGTAAAGCCCGACAGATGGAAACCCTATTTTTCCATCCGTCTGGGGATCGGATTCGTCTCTGCACAGTGAGCGGGGACGGATCTGTCATCTGCCGGCTCAGCGGATATCAACGGATCGATCCCTGCACAGCGGAGCCCGCACACGGACACGGCCATATTCTAGACAACACAACAAGATCAGAAGGATCGTTCAAAGACATTGGTATTTGTTACGATCAGATCCAATTATAGGTTCTTTCATTCCAGAGAATCCTGCCTTCACGTTCAGAAGAGCAAGATCTCTGAAAGATACCCTTACCTGTAGTGAATTCAAAATTGGGGGTAAAAAGGACCCCTGCAAAAGATATGGGACCTTTAAATGTGGGGGTTGCAATTTTTGTCGATTCATTGATACCCACTCTACTTTTCTACCGAATGGTGAACCATACAGACCTAAGCATTTCGCTAATTGCAATGCAAAGGGGGTGGTTTACCTCCTCCTGTGCGAGTGCGCAGCTTTTTATGTTGGTAAGACCATCAATGACTTTCAGATATGTGCACACAGACATATCCTTACCATGAAAAAATGCATCAGTGAATTGCCCCTTGGGAGACATGTAACAAAACAACATAAGGGTCTTTTTCCAAAAGTGTAATTTCTGATCTTAGATAGAGTCCATATGGGGGATAGAAGGGGGGGGACTTCAATAAAATTCTGCTACAGAAAGAACAGAGATGGATTTTCCGTCTGCGGGCTACAATTTATCCCGGCCTCAATGAGGCCATCTCATATAAACCCTTTTTAGAAGGCTTTTCATCTGGCGGCCCCGAGCTGGACTAATACGTTGATACCACGTGCTACTCCTGCATGGTCACAGCCCTCTATCGACTCCGCCTGTTACCTAATAGATCAAATTCTATTGAATCTTTCAGGAACTCATCTATTTTACTTAATATCTTTTTCTATACATGGGTGATAGTCTTGTATGTTAAGTTCCCTTAGGAATTAAGAATGTTCACCCGATAAGTGATCCACGTATGTTGCATTTCAGAGAATGGACCATTTCTTTCTTGACTTATCTGCTGTTATTCAGTCACCTTTTGGCATATGTATCAACGGTTGTTTTTCCTTTTTTTTGTTCCTTATTAGCCCGTGCCCTTTTTGTCCTTCAGATGGCGCTGCACTGCTCCCATTTTCATATGGGGATGGATGTTGTGTGCTGCCCTTGATGCGCCGGGTGTTTCTTGTTGGTGCTGATCATTCTATGAGGCACTTGATTTTGTGCTGAATCATAATTTTTTCCTCTTCAATGGGTCCCACTACCTCCAGGTGCAGGGCGTGGTGATGGGGACTTGCTGTGCCCCATCCTACGCCAATCTGTACCTGGGGGAGTGGGAACAGTCACTATATCAATTGGCAACAATGTCTCCATTTTTGAATCAGGTGGTCCTTTGGTATAGATATATTGATGATATTTTTGTTGTGTGGGATGGACCGATTGAGAGCCTTGACTCTTTCCTTCGGGCCCTCAATGAGAACACTTTTAACCTTAGATTCACCATGTGTTGCGACTTAAAAAGGATCACCTTTTGGGATGTTAGCATCCAAAAGGGAGAAGACGGACTTCTCACCAACAGCCTCTATTGAAAACCTACAGCTGGCAACTCCCTGCTACATGCAGAGAGTTTCCATCCTCAACCATTGCTTCATTTAATCCCATATAGCTAATAATTGAGGCTACGCAGAAATTGCACAGACGATAAAACCTTCAAAAGTGAGGCCGATTCACTCAGGGATAGACTTCGGGCCCATGGGTACTCCAATACATGCCTCAAGAAGGCCTTCAAAAGGGCATGTGCGATTAGCAGACATGACTTACTGTACAATCCCAAATCTAAACGTCAAGATACCGATTCACTTCGGATCATAACGAGATATTCTAGACAACACAACAAGATCAGAAGGATCGTTCAAAGACATTGGTATTTGTTACGATCAGATCCAATTATAGGTTCTTTCATTCCAGAGAATCCTGCCTTCACGTTCAGAAGAGCAAGATCTCTGAAAGATACCCTTACCTGTAGTGAATTCAAAATTGGGGGTAAAAAGGACCCCTGCAAAAGATATGGGACCTTTAAATGTGGGGGTTGCAATTTTTGTCGATTCATTGATACCCACTCTACTTTTCTACCGTATGGTGAACCATACTGACCTAAGCATTTCGCTAATTGCAATGCAAAGGGGGTGGTTTACCTTCTCCTGTGCGAGTGCGCAGCGTTTTATGTTGGTAAGACCATCAATGACTTTCAGATATGTGCACACAGACATATCCTTACCATGAAAAAATGCATCAGTGAATTGCCCCTTGGGAGACATGTAACAAAACAACATAAGGGTCTTTTTCCAAAAGTGTAATTTCTGATCTTAGATAGAGTCCATATGGGGGATAGAAGGGGGGGGACTTCAATAAAATTCTGCTACAGAAAGAACAGAGATGGATTTTCCGTCTGCGGGCTACAATTTATCCCGGCCTCAATGAGGCCATCTCATATAAACCCTTTTTAGAAGGCTTTTCATCTGGCGGCCCCGAGCTGGACTAATACGTTGATACCATGTGCTACTCCTGCATGGTCACAGCCCTCTATCGACTCCCCCTGTTACCTAATAGATCAAATTCTATTGAATCTTTCAGGAACTCATCTATTTTACTTAATATCTTTTTCTATACATGGGTGATAGTCTTGTATGTTAAGTTCCCTTAGGAATTAAGGATGTTCACCCGATAAGTGATCCATGTATGTTGCATTTCAGAGAATGGACCATTTCTTTCTTGACTTATCTGCTGTTATTCAGTCACCTTTTGGCATATGTATCAACAGTTGTTTTTCCTTTTTTTTTGTTCCTTATTAGCCCGTGCCCTTTTTGTCCTTCAGATGGCACTGCACTGCTCCCATTTTCATATGGGGATGGATGTTGTGTGCTGCCCTTGATGCACCGGGTGTTTCTTGTTGGTGCTGATCATTCTATGAGCCGGATGTTCGGCTCTCAGATGCACCACGTCATTGACGCCGTGATGTCACCCTGGCCGTCCCAGTCAATGGGGGGTCCCATTAGCCGTTTGTTGCAGACAGAAGCGGTGTCCCTTATCCATCCCCTTATGGCACTCGTCCCTTTGGAGAATTTTGGCGCCGTCTACTAATGAGTGCCACCTGCAAGCACACACCAATCCATTCTTGGATTGGTGGACTGGCATTTTTTGGAGGATATATAGTGGGTGCATTGCACTCACTATCCACGCAGGGTTCAGCTCAGTGGCGGAATTCAGGACGGCTGTTGACACATGTATTGATTCCAAGGTAAGACTTCGGTCCCTATTGTAATAGTGAGACACTTGGTTTTGGCTGGCTCGGGCTGTTTGGGCTTGTGGGCTCTGCATTTTGACATTTCTGTGTTGAATCTAGCCTGGCAGATTGAGCTAAGTTTGTATCTTTTGGTTCTTTTTTTTTATCCGTTTTAGACATCTCGCCCTTTTTGTTATTTCCCACTTGGGGTGGGTCCTGTTGCGGTACCCCGGCGTGGTGTCCCCTTTGGGGTGGCCCAAGTATGGACATTTGAGATACAATCTATCGATTGCCTGTATGCCTTACGGGTAAGTCCTCTTTGAGCCATATTTGTATGCCTATGTTTGAATCCCGATATATGTATGCGGGCAGGCTCTTACCTTGTTACCCATATTTATATCAATATATAGATCATCATCCTCCATTTTACGCACTAGACATCTGTCTATTCTACTGCTCAAGTACACTATTTGTATACACTCCACTGGCTCAGTCCCTGCTCTACCTCCACCATCTCGGTATGTATACAGGCTGCTGTACATCAGGGCACATTGGCATATGCTATTTTTCTGCTACTTGAACATATTTATTCATTATTTTTTAGATACTTTGCCAGCCACTGCTCTGCAACTGGCTTTGGTTTGTCATGCATTGGTCTCCTGGTGAGTTATGTTTTTTATTTTTTTCCTCCACCCTTGATGCATCTGCCATTTACCAATTGTAAATTTTGCAATTTTTAGATCCAGGAAATATCCCTATTTAGGTTGATTTAGATGTCTCTCGATTTCTTCATCAAATACACAAAGTATCCTGCTATTCTGGGTTAGTATCCCACATCATGAAGTTTTTGGGACAATACAATATGATTTGATGTAAATGTCTTTATTACTTATATTTTATATTTTTTTCTTGTTTCTTTTGTTATTTAGATGATTGTTTTTAAATATTGACCACTTACCCCTGAGGAAGATATCTACTAGTAAACATCGAAACGCGTTGGGTCTTCTTCTGCCCGCTCTCGTGAGGCAGATCAGTGGTCCTTTTATTTTTATTGTTCATTGTCTCATGGATGTACAAGGGACACTGATGTTGTGTTCTTATGGTACAATGCATATGTGTCCAACCTCTGTATGACCACTTCGCTTGGATGATTATTTTTAACTGTATCAATAAATGATTATTACGTTTTATGTACTCACACCCTCTTTTTATTGTTGAGTTGGTCTTCCCGGTTAAAGTCCCATTCAGGGGTTTTTTTCTCTTGTTTCTACTTAATTACCTGGGATGGGGATACACCGGTTATTGGTTTTGGTTCTTCTTTTCTATGTTTTTTTTTCTCTTGTTTTATCTTTTTTTAGTGTTTGCTAGTTATTCACTTGACCTGCAGGAATCCGGTAGCGAACAAAGTGTACACTGCTGATATAATACTTGGTCTAGGATGCAGGTTCCTTGGCATTTTTGCGTGGCTGTCTATACCTGTCAAGCAACTGAATTTTACTTGTGCACAACCAACTCTCTGTAACAGTGCAAACAAATAAAAAAAAAATTAAATAAAAGTGTCTTGATTAAAAAAAAAAAATAGACATGACAAAATACTAACAAAAATAAATTATGTTGAGCTGATTCATAATATAAAATCATAACAGACACTATAAATTCATGAAAATAATAAATATATAAAAACATAGTGATCCACAAATTTCTAAAACACTACGCGTTTCGTGAATCAATGTCCACTTCTCCAGGAGTAGATGCAAGTAAATTATCTGAAAAAAAAAATGAAAAAAATACCAAAGTATTTTCATATAAAAAAAGGATAACTCCCAATGTAAGGAAGAAAAGGGAAAAATAGTGTGGGCAATTAGTCCTAGTACTTACAAATCAGCTCAGAAGAAAAGGAGAGAATAAACCTAGTGGCCTTGTGAATGGGGAATACCAGATAATGTCTGCCCCAGGGGCTTAGGCGACATGATCCAAATGGACCTCGAGGACAAATGGAGGGCGGACCAGGTTATCATACCAAGGCAAATCTATGGTTTATGTGCATAGATGATGGCACAATTGGCCAGTAATAATCTATGATAAAAATATTATATGCAGTTGTGCTCATAAATTTACATACCCTGGCAGAATTTATGATTTCTTGGCCATTTTTCAGAGAATATGAATAACACAAAAACATTTCTTTTACTCGTGGTTAGTTTGGCTGAAGCCATTTATTATCAGTCAACTGTGTTTACTCTTTTTAAATCATAATGACAACAGAAACTACCCAGATGACCCTGATCAAAAGTTTACATACCCTGGCGATTTTGACCTGATAACATGCACACAAGTTGACACAAAGGGGTTTGAATGGCTATCAAAGGTCACCATCCTCACCCGTGATCTGTTTGCTTGTAATTAGTGTGTATGTATCAAAGGTAAATGAGTTTTTGGACTCCTGACAGACCCTTGCATCTTTCATCCAGTACTGCACTGGCATTTCTGGATTCTGAGTCATGGGGAAAGCAAAAGAATAGTCAAAGGATCTGCGGGAAAATGTAGTTTAAATGTTTTTGTGTTATCATTCATATTCTCAGAAAAATGGCCAAGAAATCATAAATTCTGCCAGGGTATGTAAACTTATGAGCACAACTGTATATATAAAAAATGTGGATTCACAATTTCTTGTTGTGTAACATGTGACACAGAAGGAAACAAAGGGTGCATACTAAGATAAGTAAGATAGAGTGGTTTTGATTTCTAATATAGACAAGTGCTGTTAGACCCTTCATAACCAAAAGGCCAATTTGTTCCAATGAGTGATCAATCAACAATGGTGTGTGAGAGATGCTTCATGTGAAATTTTTGCACAGGAAGGAGGTAGCTGAAGAGTATTGTTGTTATGAACACACGAGATTGGGTTATACAAATTTGAAGGATTTATAATTCAAACATATACTCTTGTTATATCACATTTTTATTCTATTTTGAGAGGCACATGAATCTATCAACCATTGAGGAAAAGGTGTATATTGCTGCATTGTTATTAAGTCGCTTATGTTTTGGTATTAAAGTTTGTTGCATCCTAGATAGATTCGGGGTATGCTAAAATACATATATATATTAATTAATGTCTAAACCACTGGCAACAAATGTGAGTACACCCCTAAATGAAAATTTCCAAGTTGGGCCCAATTAGCCATATTCCCATCCCGTTTTTTTGTGACTTGTTAGTGTTACAAGGTATCAGGAGTGAATGGGGAACAGGTGTGTTAAATTTGGTGTTATTGCTCTCACTCTCTCATACTGGTCACTGGTTCAACATGGCACCTCATTATCATTATAATTATTATACAGGATTTATATAGCGCCATCTTTATATGCTGGATTTATATGCTGCCCGCCTGTTGATGACCCTGCCTGAACCCGACCATCCATCTGCCTGCTCCTTCTGTACTGCACCGCCAGCCAGCTTCACGACCCAGCCTGTATGACCACGCTCCTTGTGCACGAGTGCATCTATGGACTTCCTATCAACACCAGTGACCCAGTCCGACCCTCGTGCCATCCTGCACTCCCAAGCCACCTGTCTACTCTACCAGGGGTTCCCGAGTCAGGGTCGTAAGACTGTATCAGACAGCCATGTCAGAATCTGCGCAGGGGTCCTCTCCAAAGAATGAACTCTGTATTCACCTGGCTGGCCTTAATTGGGCGGTGAAGGCTCTGCAAGATGACTACCTGCAGCTGGAAAGCCAAGTCCTGGAGCTCGCCACACCACCCGCATTGGGGTCCAACCCAATTCCTGATCACACCCTCATCCCTCTGCCTACCGAACCTGAGGTACCCTTACCCGAACGGTTCGCAGGGGACCGCAAGAAGTTCCGGGCGTTCCGGAGCGCCTGCAAATTGTACTTCACTCTCCAGCCCAGCACCTTCTCCCGAGAAGCCACCAAGGTGGGACTGGCCATCTCACTCCTCCGAGACGGACCCCAGGCCTGGGCTCACCAACCTCTGGAAGAGAAGTCTCCTGATACCACCACTATAGCAGACTTCTTCCAGGGTATGGCGCGTCTGTATGATGACCCTCACCAGACCGCCGCAGCCAAAGCCATGCTCCATGCGCTCAAGCAGGACGGCCGCCCGGTGGAAGATTATGTGGCCGAATTCTAGCGCTGGAGCACCGACACCACCTGGAACTCCGCCGCCCTCTGCTTCCAGTTCCGGTTGGGCCTGTCCGACTCTCTTAAGGACGAGCTAGCCCGCGTAGGGGTTCCCCCAACTTTGAAAGCTTTAATGGATCTGGTCATCCAGATTGAACGCCGAGTACGGGAGCGTAGATCGGAAAGGCAGGTCACCCACTGGTGCCCAAGCCTCACTTCTGAGGAGAGACTGAATTGCAGGGCCCATGACCTGTGCCTATATTGTGGTGCTGCCAGGCACAGGGTGCGGACCTGCCCTGCCAAGCGGCCCAGGAGTCCCTACCCCATCAAGAGGGAGGTCCTGTCCATGTTCAGCCCGACGGCCCATTTGGCGCTCTCCATCACCCTACAGCTGCCAAGGGGAGACATAGACTCTGGGGCCTGCAGTTGTTTTATGGACCTGACCTTTGCAGCCCAGCACCAGGTTCCTCTCCAGCCGAAGGCACACCAAATGACTGTTCGCTTGGCCGACGGGTCCACCATCGGCTCGGGTACGGTGACTCACGAAACCATCCCCATTCCAGCCAGTACTCCTAATGGTCACTCGGAGTTGCTAATACTGGATGCCATTGCATCCCCGCTGAGTCCTGTCATATTCGGGCTTCCTTGGCTCCGGGCCCACTGCCCGTAAATTGATTGGGTCACTGGCAACTTGCAATTCCCATCTCCCTATTGCTGTCTCCACTGCTTCCCACAGCCTACGGGTCTTGCCCTCATGGCACCCTGTCCGGATCCTGATACGGAAACCCGCCTGTCAGTCCCTGCACAGTATCATGAGTTCTTAGATGTCTTTAGCAAGAAGGGAGTGGATGCCTTGCCTCCACACCGACCTTACGAATGCCCCATCGAGCTGCTCCCAGGGGCAGAGGTGCCTTTCGGCAGGATATACCCCCTCTCCGAGCTGGAGCTGGCAGCCCTTAAGGCCTACCTGGAAGACAACTTAAAAAAGGGGTTTATCCGCCCGTCTACTTCTCCTGCCGGTGTCGGGATATTCTTTGTTGAAAAGAAGGATAAATCCTTGAGACCCTGCATCGACTACAGGGATCTCAACAAGATCACGGTTAAAAACCGTTATCCCTTGCCTCTGGTCCCGGAATTATTCCAAAGACTTGGGTTGGCCTCGGTCTTCTCTAAATTGGATCTGAGAGGGGCCTATAACCTCATCCGCATCAGAGAGGGGGATAAGTGGAAGAAGGCCTTCCGAACCCGTTTTGGCTACTACGAATACTTAGTCATGCCGTTTGGACACTGTAACGCCCCGGCCACTTTTCAGCATCTAGGAAAAAACATCTTCTGGGACTTTCTTGATGTATTCATAGTGGTATACCTGGATGACATCCTCATTTTTTTGTCATCATTGGAGGAGCACCGGTGGCACGTCAAAAGCATACTGAGCCGCCTCCGCCAACATGGCCTGTATGCTAAGGCTGAGAAGTGCGCTTTCGAGTGCTCTGACATCTCCTTCCTGGGCTTCCTACTCTCCGTGTCCGGTATTACTATGGACCCCCTGAAGGTTTCCGCTATTGTGCAGTGGCCAGCACCTACTGACAGGAAAGCGATCCAACTCTTCGTGGGCTTTGCTAACTTCTACTGGAAGTTCATTAGGGGATTCTCCACTGTCATTGCCCCTATCACCCAGCTCACGAAGCAGAACACACGCTTCCGTTGGACTCCTAAAGCACAGGCAGCTTTTCAACGACTAAAGCAACTCTTCACCACGGCTCTGGTCCTCAAACATCCGGACCCTACCGCCCAAGGCGGCTCTTCACCCCCATCGCCTTCTTCTCGCAGAAACTAACCCCACCGGAGAGGAACTACGACGTGGGAGATAGAGAGTTGCTGGCTATCAAGTCCGCCCTGCAAGAATGGCGGTATTTGCTGTAGGGAGCTTCTCACCCAGTTCTGGTGTACACAGATCACAGAAATCTGTCCCTGAAGAGCAATGTCTGGCAGTCCTTGAGTTATGCCATGACCTCAAACTGGCAGGACACTTTGGGGGTCATAAGACAGTGGAGCTAGTGGCACGCTCCTTCTGGTGGCCCCAGGTTGACAAGGACTGCAAGGAATATATTAAGGCCTGTCCTACCTGTCCCGCAACAAGGTCGATCGGACCAAAGCCTGGGGGTTACATTACCTGTTCTGGAGCGGCCTTGGTCACATATATATATATATCCATATATCTATGGACTTTATAGTCGCGCTGCCCCCGTCTGCAGGATTTACTACTATCTTTGTGGTCGTGGACCGCCTCACCAAAATGGCCCATTTCATCCCCATGAAGGGCACCCCGACGGCCAACCAAACGGCAGAGACTTTTATTAAGGAGATAGTTCACCTCCACTGACTACCAGCTAATATTGTATCAGATCGAGGGGTACAATTTACTTCTCGGATCTGGAAGGCCCTCTGCTCCCTGCTGGGAATCGAGCTGGCGTTCTCCTCCGCTTACCACCCCCAGACCAACGGCCTGGGGGTGGAGAGAAGGAACCAGACGTTAGAGCAGTACCTCCGATGCTACTCCTCGTTCTCTCATGATGACTGGGTCTCTCTGCTGCCGGTAGCCGAGTCTGCCTCCAACAACGCAGTCCACTCTGCCACCAATCAGTCACCGTTCTTGGCAAACCTCGGCTACCATCCCTCCTTCCTGCCCGACCTGGCTTCGGAGAGCTTGGTGCCTGTTGTCCAGGACATGGCTGCTTTCCTAGTGGAGAACAATAAGCTCCTGCGGGAGACATTATTCCGGTCGCAGGAATATAACAAATGCATGTTCTACAGAGGAAGGAGAGGGGAACTGGACCTGCAACCAGGCGACCAAGCTTGGCTCGCAACTAAGAACTTAAAATTGGCATGCCCCTCAAAGAAGCTTGGACCAAAGTTTATTGGCCCTTTCCAAGTCAAGAGGAGAATCAATAAGTTGGCGTATGAGCTGAACCTCCCCCTTCTTTTCAGGTGCACCCGGTATTTAATGTGTCGCTGTTGAGACCGGTAAATAAGGACTACTTTCCGGGGAGGAGATCGGCTCCACCTGAGCCCGTCATAGTGGATGGTGAGGAAGAATATGTCATCGAGGCAATCCTCGACTGCAGAGTGAGAGGGGGTGTGACAAAATTCTTGATCAAGTGGAAGGGGTATGGACCTGAAGAGAACTCATGGGAGCCCGAAGAACACATCCATGCCAAAGAGCTTATTCGGCTTTTCTGGAGGACTCACCTGGAGCTAAGGGCCCGACTGGGCATCCGGAGGCTGCCCCTTGGGGGGGGCAATGTTAGAGAAAATCCTGCCAAAATACACTTCCTGGCCGCTAATGCGTGTTCACCAAACGGCTCTATTTCAACTCTGCACACCCTGCAGCAAGTGCTGTCTGATCTACAGCGTGTAGTGTGTGTTCCTGATCTGCCTGTACTCTGATTACCTGTTCCTACAACCCAGCCTGCCTGACTTTGCTGATTTCTGCCTGCACCGACCCCTGGACTGCCTACGACCACCCTCCTGCCTAGCCATCCTGCACTTCTGCTGCCCACCTGTTGACGACCCTGCCTGAACCCGACCATCCATCTGCCTGCTCCTTCTGTACTGCACCGCCAGCCAGTTTCTTGACCCGGCCTGTACGACCACGCTTCTTGTGCAAGAGTGCACCTACGGACTTCCTATCAACACCAGTGACCTAGTCCGATCATCATGCCATCCTGCACTCCCGAGCGACCTTTCTACTCTACCAGTGGTTCCCGAGTCAGGGTCGTAAGAGAGGTTACCCAGTGCATAAGCCAGACTCATCCACCAGGTACATGACAGATACTGTGTATATATATATATATATATATTTATATATATACCGTATTTTTCGCACCATAAGACACACCTGACCATAAGACGCACCTAGATTTTAGAGGAGGAAAACAAGAAAATAAATATTCTGAACCAAATGGTGTACTAAAATATTTACCAGTGCAGCCATATACCAGAGTCCATGAAATACAGCATATATACCAGTGTCCATGAAATACAGCCATATACCAGAGTCCATGAAATACAGCATATACCAGAGTCCATGAAATATAGCATATACCAGAGTCCATGAAATACAGCCATATACCAGAGTCCATGAAATACAGCCATATACCAGAGTCCATGAAATAGAGCCATATACCAGAGGCCATGAAATAGAGCCATATACCAGAGTCCATGAAATAGAGCCATATACCAGAGTCCATGAAATACAGCATATACCAGAGTCCATGAAATATAGCATATACCAGAGTCCATGAAATACAGCATATATACCAGTGTCCATGAAATACAGCCATATACCAGAGTCCATGAAATACAGCCATATACCAGAGTCCATGAAATACAGCCATATACCAGAGTCCATGAAATACAGCACATACCAGAGTCCATGAAATACAGCACATACCAGAGTCCATGAAATACAGCACATACCAGAGTCCATGAAATACAGCACATACCAGTTTCCATAAAACACAGCTATATACCCGTGCCAAACAATTACAGCCATATCTGGTTCCATAAAATGCAGCCTGAAACAGAGCAGACAGGGAGATTCATATCTCCCGGCACCGCCGCGCTGTGATGATGTCATCACACATGCGCCCGGTGGAGCTCCACTCTGCAGCCAGACCCCATTCAGATAGAAGACCCAGCAGCCGCCGCGGCAGTACTTCATTTGACCGCTGGGGCTACTCTGTCTTCTTCCTGTGTGAGAAGGATCACAGCGGCGCTCTATGGTGTCCGGGAGTGCGCAGTGTAATGCGGGCTCCCGGCACCGACGGGGGAGGGGGCGGGGTTTTTTTGGCAGTGTTCGCACCATAAGACGCAGGGACACTTTCCCCCATTTTTTGGGGGGAAAAAGTGTGTCTTATGGTGCGAAAAAGTGTGTCTTATGGTGCGAAAAATACAGTATATATATATATATATATATATATATATGTATACACACACTGCTAACACTTCTTAGGCAGTTACAGCAGACTAGATAAATGAATAACGCACCCCTGACATTTTTTTGGGACAGCTTGGCTTGTTAAATAAAGTTTAAAAAAACAGGCCACTTTCACACTGTCCATTGACATTGATGAAAAATGGACAGCAATGTATTTCTATGGGCAAGCAGATGTAAACAGATGTCATCTGTCATAGTTTGGACAACGTTTTCAATCGGCTTCCATTCAGGTCAGTTTTTTTTAAATGGAACAAATCTCTATTTTTGTTTTGTTTAAAAACTGGAATGTAAACAGATGAAAAATGGATGCAATTGGAATGGAACTAAACATAAGACAGGTGTTAGCTGATGTAAACTGATTACCTTGGGGGGTTGCCATGTGAAAATAAAGGAAAAAAAAACTAATACAAAAAACTAATAAAAACTAATAAAAGAAAATGAATGCAGCCACCACATTGAAGGATTGGTAAGCTGTATTACATGTTTGCTTTTTTGTTTAGATACTGTTAAAACATTGGTCATACCTAGGCCTCATCCGCCCTCCACACATTAGTCACATCCAATGACCCCAAAACATTTCAAAGCCTTAGAGATGTCCATAGATGACCACAGAGAGAAATATTCAGATACAGTGCCTTGCGAAAGTATTTGGCCCCCTTGAACTTTGCAACCTTTTGCCACATTTCAGGCTTCAAACATAAAGATATAAAACTGTAAATTTTTGTGAAGAATCAACAAGTGGGACACAATCATGAAGTGGAGCGAAATTTATTGGATATTTAAAACTTTTTTAACAAATAAAAAACTGAAAAATTGTGCATGCAAAATTATTCAGCCCCCTTAAGTTAATACTTTGTAGCGCCACCTTTTGCTGCGATTACAGCTGTAAGTCGCTTGGGGTATGTCTCTATCAGTTTTGCACATTGAGAAACTGAAATTTTTGCCCATTCCTCCTTGCAAAACAGCTCGAGCTCAGTGAGGTTGGATGGAGAGCGTTTGTGAACAGCAGTTTTCAGTTCTTTCCACAGATTCTCGATTGGGTTCAGGTCTGGACTTTGACTTGGCCATTCTAACACCTGGATATGTTTATTTGTGAACCATTCCATTGTAGATTTTGCTTTATGTTTTGGATCATTGTCTTGTTGGAAGACAAATCTCCATCCCAGTCTCAGGTCTTTTGCAGACTCCATCAGGTTTCCTTCAGAATGGTCCTGTATTTGGCTCCATCCATCTTCCCATCAATTTTAACCATTTTCCCTGTCCCTGCTGAAGAAAAGCAGGTCCAAACCATGATGCTGCCACCACCATGTTTGACAGTGGGGATGGTGTGTTCAGGGTTATGAGCTGTATTGCTTTTACGCCAAACAACGTTTTGCATTGTTGACAAAAAGTTCGATTTTGGTTTCATCTGACCAGAGCACCTTCTTCCACATGTTTGGTGTGTCTCCCAGGTGGCTTGTGGCAAACTTTAAATGACACTTTTTATGGATATCTTTAAGAAATGGCTTTCTTCTTGCCACTCTTCCATAAAGGCCAGATTTGTGCAGTATACGACTGATTGTTGTCCTATGGACAGAGTCTCCCACCTCAGCTGTAGATCTCTGCAGTTCATCCAGAGTGATCATGGGCCTCTTGGCTGCATCTCTGATCAGTCTTCTACTTGTATGAGCTGAAAGTTTAGAGGGACGGCCAGGTCTTGGTAGATTTGCAGTGATCTGATACTCCTTCCATTTCAATATTATCGCTTGCACAGTGCTCCTTGGGATGTTTAAAGCTTGGGAAATCTTTTTGTATCCAAATCCAGCTTTAAACTTCTCCACAACAGTATCTCGGACCTGCCTGGTGTGTTCCTTGTTCTTCATGATTCGCTCTGCGCTTTAAACGGACCTCTGAGACTATCACAGTGCAGGTGCATTTATATGGAGACTTGATTACACACAAGTGGATTCTATTTATCATCATTAGTCATTGAGGTCAACATTGGATCATTCAGAGATCCTCACTGAACTTCTGGAGAGAGTTTGCTGCACTGAAAGTAAAGGGGCTGAATAATTTTGCACGCCCAATTTTTCAGTTTTTTATTTGTTAAAAAAGTTTGAAATATCCAATAAATTTCGTTCCACTTCATGATTATGTCCCACTTGTTGTTGATTCTTCACAAAAAATTACAGTTTTATATCTTTATGTTTGAAGCCTGAAATGTGGCAAACGGTCGCAAAGTTCAAGGGGGCCGAATACTTTTGCAAGGAACTGTACCATCAGGTCAAACACTTTCTTTTCACAGCCATCTCATTGCACAACACTTGCTTGACACATACAAACAACAATGACTCACACTCATTTGGCTAAATTTCCCTGGTACCTGGTCCTAAACCAACTCACTCACTTTATGCCAAATTATCCACTTACCTGCTTTCAAGTTTGCCTGGAGACTGGCCCATTCCTTCACATCAGATGGACCTGCTGTACAGTGTGCAAATTCTGGACCAAAGTACTCTGAATAATCTACAGTATATGCTATTTGGCCATCACATACACACACAAAAAAACCTTGTGGTGCTACTAAACCACCACTCACACAAAAAAAAAAAGATACAACAAAGATAAATATACTTTTAAATCCAAGCCTGTTTACTGCTACCTTGCAAACAATCACAAAACCTTGGTAGTTACAAACCCTCAGAATTTTGGAAGTTAAAGCCAGGCCTTCTGTACCTTCGGCTATAACACTAACCTTCTCTTTAAATATATTCCTCAAGAGGATGTTGAACATTGATTTACCAACATGAATGCATTGATATGACTACATTATTGAATGGTAGTACCTCTGTTTTCTATAAACGAATTTCTATGAAAATTGAAGATAACAATTATTGAACAAGGAAAGGAAATTACAAAGACGATGAAAGATGATAAAAACCTTTTATGATGACTGCTACTTATGAGGCATCATAACACCATAGCACCGAACCCATATTTCATTTGTTTGGTAGATACTGAACATTTAAACCACCTGACAGTTTCTTATTTCTCTTGGGACTCTATTGGTGTGATCTTAGCACTAGATGTCTTGGGTCTGCACACATGCTGTGACTATTATGCAGGGTTCCACCCTCCCTACTAGTTTTTTGATTTATTGTAGATCATGAAAAATCTAACTGGAGAAGCTATGACACACAAAGGTGAGTGGGAATTCCCAAAACTTCCAGATGGGCAGGAACAGAGTCAGGATTAATGGTATGCAGATCTAACTTTTGCAATACTATATATCAAAGACAAATAAGACACCAGAGGTTGGCCAAGCTTGCCCCGTAGTAAATACGGTCATTTTTGTGTGGGTTGACCATTTAAACACAAAAAGCCCAAGGTGCTGAAGATCACTCAAATAAAAATCAGTGTCTATAATTTTTCTCATTGCATTGCTTCCTAAGTTTGTATGCACATTTTCTTTGCATGAGACTGCATACTAAAATGAGTAATTATGTGAGCTAATCTACTACTTATTCCAAGAAAATATCAGCTTAATATAAGTGGTTAGAAACGCCATGGTTTGTGCTGTTGTACATATGCTGATCCTGTGTTTTTAATGACACTTGATATGTTGACACCAGGATACATATCCTTTGGCTCTGCAGTCTATTTAAAAGGAATTCCATAAAAGAGAGAGAGCCCTCTAAAATCATCAGTGCCTAATTGACAGGCACCTGGCTCTTCAGCACTCCTGAAAGTGAAAGAATTATCAAGAGTCATGGACTTGCAAAGATCTAAGTCCCCATTCCAGTCCTCAAGCCCTAACACTGTTACATATAAAAATGAGAAATGAGGTACATGCCCCCCATACTTGAAAGCACCAGGCCTTTTCTCCATTCCAGTGGCCAGATGGAGCAGTGGGACAGCAAATGGAAGATGAGTATGCACAGATGGGGAAGTTAAAAGAATATGTTGCTTTGTGCTGAATGGACAAAGAAAATGTTCACTTTAAGGGATTACTACAGGGGCGACTATTGAACTCACTATTGCTTAACTGCATAGTGCTTATAGGGATATTACGGAATATACGTTGTACAGAGGCCAACAGTCACACAAGCACAGTTCCACACACACTGACAATTCAGACTCAGTCAAGGGGATGTCTCTTTAGTATTTATTGCTGAAGAACTTTAACAGGAGAGGATTTGGGGCCACAGGATACTCAAAACTGATCGATAGCAATAATGGAAGGACAAAAGTCTCACTAATAAGGAATGGCCAGTATATTTAGGACCCTATAGTAGTGGCCCCAATCCATTTAGCAATAGCAGCTCCTGGCTCTTAGTTCCCTTATGACATTTGCACCACTACTAGTCCGTAGCAAGATCTTTACTCACAGTGTCCCAGGAGCTGTCTGCTACCCAGCATCAACAGGTAGATCCTCAGTGAGGGAGATAAAAAGTTCCATCTCCAGTCCAGGACTTCAAGACAGTGGCTTCCAACAAATATATTCCTTTGACAAACTTCTCCAGGCCCTCAGCCCAGCAGCTGCTGAGGCTCAGGCTACAATTTTTGGCTCAGTGAGACTGGCCACAAAAAGAACTGGAACCCTTCCAGGACAGGAAAGAACACACCTGCAAAGCTCCCCAAACATTTATCACCCCCACCCCCAGCCACCTTCTGGATGCCTCCTTTCAGGGATTGGCTTGGGCATGATACAGTTTCGCACTGATCATTTGAATCTCCCTGCCCTATATTCTGGAAACTTCTTTCAGAGGCAGGTGGAAGAAAACAAACCCTCAGCTCAGGAGGCAGACCAACAATCGATCACTGCTCCACTCACTACAGTGAAGCCTAAAACTAAATTTAACTTAGCAGCCTGTCTATATGAGGGTGCTACATTTGCTTATCATCCTGGTTGACCTATAATCAATTATGGATATTGTAGCTAAGATTATTATTATTATGTTATTATACAGGATTTATATACTGTAACAGTTTGTGCAGCACTTTACAATATGAGGGCAGACAGTACAGTTACAATATAATTGAATACAGAAGGAATCAGAGGGCCCTGTTTGTTAGAGCTTACAATCTAGAAGGGAGGGTCAAGTGAAACAAAAAGGTAATAACTGTGGGGCATGAATTGATGAAGAAAAATGAAAATACAGTTGTTAGGTGTGGGTAGAATAAGCTTCTCTGAAGAGGAGGGTTTTCAGAGATCGTGTAAAAGCTAATAGAGTAGGGGATAATTGGACAGGTTGGGGTAAGGAGTTCCATAGGATTGGAGAGGCTCTGGAAAAGTCCTGGAGGCAAGCAAAGGAGGAGGTGACGAGGGAGCTAGAGAGCAAGATGTCTTGAGAGGAACGAAGAGAATGTTTAGGTTGGTATTTTGAGACTATGATGGGGACGTAGCTGGGGGCTAAATTGTGGATGGCTTTGTAGGTTGTTCTATTTTGAATTGAATTTGTTGGGTGAGTGGAAGCCAGTGGAGGGATTGACAGAGAGGAGTAGCAGACACAGAGGGACTGGTAAGGTGGATGAGTCTGGCAGCAGCATTCATGAAGGATTTAAGGGGGGATAGCCTATGTAGAGGTAAGCCAGTGAGAAGGGAGTTGCAGTAGTCGAGGCGAGAGATGACCAGGGAGTGAATTAAGAGCTTTGTTGTGTCATTGGTTAGAAAGGGGCGTATTTTTGAGATGTTGCGGAGGTTGAGGCGGCAGGATTTGGACAGTGATTGGATGTGGGGCTTAAAGTAGTTCAGAGTCCAGGACTACTCCTAGGACCTTGGCATGCAGTGATAGGTTTATAGTTCAAAATCCAGACTGAAGGGGATCAAGAAGGCTATTCTTGGCAAGGTGGTTGCTCAGTCGGTTGTAGACCAAGATAGACCAAGAGGTTGTAGATAAAAAAGGGGAGCAAGGAGATAGGGCGTAGGTTGTTAAGATTGGTTGGGTCCAGTAAAGGCTTTTTAAGTATGGGGTTAACTAGTGCATGGTTTAGAGAGTTGGGGAAGAGGCCAGAAGAGAGGGAGAGATTGAAGATGTGGGTTAAAGAGTGTAGAATCGAGTCAGAGGGTGAGCGTAGCATATGCGAGGGAACAGGATCCAGAGGGCAGGTGGTTAGTTCGACGTTAGCAAATAGTTTAGCAACCTTATCTAAAGTGGTGGGGTTGAATGAGTGAAGTAGTGATTGTAGGCATGAAATGTAAAGCATGGAAGGTATCTGAACAGCAGAGATCTCCTCACAAATTGTTTCAATCTTCTGTTTGAAGTGATTGGCGATCTCCTGGGCAGTGAGCGAAGTAGTGGGTGGAGGCAGAGGAGGTCGAAGTAGAGAGTTGAAGGTAGGGAAGAGTTGACGAGGACGGGATGAT
>BLSH010373387.1:490142-518088 GCA_018402905.1 Glandirana rugosa | reverse complement strand
TTGAATAGTAGGGCAGGAGCAGTTGAGAAGGGATGGAAGTTGAGAGATGAAGCTGGAGGAGACGGAGGTGGGTGATGAAGCGAGTGACGGGTCCTCTAGCGGTTAGTGAAGTTTGTCTTCTAACTTTGTTAAACACTCCTCTAGAGACGACAAGTCTATGGAAGGTACGAAATGTAAAGTACGGATGTTAGTGATGAAGTGAGTAAGTTGGGGTGGTGAAATCTATTCCAACGATTTGATAAACGATTGCAGCTTGATTGGTGGACGGGAGACCTAGGACAAGGGAGCGTATACGATGCGAGTGGGAGACTGAGCTAAGATGTGAGAAATTGGGTGTAGGCCAGAAGAGAGGGAGAGATTGAAGATGTGGGTTAAAGAGTGTAGAATCGAGTCAGAGGGTGAGCGTAGCATATGCGAGGGAACAGGATCCAGAGGGCAGGTGGTTAGTTCGACGTTAGCAAATAGTTTAGCAACCTTATCTAAAGTGGTGGGGTTGAATGAGTGAAGTAGTGATTGTAGGCATGAAATGTAAAGCATGGAAGGTATCTGAACAGCAGAGATCTCCTCACAAATTGTTTCAATCTTCTGTTTGAAGTGATTGGCGATCTCCTGGGCAGTGAGCGAAGTAGTGGGTGGAGGCAGAGGAGGTCGAAGTAGAGAGTTGAAGGTAGGGAAGAGTTGACGAGGACGGGATGATAAGTTGTTAATGAGAGTGATAAAATAGGTCTTCTTAGCAGTGAGGAGGCTGGAATTGTATTTTAGGAGGGCAGATTTATACTGGTAGAAGTGTTTCTGAGACTTAGTCTTACGCCACAGGCACTCAAGAGCACGGCTATGTTTTTTCAGACTTCTAGTGTCATCTGTTCGCCAAGGTTGAAGGGGTCAGGGCCTGATTCTGTGAGTAGTGAGAGGGGCCAGTGTGTCCAGGAAGGCTAAAAGTGAAGTGTTGTAGACAGAAGTGGCTAGGTCGGTGCAGGACAGGGGTGCGATTTTTTTATACAGGTGGTCAGTAGCAAGGTAGAGAAGAGAAGGGTTGAGACGGTGTAAGTTTCTAAGGGTAGTTGTCAGACGGTTGGAGGGAGAGGAGGTGGAGGAGAGGGAGAGAGTGAAACCAATAAGGTAGTGATCAGAGAGAGGGAATGGATAGTTAGAAAGGTTGCATGGAGTGCAAAGGTGGGAGAAAACCAGGTCAAGGGTAATGCCTGCAGAGTGAGTAGCAGCGTGTATCCATTGCTCCAGGTTAAAGGAGGAGGTTAGACTGAAAGGTTTGGAAGTAACAGGAGTGTTAGTATTAGTAGGGATGTTGAAGTCCCCAAGAATGATTGTGGAGATTTCAGAAGATCACTAAATTTAAGATCACTTAATCTAACTACACAGGTTTCAGGGTTGCAATTAATAATTGCAATAAGCAATCCATAGTGAATATTCAGTGAAAATTAACTAACTCCAGTTAGGTATAAATCCTGTGACAATTTGCAGACAGAAATTGGGCAATCTCATTCTCTCATTCATAAAATAATAACTGCCATTTTCACAAAGACCTTAAAGTACACCTGCCACTAATCAAAACTCTCTAAACTGACCACAGGATGAACATGTCTACCCTTTACTGGTACCTTTTGGTAGTATGGGTGAATTATTTGGCTCATAACTTCAGTCAATTATTCATAGGGTAATAATAAACATTTAGGATAGATTTATTTGGTGCAATGCTGTTATTTTGTCTAGCATTAGATCGAACACTGGAGTTGTTTCTTTTTGCTCCTCCAAAGTTATTAATGTGCATATTTATAAATCTGAACATGTGGGTAAAATTTTTGACTGTGTAGCAGTCCTTTAGGCTACTAGTAGTTAAATGTTAGTTTTTGGCCTCCATGTATTTAGGGAGAACAACAATTGTTTATTTGGGTCTGATCTGGGCTCACTGGTATGGACTTAGCTACGTCCTCCTGTATTCCAGAGACCTAGGAGATAGTGGGTGGAAGAGCACGGACTCCAGCCTGCATATTAATGCCTCTCCAGCCAATCCCTGGTCAATATGGTGAGTGGCCAGCATGGGGCTGAGAGGGGTATAAATTGGCTGAGACCCAGAGCAAAGGTCTCTTGTTCCTGTTAAAGTAAGACCCACCTAAGGGCTATGGCATCCCTGGGAAATCCACCTACAGCAACTGTTTGGCTGGGGGACCTCTGTTCTATTCTCCTGAAGCATTTTCAGAGAGCTTCCTAAGGATCCCGGACACAGGCAGTTGGAGTACAAAAGCTGACTGATACTGCATGTGGCTACACGGAATCCAGGACACAGTGAGTACCAGCCATCTGGACTTAGAGACTTTCCTTGGCCTCTTTTGGGAGATTTGCTTTACTACTTGTATGCTCGGAACTGCATTCCTGTTGTGTTCCTGTTTAGTATCTGGTTGTCTACATTTTAAAAGGGGATTCTTTTACCCTAAAGTATTAGTTCAGCATTAGTATCCTCTCTTACTAGTTTGAAGTTCATTGGAGTATCCCTGGGCTCACCATTTCCCTATCCAGGTTCATAACAATAAAACCCACAAAAAAGACATGCACAATCTGCTCTCTGTCTCAAGTGATTAGGAAGTACTGTACGCTGCCGAGAATGGAACCTAGGATCAAACAGCCAGACCAGTTTTGGTTTTGTGCTATAATTGTAAAAGAAGATCTGCACAAGGAATTATGTAGGATGCCATTGCTGAACTCTTTTTCCTTTAAAAGAAAAATTTTGAGCAAACATTTTCTGTCTGTTCACTTGCTTACCATCTATCTATGGCCAACTTACATACAGAAGTATTTATTGCTGTCTGGAGTTCCTCTATTAGTTATTAAAAGCAATGAACACTGCTGCTCTGCATTCCATAACTGCTAAAACTAGCAGGTCTGGAACTTGTTTATGTTGCAACCAACCACTGAACATTTAAGAAAGCTTCATTTTACCTTTGCAATACAGAAGAAGTCATTGAGCAATTGTTTTGCAAGTCCTAAAATCAGTTACAGAGAATGTCACAAAACAAATTTGACCCGATTGTAAATTTTACAAAACACCAAATACCAGTGACATACAAAGAAACTGATATTTTTTATAAATAGAAGCATCATTGTTGCATGTTCTATTCTCCCATAACAAATTCTGATATCAAATATAGATATGTGAAAAGAAGAAACCCTGTAAAATAAATATTTCCAAAATCTATCCCTCTTGCCTATAACCTATATTTAAGATTATAGTATATATAACATATAATCTTGAAAAATGTTGTGTGTTACTTGACTCGCCCTAAGAAGGCAAAAAGATTAGAAGCAAAGTTGTATTTCTGAGTAATATAGCTGACTTGAGCAGCCAGCAATTCATGTACTATGTCCAGATTGAGCGTGTTCCATAAAATAACAATACTTTTTCCAGTTTGCTAGCCAAACGCCTTGCTGCCAAAACTCTGTCCTAGTCCGTTCATATTATTTTTTCTCATTAGAACCGAGTGACTGGATGGCTTTGTTAAGCACAGAAGGAAACAGCATGGAAATAGCAGTCTAATCTGTTATGAATTTTGACTTTCATCAAAGGTCAAAACACACCTGAATGTGTAACCTTTGCGACGGCAAGCCATTCAGATATAGAAAAAGGAATCTGAATGTTTGGATGCCATGTACTAGTGTTGACAATGCTGCTGTATCAAATATACTTAATATTTTTGTATATGAAATTCGGTTCTTGAAAGCTATAGACAATATATGACTATAACTGGTCAATTCTATTATTCATACTGAAAATAAAGTGATCCAAATGCAAGTACAGACTGATTCATCTCATTATAGCTAATGTAATTTTAATCCATGGTTAAAACCTAATCTTTTCAGAACAAATGATGTGATCTTTGCAAGCCATTTAGTCACAGTAACCTCGGGTTATTTGAATGTTTAATATTAAGCTTTTCTGTTTTACTTTTTAGATAATTTCAGGGTGGGGTCAAAAACTTGGAATGTTGTGACATAAAAAAAACAGTATTTTGGAGCAATTTATATTTTGATTTAATATTTTGTGTTATGTATCTCTTCCAGCAATTTGAGTTAACCCATGATTTTTTCATCCCTTGTATTTAACATATAAACTCAGATTGTGCTTACATAATTTGCCCTTGATTTGTAATGCCTGTTTCACACCTGCTGACTTCCATCATCCAATCACGTGCAAGCAAATATACTGTTTTTTGTTTTTATTGGGATAAGCTTTTGGGGTGTTTCCCCTTCTTCAAGGTCCAAGCTTGTCCTGAAAAATTGTATGTTAGTGCAAATAAAAAAAGTATCACGGACAGTACACTTTAATGCTATGTTTACACAAAGTGATTACTGCAGAAAGTTTGAAGTTTAAACTAAACCCAGGACCCTGTATTCACTATATCTGTTCTCCCATAGTACACAGAACATGGAAATGCAATTATTTTAGTAAATATAAACTGTTAAATACCCTTTTCTCATCAGCAGTATATAGAAGTCTTATGACTTCTATGAGTGTCTGGTTAAAGCTTGTAGGATAAGTTTTCATTCTACTCTGCCTGTCCTATGAGGCTGAAAGACTCCTGACCCTCTGTCTGGAGAGTGCTGATTGGCCCTGTGCTGATTACATGCACCCTCCCAAGCAGTGGCAGCTGGTGGTATATTTTTTTGAGGGGGGGCGGCAAACAATCCACCCCCACCCCCCGGTCAGGTAACAGGCACCTCCCCGGTCAGCTGGTTGGTTGGTCACCGGCCCCTCATTTACCCAATCTAGGTTGCAGCCATCTCTTCCTCCGGACAGCATCTCCTCCTCCTGGTGCCTCACGGTGGCTTCCTCTGCGTCTCCTCCCTCCACCTCCTCAGCAGCCAATAGGATCTCTTCTCCTCTCGGCCAATCAGGTGACAGGTCTCAGGACCCGCTTCCTGATTGGCTGGGAGGAGAATCAGGAAGACAATAGCAAATATTAATTCGCTATTTTCACTCAAATGAAAAAAGGGGGACCACTGTTAAGGTGTCTGGTGCATGCCGCCTCATCCCTGGTATAATAGCACAAATGGCAAACCCCCAGGAGTGGGAATACAATGGCAAGCAATGCACCAATGGTTAAAATGTTACAGTTTTATTGCTTCAAAACAGTTTGATACAGATTTGCAAAAGGCAAAAAAATAGTGCATATAGATAAAATACAGGCTATATCACATATTCACATGTAGGATAACAGATGGTAGCTGACTCCATTCAACCGACGTTTCAGGTACAAAAGACCTTTCCTCGGGGGTGTTTGAATAGGAGAAGCTTGACTGTTTCTATAAGAAAGGATTACATATATATCATGACAAGGATAAGACAGATATTTGGGCGATGTGCCACAGACTATAGGAGAAAATTGTAGATTGCTTATTAGTAATGACATCAGTGTACACATAGCCTGGTAAATAACTGCTGTGTGACAATGGTGGAAGTCCGTGATCTGCCAGAGACCACAGGGGATGCCTCCTGGTGTGAGACCAATCAAGACACCTCACATTGTATCTCATGGGGGTCACCCAATAAGGCTTCGGCCGCAGAATGGGTGCCCAGAAACAATAAAACCTAATCATAGCAATAGTGAAATTTAGTACATATAGCAGATTGCAGCTATACATGGGAGCGTAGAAAAGCTTTGCACACTATACCTAACAAAGTGAGGCTGCAGCCACACTACTGACAAGGATGAATAGTGGGTTTCCTCTGGGTCAGCCTGAGGGGTGGTCCTGGTCTCTACAAATTGAGTAATTATAAGATTCACTACTATCTCAGAAAAGGGGGAGGGGGAAAAAGACAGAGAGAAGGGGGGAAAAAAGTGTGCCAAGCACCAAAACAATCCCCTTCTCTCAATTCTCCCAGCAAATGCAGAGTGCCAGCGCTTACCTGTGCAGAGAGATTGTCTCAATCCCAGCTCAGCAGCATGTCAGTGAGCCAGGAAAGGGTTTTTAATATGGCGGACCACGCCGTGATGGGCAGCGCAAATGCGCCATACAGCGGCCAATAGGACCAACAGGCGGTGGAGCGCAAGGCACCCCCCAGTGTGACGTGGGGCGGCGTCATGCATCCCACAGCCTCTGATGCATGGCGCAGCTGCGCAGACATCCCACATGGGCGCTGCTTGGCAGCACAGATGCGGAGAGAGTCCACCACTGCTGCAATTAAAGGGGGCCCCTCCAGAGAGGAGAACCCATTGTGTACCGGGTAAGAACATGGAGGGCATGGATCATCCCAGGTGCATTCCACTGCTGTACCGGGCAGACCCAATCCAATCACCAGGTCGCACAGAATGAACAGCAGTCTAAAATATTGACAAAAACATGTAAGTACAATTTGATGAATGAAGCACAGAAAATCACAAAACAATGCATGGTTTTGTGCAGATATTAAGGTTATACAGCAGTGTAGGAAAAATGGGTAGTCCTCCAAAACTGTATATCCACAGTTTCCATGGATTACACAAAATTAGTATATAGATATTGGTTGTATATATGACACCAATAGTATATGTATATAGTTTTATGTGAAATCTACCGTATCAGTATATAAATAATAGTTTTAAATGTAACCGATAATGATCATGCATATGCTTCAGGGGACACATATCCAGTTCATCAGGAGAGCAAGATGTATAGTGGTATTTCATCAAAGAAGCACAGAAACATACATATATAGTTTCTTACAGGTGTCCCTCCTACACCCTCTTCATTCACCAGGTGGCTGGTGTGAGGGTGTGGGTGGTTCCTGTCCTCTGAGCATCGACGCCACGCATCCACCCCTGTCCTTCAGTTTCCTTGTGTTGCTGACGTTCTTGGGCGAGTCTGTCCATCTAGGCTGACCAATGGGGTTTGACCTGGATGCATATATGAGCGGCTTGTCTGCTCTGCTCCAGGTGTCTCCCCTTTATGGCAGTCTGTGTGGCGCTGGTGTGTTCGATTGGTTCTGCGGCAAGCACATTACATTTCCTATGCTGCAAGTCTCACTGGCACTGTTGCAACCTTGATCTTGTTCACCCATTCTGTTGGTGGGGGTTTCACCCTTTCAGCTTCACATTGGTTCATAATACATCCACTCATTTTGCTGCAATATCTGTGTCCACCTGGCTTCACAGCCTATCCTCACAACTATAACTTACACAGTTGCTGTCTCTTATCCCTATCACCTTTCCTTGGTGTATGGGTCTTTTGCTTTTGGACCAGATCTCTGTAAATTCAATTTTCCTTTACACTTTACATCCACTACAGATTGGAGCCTCTGCGTTCCAGTCGTTGGCACAATCTGACACCAATTATCACTTTTCTGTGCTTCCCCATACCACGAACAACACCTCAGCTCCCGGTACGGGCGTCCATGTCAGCCCGCCTATATCAGCCCACTGTCATGCGCATGCTGGTTTGTGTAAGTAGCTAATCATGTATCCAATCTACAGCTATTAACCATTTTTTATTATTTATCATTTTTTGCTTCCCCATCAGGGTCGCTTTAATTGTGCCTTAGTGACATGCCCATGTCTTTTTCAGATTCTATTAATTTCGCATCAGCCCCTGAAGAGTGGCCCTACTGCCACGAAACATCGTCGGGCATATTCTAGATGCAAATGTGTTTACCCAGGTTACTGTATGAGCTGTCAGCACTCCACCATTTGGAGCTTGTTTTTTATCAACCTATTTTTAATCATGTGCATCAAGTCTGCTATATATTGTTTACATGTTTATTATGTCTATTATGTATTATGTACCCATCATTGCATGGTATTGTTGCCAATGTTCAACAATAAATATTTACATTATTTGGTATCCTTGTTTGAAATCGCATCAAGGTGTACCTCATTTAAAGTCCTGCCCCCCCCCTTTTTTTATGTATGTATACATTAGGGATGAAGACGCATGGTCCACATGGTCTCATTTAAAGTCCCAAACTCTCTCCTCTTTTTGTAGTATACATATATAGTTGACGTTATTCTTCCCATCCCCCTGATTCCAACTCTTCCAAGAAGGGAAAATAGTTGGCTGTATGATTAAGGCCTGGGGGGAGGTGGCTCTCAAATTCATTATCCAGCGAGTTTCTTGCTGGAGTAGGAACTTGTTCCAGTCTCCCCCTCGTGCACTGGGATGTACTGTGTCAAGCACTGAAACTTTGATTGGGGGAAAGAAACCATGATGGGTGTCTCTCACGTGCCTTTCCAAGGGTAGGTCAGGAACGCTTTTTTTCATACCTAGTATGTGTCTATATAGTCTTTTTGACAGTTATTGTTTAGTCTTCCCTATTTAAAATGACCCACAGGGACAGGAGAGTAGGTAGACCACTCCCTGAGTTTTGCAGTTTGCAAAATGTAATGGTCTGAAGATTTTGCCATTAGGTGATTTGATATTTGTGTCTGTATTCATAAATTGACAGTATTGAAAGCCACTGCATCACCCTGAACTTAGCTGTCTCTCAGGGATCTGGATCTCCGATAAGTAATCAGTGGGTGTGTAGAGATATGTGGATTTAGAATTGGGTCATTCTACAATAGATGCCAGTGCTTGGCTATAGCTTTTTTGATTTGTTTTTGTTGTTTGTTATATTTCATAATGATCCTTACTGGGCCAGATTGGGCTGTTTCAGGTTTTGATAAAATGTTATTTTTAGATAGACTATAGAAGGTGGGTACCTTTGGATGTTTAGTGCGTATAAAATCCTATGTTTCCTTTGTAATCACACCGTTTAGATAGGCCTTGTCCACAAGCACATAAAATTGTTGGTTGAATTTATCAGTTGTAGATATCCAGATTTTTTTATACCATTCTCTTTTTTTCAGTATTTTTAAACACATAGATCTATACTGATCATTGGACATAACCACCACATTCCCCCCTTTATCCGAGGGCTTTAGGGTAAGTTGGTGTTGATTATTTAAGTTGTCCAATGCTTGTTTTTCTTGTGTGGATAGATTATCCAAAGAAAAACAAGCAAAAGGATTACATATATATCATGACATGGATAAGATAGATATTTGGGTGATGTGCCGCAGACCATAGGAGAAAATTGTAGATTACCTGTTAGTAATGACATCAATGTACACATAGCCTGGTAAATAACTGCTGTGCGACAATGGTGGAAGTCCGCTATCAGCCAGAGACCACAGGGGATGCCTCCTGGTGTGGAACCGATCAAGACTCCTCACATTGTATCTCACGGAGGTCTGCCAAATAAGGCTTCGGCCACAGAATGGGTGCCCAGAAACAATAAAACCTAATCATAGCAATAGTGAAATTTAGTACAAATCCTGGTCCTGGTCTCTACAAATTGAGTAAATATAAGATTCACTACTATCTCAAAAAGGCGGGGAGACAGAAAGAAGGGGGAAAGAAAGTGTGGCAAGCACTAAAACAATACCCCCCTCTCAATCCTCCCAGTAAATGCATAGTGCCAGTGCTTACCTGTGCAGAGCGATTGTCTCAATCCTGGCTCAGCAGCATGTCAGTGAGCCGGGAAAGGGTTTTTAATATGGTAGACCACTCCTGCGCCATACAGCGTCCAATAAGACCAACAGGCCGTGGAGTGCACTGCACCTCCCCGTGTGACGTGACCAAACAATCAAGCGGCGGAACCGGAAGTGACTGGAAGTGACCGGAAGTGACAACACCACACCGCACACGTCGTCGCTTCCGGTCACTTCCGGTCACTTCCAGTTCCGCCGCTTGATTGTTTGCTACGCAAGCACACACGGAGGAAGTGTGTGCCTGCCTTTATCAAAAGGACGCAAGTAAACCATTACAGGCGAGGAAGTGTACTGGACCCAAAGTGATTGGCTTTTTGATTTTAACGCATTGAAATTGGATGAACGTTTGCATGTTTTATACCGTTTTTTTACAATAAACCACGAGTTTTTACTGAAATACACTATGGAGCTATTCCCTTTCTTTCCCTATATTGGGTATATCACACTAAACGGAGGAGTGGAATCATCTACCCAGAAGATTGGGCCATACACCTGGAGAGACAAGAAAGACTATCGGAAATATTCCATCCATAGGATCCCAGATCCACCTGCCTAAGACAGGCGCCTCTGCGCTTTACCCCTGTGTAGGGCGGCGCTGTCCGGTAAGCAGGGTGGTAATTGGGGAGCACGTGTGACACACAAAGAAAAGCATTTTTGGACTTCACTATATGGACACTCGTTTAAATTGATCATACCAATATTAGGAATTTTTATAAGCTTAAAGCATTTGGGTTTTAGTAGTGCTTTCTATTTATGTGGATGTAATATAGTGCATAGCACTAAAGCAAATCAAACTGGGACTGTTGGTAATATTAGAAGCACTGTATATGATTGTACACACAGCAGGATTTTAGTTATATGCTATTATATTTATGAGCAACTATTAGACACTGAGAGGATATATTTTTTCTATATTATCATGCATTAATATCACACAAGCACTTTATACGCCTTCATAATTTGTATACACTTTATTATCATTTATTATTATTCACTATCACACAAGCACACCAGCACTTTATACATTTTCAAAATCTGTATACACTATGCTCTGGATTTTAATATTATTATGAATGTACCTTGCACATTCCACCTACACCAAGCACTTTATATGAGATTGACTCATAAAAGGGGACTATTGACCTAGTAATAGTATAATTAGGGAAGCGCCAATCTAGCCCCAAACATGCATTCCTCTGCTGTACCGGACAGCAGGGCTGGCCCAAGACATTGTGCTGCCTGGGTCCAAGAATGAAATGCTGCCATCCCCACCCCCCCAAAAGAAAAAAAAAATCATGCCCACCAAAAGACCCCAGAATTATCATGATAATTAAAACTAAAATTAAATTTATGAGGAAGTCAGATTTACACGCATTCGCACCTTTGTTTATATGCAAAATTATATGACATACCATTATGTTCAATTCCGAGGGGCGGGCTAGGGCAGTATAGGGACAGGCTAGGGTAGTATAGGGACAGGACAGGGTAGTAAATGGACAGGCTAGGGTAGTATATAGACAGGCTATGGCAGTATACAGACAATCTAGGGTAGTAAATGGACAGGCTAGGGTAGTATAAAGACAGGCTAGGGTAGTAAATGGGCAGGCTAGAGTTGTATATAAAAGCAAAAAACGCACTTCCCTCACAAAGTGATAAATCTTCCAACTACCTCTTAAAATATGCCCTAGACTGTTAGGCAGAAAGCTAAAATATGTTGAACGTGCCCCAACTGAAGTGCTCAAATAAAGTGCAAGTGCTACATCAATACCCAGTATGATCTATGTGGTGGCTGGATACAATCCATACCCCACACAGGTCACACAAAGTCAGTGCAAATGTTAAATAAATACAAGTAGAACAATAATCAATATCTGCAGTTGAACTGTGCAAAACGTGCAAAACATATGTGCAAAATTCCAAAAGTGCAAAGCCTTAGTATAATGGTGCTAATAAGTCCAAAATAGTCCCAGACCATCCAGTCTTCAGCCAAATTAATGGATGATAAATCCGACTTCATAAGCCAATAGTTGAATATATATATCCATGAATGGACTGATAACAAGCTGCTGAAGCACCTTTAATACTGTTGGCGATCCTCCACCTGACACTCCGGTCAGCCTACTCACCAAATGAAATGGATTCCCATGACAGGAATCACAGATGCTCTTGTTTGATAAGTAGAAAGCTTGTCCTCCTCTGCTCCAAGGGATAACACTGCTGGCATAGATCTTCCTTGTGCTCAATAGAGGGAGAACAGAACCAAACGGGTCCAAAATGGTGAAGTACGTCCGTTTATTAATAAAATGCTAACATGCGGTTTAAAAAACAGGTGACGCCAAATGCAGTCCACCTACATTGCAGACAGTGGAAGTGACGGAACCGGAAGTCACGTTACCCGACGCGGCGTTTCGTTAGCATACAAGCCAACGTCATCTAGGGTTGTATATAGACAGACTAGGTAGTATATGGACAGGCTAGGGTAGTATATAGACAGGCTATGACAGTACAAGGGCAGGCTAGGGTAGTATAGGGGCAGGCTAGGGTAGTATATAGACAGGCTAGGGCAGTATATAGACAGGCTAGGGCAGTACAGGGGCAGGCTAGGGTAGTATAGGGGCAGGCAGAGCAGCCCGGGGGGCAGTATTCATCATGATGCACAAAACTGCTGAAAAAAAAATCTTGGTCATAAATTTGCTGCCCCTCTCAAAGTGCTGCCTGGGTCCAATGGACCCACTGGGACCCATGGTAGAGCCGGCCCTGCCAGACAGACTGAATCCAATCACCAGGTCACACAGACTGAACAGCAGGCTAAAATATTGACAAAAACATGTAAGCACAGTTTGATGAATGAAGCACATAAAAATCACAAAACACTGCATGGTTTTGTGCAGATATTAAGGTCATACAGCAGAGTAGGATAAATAGGTGGTCCTCCAAAACTGTATGTATGTACACTGCATTAGATGTATATCCACAGTTTCCATGGATTACACAAAATTTGTATATAGATATTGGTCGGATATATGACACCAATAGTATACAGTATGTATATAGTTTGGGCGAGCTCGGGAGCCCACTTTTTTTAGAGCCTCTGGCTCTAATCACATGCTTCTAAAAAAAAAAAACCCATTGGAATCCATGCATCCGGCACCCCGCATGTAGGGCCAAACACTAACCATAAGTGAAAGAAAGGTTTTTGTGTTATCATTCATATTCTCTCAAAAATGGCCAAGAAATCATAAATTCTGCCAGGGTATGTAAACTTATGAGCACAACTGTATATACCTTGCAAGGTTTTTTTTTTTTACAAATTCTTTATTTATAGAAATAAAGCATCCAAACGAGCAGTACAATACAAAACAATGGTGGCATCCAGGGCCGGGACAAGGTCATTGGTGCCCAGGGCAAAGATGGCAAACTGCACCCCCACGGGGTCAGTTTCATTTCAAAACACGGAACAGGAGTATACAGGAGTATACAGCCCAGCATCACAGGACAGAGTATACAGCTCAGCATCACAGGACAGAATATACAGCTCAGCATCACAGCATAAAGTATACAGCCCAGCATCACACATAGGATATAGAGAGTGCAGCATCACAAGACAGGGTATACAGTCCAGCATCACAGGACAGGGTATATGGCTCAGCATCACAGGACAGAGTATACAGCCCAGCATTACAGATAGGGTATATAGCCAGTGTCACAGATGGCGTATATAGCCAGTATCACAGATAGCGTATATAGCCAGTATCACAGATAGGGTATGTAGCCAATATCACAGATAGTATATAGCCCATATCACAGATAGTATATAGCCAGTATCACAGATAGCGTATATAGCCAGTGTCACAGATAGTATATAGCCAGTATCACAGATAGGGTATATAGCCAGTATCACAGATTGTATATAGCCAGTATCAAAGATAGTATATAGCCAGTATCATAGATAGTATATAGCCAGTATCATAGATAGTATATAGCCAGTATCACAGATAGTATATAGCCAGTATCACAGATAGTATATAGCCAGTATCACAGATACTATACAGCCAGTATCACAGATAGTATATAGCCACTATCACAGATAGTATATAGCCAGTATCACAGATAGGGTACATAGCCAGTATCACAGAAAGTATATAGCCAGTATCATAGATAGTATTTAGCCAGTATCACAGATAGTTTATAGCCAGCATCATAGATAGTATATAGCCAGTATCACAAATAGTATATAGCCAGTATCACAAATAGTATATAGCCAGCATCACAGACAGAGTATATAGCCAGTATCACAGATAGTATATAGCCCATATCACAGATAGTATATAGCCAGTATCTCAGATAGCGTATATAGCCAGTGTCACAGATAGTATATAGCCAGTATCACAGATAGGGTATATAGCCAGTATCACAGATAGGGTATATAGCCAGTATCATAGATAGTATATAGCCAGTATCACAGATAGTATATAGCCAGTATCACAGATAGGGTACATAGCCAGTATCACAGAAAGTATATAGCCAATATCATAGATAGTATTTAGCCAGTATCACAGATAGTTTATAGCCAGTATCATAGATAGTATATAGCCAGTATCATAGATAGTATATAGCCAGTATCACAGATAGTATAAAGCCAGTATCACAGACAGAGTATATAGCCAGTATCACAGATAGCATATAGCCAGTATCACAGATAGTATATAGCCCATATCACAGATAGTATATAGCCAGTATCACAGATAGCGTATATAGCCAGTGTCACATATAGTATATAGCCAGTATCACAGATAGGGTATATAGCCAGTATCACAGATAGCGTATATAGCCAGTATCACAGATAGTATATAGCCAGTTTCACAGATAGTATATAGCCAGTATCATAGATAGTATATAGCCAGTATCACAGATACTATACAGCCAGTATCACAGATAGTATATAGCCACTATCACGGATAGTATATAGCCAGTATCACAGATAGGGTATATAGCCAGTATCACAGATAGTATATAGCCAGTATCATAGATAGTATATAGCCAGTATCATAGATAGTATATAGCCAATATCACAGATAGTATATAGCCAGTATCACAGATAGTATATAGCCAGTATCACAGATACTATACAGCCAGTATCACAGATAGTATATAGCCACTATCACAGATAGTATATAGACAGTATCACAGATAGGGTACATAGCCAGTATCACAGAAAGTATATAGCCAGTATCATAGATAGTATTTAGCCAGTATCACAGATAGTTTATAGCCAGTATCATAGATAGTATAAAGCCAGTATCACAAATAGTATATAGCCAGCATCACAGACAGAGTATATAGCCAGTATCACAGATAGTATATAGCCCATATCACAGATAGCATATAGCCAGTATCACAGATAGCGTATATAGCCAGTGTCACAGATAGTATATAGCCAGTATCACAGATAGGGTATATAGCCAGTATCACAGATAGGGTATATAGCCAGTATCATAGATAGTATATAGCCAGTATCACAGATAGTATATAGCCAGTATCACAGATAGGGTACATAGCCAGTATCACAGAAAGTATATAGCCAGTATCATAGATAGTATTTAGCCAGTATCACAGGTAGTTTATAGCCAGTATCGTAGATAGTATATAGCCAGTATCATAGATAGTATATAGCCAGTATCACAGATAGTATAAAGCCAGTATCACAGACAGAGTATATAGCCAGTATCACAGATAGCATATAGCCAGTATCACAGATAGTATATAGCCCATATCACAGATAGTATATAGCCAGCATCACAGATAGCGTATATAGCCAGTGTCACAGATAGTATATAGCCAGTATCACAGATAGGGTATATAGCCAGTATCACAGATAGGGTATATAGCCAGTATCATAGATTGTATATAGCCAGTATCACAGATAGTATATAGCCAGTATTATAGATAGTATATAGCCAGTATCACAGATACTATACAGCCAGTATCACAGATAGTATATAGCCACTATCACGGATAGTATATAGCCAGTATCACAGATAGGGTACATAGCCAGTATCACAGATAGTATATAGCCAGTATCATAGATAGTATTTAGCCAGTATCACAGATAGTTTATAGCCAGTACCACAGATAGTATATAGCCAGTATCACAGATAATGTATATAGACAGTATCACAGATAGCGTATATAGCAAGTATCACAGATAGTATATAGCCAGTATCATAGATAGTATATAGCCAGTATCACAGTTAGGGTATATAGCCAGTATCACAGATAGTGTATATAGCCAGTATCATAGATAGTATATAGCCAGTATCACAGATAGTATATAGCCAGTATCACAGATAGTATATAGCCGGTATCATAGATAGTATATAGCCAGTATAACAGATAGTATACAGCCAGAGCACCCCCCTGCTACCGGACTCGCAGTACTGACAGCACCCTGATCCCTCCTGTGTCCTGTGTCTCCACTCTCCTCCCCACAGCGCGGGCAGCAATAATCAGTATGTACACATACTGAGTGTCAGTCTGTAGTCCTCTCCTCTGCTCTGACTCTATAGCACACTGTTTTCAACATGCAGGTGGAAACTGACTGGAGTGGAGGCGAGACAGCAGGCTTCTCTAAGTCCTCACAGCGCATATCCATGCTAGCCGAGTCTACTCCTCCGTAGGGAGGAGTAAATAGCTCTATTGGAGCTTACTACTAGAAGGGAGATGCATCCTACATGAAAGGCTTGTTGTGCCGGGTGCAGGAGCACACTCGGCGCACTCTTACTGATATTACACACCGTTTTTTCAGGTACAAGCAGGACAGTGGCGGTGGTATAGTGAGTTGTCCAACATGCTTCAAATGCGCCCCCCCTCCTCCAGAAAATTGTAGTACCCAGGGCATCCGCCCCTTCCACCCCTGCCTCATACTGATCCTGGTGGCAACTCATGAAAGACTAACAGTAACAGAGGTAGCGTCTCACAAAAATGTAATGTACATTTAATACTTAACATATAAAAAAAATGAGTAAAGGAAACATCTCTCTGAGGTCAAGGAGGCAACCACAAGTAATATTGCAGAACTCTAGCCACAGTACTTGCTCGGTCAGATGCCCTGATTTTTAAGAATGAATAAGAGGGAACCAAGGGAGGTATACAAAGCACAGGAAAATGGGTATGAGGTAGAGAGGGGAAGGATGGGGGAGAGGAAGATAAAAAAAAGGAGGGGGAGAAGATACTAGGCTGGTGTGCGTGTGTTAGCTTGAAGATCAGGAAGACATCAATCCCCAGAACAGTTTTCCAGCAGAGCCATGCCCTCATCAGTATAGACAAACATGTTTCACTATGATCATGTTTTTGTGCCTTGCTTGCTCTCGCCTGTTTTGGACGTTAAAAATGAAATCCTCCAGTGCGTTGATGCTCCTAATCCTGTTGAGCTACATTGCAATGGAAGGAGAATTGGGATCCTTCCAACATAATGTAAAACAAGCCTTGGAGCATTAAGCATGTGTCGGAGGACTGATTTCTTATAGGTCTTAACAGGGATTTGTCAGCAAAGAAGGCAGGATCCTGCGGGATCGGACAGTCAGTGAATTCTCCTTCGTACCTCCGACCAATGGTTTCATTTTGGACAAGACCAAAAAAATGTGCAGCAGGGTCCCCTGTTCCTCCTGGCATCTCCAGCACCGATCTGAGGCCCTAGGACATTGCAGGGATTTTAACAAACTTTGTACGAAAGGCACACATGTTTCATTTAAGAAAAAGCTATATGTCATTGGAAGTCTGGTTCTTGGGAGTGCCTGTGTTCAATCTAATCTGCTGATGCACTTACAGTCGTCTTCTAACAAGGAAAGTTGAACTGTCTACATCCCTTTAGAAGTTAGAAGCAGAGGATGACTAAAATCTGACTTGTATATTAGTGCATACTTCTGGGAAAATGGTGAGCCAATCACACACGCAGGAAATTACATTTTTGGGGAAGTTCTGTAAACAAACTGCATACATAAGGTCTGTAGGCTGCCTTGTTGCATTGAATTTTACAGAAAATTACAGTGGCTATAGATTGAAAAGGAAAGGTCATTTTTAATACCCTTTAATTACAATATGACTTGTGTAGCACAGGACTTCTGTACAACAAGATGATGACTAAGTCTGTGAAATACAATGCAAAATAGTGGCAAAATATAGGTTTTGAGATGCCAAAATAAGATGCTCTCAACTAAATATTACTATTGTGTTCATTCAGAGCATTAGCTTTAGTTACCATTATAACAACCAAAATATACTTTTCTTTATGAAGGTGCGCACATATGTGGAAGCAAGGTTATTAACCAGAAAATGCTTTTTAGCAGGAACAACTGCACACAATTTCTTACACAACATTGCTGGACCATCCCCAGTAACAGTACAGTCTAATGGTTAGCAATGTATTATTATTAACATTACAATTATCTGTAAATTTCTGTGTAGCTGGCAGCTATGCACAGACTGACATGGGACTCATCATTTATGTTTATAATTATTATTATTATTATACAGGATTTATATAGCGCCAACAGTTTGTGCAGCGCTTTACAACACGAGGGCAGACAGTACAGTTACAATACAATTCAATACAGGAATCATGAAAGAAAATCTATGGCCACAGCATACACTTTCATATTATAACATCAGTTTTGGAATAACGATACAAATAATAGTTAATTTTGACAATACAATAAGAGTAAGTTTGCAAATGTCAAGATCATTCAGGTTAATAGGAGTAGGCTAGAAATAATTGAAATACAATGCAGAAATGAATATACAATTTTCTGCATTTTCCAATGAATATATGAGTTTTTAAAATATGCTTTAAGCTGGCCATGGATGGCTCAAATTTCAGTCAATTGCTGCTTTACAAATTAACTTGGCAGGATGGAAAATTATCGGCTGAGCAACGACCGCATCAGATGCAGTCACTGTGCCGTGGCTGCCTGAAAACAATAGCAGGCACTGGAGATTCCTCCATCCACACTGTTACCTGCTGTGGTGTTCTGTGCTTCATAGACAGTTTAATTGTCCTTGGAAATAGGATCACCTTAGAGAAGAGGCAGTGGAGAACTGGTTATACTGTTGGATGTACCAGTGGCGGTGGGTGTTTTTTTTGGAGGGGGGCAGCAAACAACACCCCCCATCTGCCTGTCGGAACTTACCCCATATAGACAGCAGGCAGCAGGCATTGGATATCAGGCATCGGGCAGCAGGCATCAAGCAGCAGGCAACGAGCATAGGACAGTGGCTCCTGTGTGTCCTTTCATCCATCACAGCGAGTGTGCATCTCCTCCCCTCCTCCTAGGCATCCAATAGGATTGCCTATCCTTTCAGCCAATCAGGTGATGGTGATTCATGATTAGCCGGGAGGAGGATCAGTGTTAGAAAAGTGAATATTGATTCGCCACTGTAACCTGGGTGGGCTGTGAGCGCATTCTCTGCGCCCCGAGTCCACCCTATTTTGAATCCAATTAGAGCCTTTGACTCTACTCTGTGATTCAAAAAAACACCCCTGCCACTGGAATTCATATGTCCAGCATCCTGCAAGGGACCAGACACATGGATGGGGGGTCGGCAGCATGGATAGGGAGGGTGGCGCCTGTGCGCCCTTAATGGATGGGCCGCCCCTGGCATGGACCCTGCTGGAGCAAGGGATATGTATTACACCTTCTTCCTCTACCCCTAGGCAAACATGAATAACCCTTGCACTGTGTGAGTGTGTGTGTGGGGGTGGGGGGTGGGACCCTGCAAGGTAAGTTTTTCCTTGTGCCTAGAGTTGGAATTTAAAGTGTCACTGTGCCCATCACATTGCTTTGTGTAGTTCAAGCAATCTACTTCTGGATTGGTGGCAACACAGAAGCAAATCAGTGGCCATATTTGAGCATTATCATCCATTAAAGTTCAGCCATTATAGGCAATCTGGCAAAATCACTAGTTAGGTCTGATGTGAAAAACTAGGGTGTGAATTTACGTGTAGACATTGCATGCCACATATTGAATTCTGCTTGCAGTTACACGTTAAGAAAAATAATTAAAATCAGTCAGAATTTGTGCCATTGACCTTCGAACATTTTCTACCCAGAAACTGCTGTCACTGGCAATTGAATCCTTTGCATACTCCATGAACTAAATCTAATTGTATGTCAAATTCCTCTTGCATCCAAACTCATTTGTTTACAATGCATTGCCTGCCTCGGGCATTGACAAATTTAAATAATTATGTTCTATACAGTTAACTAACAAATCCCTTTGCAAATCAGTACAACATAATGCCTGCTATATCTAACATATTTACAGTTCTCACATTAAACAGTGACAATTCAGATTTTGTAGATGCTTGAAACTTTATAACAGCAAATATATATCCATATAAAAATAGATATTTAATATAAAAAATTGAAAAATTGTAAACTGATGAATAAAAAATGGTAAGTTATTTTTTTTTGTACCAAGTCCATATGTAGCTAAAGATTACTGTTGACAAATTAGGCTGTGTCATGGGTTTGCATGAAACATCTATGTTAAGCAGAAATTAGATCCTACAGTTGGCCAACTAGAATGGAGTTTGTAGGCTAATAGCCTATACTTGGTCTGTGATAGGAATGGCACAGTAATGTACATAGTAGTGTACATAATCATGCATGCCCATAGGGCAAAATATAAATGCTTGTATATGTTTTGGGCAGTGCTTAAAATTTACAATAAACATCCAACCACCATTTAAGTTTTCCTTAGAACCTGTTGGTAACAGAGTATCAGAAGACCTACAAAAATATTTAAAGCAAATCTTGTATCAAAAGACAAAAAATGCTATTTACTGCCCCCCTATCCACCATGTAAAAAATACTCACTGTGTAAAAAAACAAAACAGTAATTCTTGTGAATTTTGGAATGCTTACTTTTACCATTATCTCATATAGAGGTGGAATTACATCAACGATGCCTAGCCAAGTGTGCTGGAAGCATCTATGGTAAATCATTTTTTATTGGTCATTTTTTTTAACCACTTACCGACCACCTCGTGTACATTTACTGTGGCAAGTTGGCTCCGCTGCGCACATTGCCTTCTATAAACGGCGATCCGCGCAGCCACAGTTGCGGGCGCTCGTGCCCGCTGCACTCTGCCTGAGTGTTGCCATGGGTCAGGCGGACTCCATGTCTGCCAGTGACCCACAATCACCTTCTTAATAGGAAGAATGGGGATCCGCCAATGTAAACACGGCGGTTCCCCGTTCTCTCAGTGGGCATGACAGGGATCTACTGATCAGTTAGATCTGTCATGCCTCTGCCAGCCCAGCCCCCGCACAGTGAGAACAGGCTTAGGGAACACAGTTAACCCCTTGATTGCCCCCTGCAGGTTAACCACTTCCCTGCCAGTGACATTTATACAGTAATCAGTGGCTGTATAAATGTCAATGGTCCCAAAAAAAGTGTCAACAATGTCCAATATGTCCATCGTAATATCGCAGTCCCGATAAAAATCGCAAAAAAGTAGTAAAAACGCCATAAATGGATTCTCAAGAATAGTTTTTCCTCGTGCCTAGAGTTGGACTTTAGAGTGTCACTGTGCCCATCAAATTGCTTTGTGTAGTTCAAGCAGGAATCTACTCCTGGCAACACAGAAGGAAATCGGTGGCCATATTTGAGCATTATCATCCCTTTAAAGTTCAGCCATTATAGGCAATCTGGCAAAATCACTAGTTAGGTCTGATGTAAAAAACTAGGGTGTGAATTTAGGTGTAGACATTGGGATCAGTTAGATCTGTCATGCCCCTGCCAGCCCAGCCCTCACACAGTTAGAACATGCCTAGGGAACACAGTTAACCCCTTATTGCCCCCTGCAGGTAAACCCCTTCCCTGCAAGTGACATTTATACAGTAATCAGTGGCTATTTTTAGATCTGATCACTGTAAATGTCAATGGTCCCAAAAAAGTGTCAAAACTGTCCGATACGTCCGCCGCAATATCGCAGTCCCGATAAAAATTGCAAAAAAAATAGTAAAAACGCCATAAATTAATTCTCAAGAATAGTTTTTCCTTGTGCCTAGAGTAGGACTTTAAAGTGTCACTGTGCCCATCACATTGCTTTGTGTAGCTCAAGCAGGAATCTACTCCTGGATTGGTGGCTTGTAAACGTGGCAACTTTTGCGCAAAGCAATCAATATACGCCGATTGCAATTTTTTTAGCACAAATATGTAGAAGAATATATATCGGCCAAAACTGATGAATACATTTGTTTTTTTATATTTTTTTTTTTTGGATATGTATTATAGCAAAAAGTTAAAAATATTGTTTATTTTTCAAAATTGTCTCTCTTTTTTTGTTTAAAAAAATAAAAACCGGAGAGGTGATCAAATACCACCAAAAGAAAGCTCTATTTGTGGGGGAAAAAAGGACGTCAATTTTGCTTGGGTAACCTAGGTGACACATATGCACCATCCACAATCCTACCAGCCAGTGCCTCACAACATCTGAGGCACATTTTTTTTTACAAGTGTACTATCAAAGTGATGAGGCAGTAGTGTAGAAGAAAAAGTGAGAGATGGAAACTCTGGAAGCTAGTTACATACTAGAGTGCCCCACTATTTGGAAAATTAGACTGAGGAAATGGACTTAGAGGTACCTGCCCCTGATATTCAATCAATAGTTTCTGGAGGCAAAGAAGCCTGCTATGGAAGAGAAGTTTGCTAGTAGACATGTGCAATTTGTTTTGTTCCGAATTCATTTTTTTGACGAAATTCGACAAATTCTAAAATCTTTGAATTAACAAAAACCAGTTTAACAATTTTTTCCAAAAATGTGTAAATTCAAAGATTCCGAAATTTGATAATTCGGAAATTAGAAAGAGCAAAATACCGAAATTTGAAATTCGGAAATTTGAAAAGCCGAAAATTTGATTATTTGGAAATTCAAAAATCCGAAAATTTGAAAATCCGAAAATAAGAATGAAAATCCGAAAATGCAAAAGAACGAAAATCCGAAAATTTGAAAACCGAAAATCCAAAAAAATAACTAGCTTTATCCGAAGTTACAAATTATCCGAAATAACGAATGCTGCATCTAAACAAATGGAACATAACAAATTAATAATGATAAATAATAATAATAATAAAAACGTTTGATTGATTGATTTTTATTAATTCGTTACATTCCATTTGTTTAGATGCGGCATTCATTATTTCGGATAATTCGTAACTTTGGATACATTCGTATTTGTTACGTTCACTAACAGCCAAACTTGAAAGGAAATTCCAATATCTATAATTTAATAGTAAGTTTCGGATTTTTGTTCTTTCGCACTTTCGGATTTTTGTTATTATTTTCGAATTTACAAATTCACAAATTTTCTGGTTTTCGAATTTACGAATTTTTGAATTTTCCAATTTTCGGATTTTCTAATTTACGAATTTACAAATTCACGAACTTACGAACCTTTGGATTTTGAATTTGAATCTTTTTCCGAAGTTACAAATTTATTCGAAATAATGAATTTCGATCATAATGAATGATCGGAAAAACTAAAAAAAAAAGAACGAAACAAAAACGAAAATGAACTAATTTTTCGTCAGTGTACATGTCTATTTGCTAGCCTGGAGATGAAAGGAATAGTGCAGGGCTGTCCGTGCACTAACATCCCATAGATTTGAGTGGGATGCTGATCCTGCAGTATTGGTACAACCCATTGAAATCTGTGAGATGTTGCTGTGTAGACCTGGGCAGCCTGCACTAGACTTTTTTGGCCAGCTGTGGACAGTGCAGGAGGTTGCAGCTTTCCAAGGAGGTAAGTATGAACCTGCAGGTAGTAAGGAGGTGGGCATGAAGCACAAGTAGGCCATATATTAGCCATTTGAAAATTGCAGAGAAAGGCACTAAACACAAACCATGAGCACCATCATACAGCACTGAAAATGCCTCATACTCTGATGCCACCCACAGGTTAATATACCCTTATGCTGTTATCTTTACCTTCCACTTTTTACCTCTAAATCTCTACCTTAATCCTTACCTTTAACAATAAAGATACAAACTGTGTATGAATCAACTGTTTGCACTTGAGCCGGGGTATGCCCAGAGGCTCTGTTTTGTCAATTTCTTTCTTACAAAACCAATAAACATTATTGAAATAAAAAAAAAAAAAAATTGCAGAGAATGTCACTTTTCCATGAAAAATGTTCTCTGTTTCTTACACTAAGGACCCATGTAGACTAAATTGATGAATATCAATTTCCATAGAATTGCTAACTGGAGTCCCAGTCTATGACAAACTTCTATGTCAGCCAACGTAATCAGTAAAATATTGCTGCCTTGTAAGGCTTATTTTAGTTTTTTAAGGACAAAACATGACACATTAGCAAAGAACATTTTACAATAAAACGTAGACAATGTAAAGTGGCTTGCTAGAGATGAGTAAAGTACTTCAAATCTGCTCTGCCAATAATTTACCCGCATTGATTGCTCCTGCAATTCAGAACATTTCACTAATGATGAAGAAAATAGGCTGGGTTAAGAGGTACAGCATGGGGGATGCACCAGAAGCAGAAGCCACAGAAGGACATGTTTTATGTGTGTAGACTAGTCACCCACTGGAAAGGGGCCACTTACAACAAACAGTATCCTGAATGTTCTATCTGCAGTTCGCTTAGCTTGCTAATGTTACAAAGCAGAGATGTGCAAACTCTTCAGTCAGTTGTGGTTTGGCCAAACTTTTTAACAAAAATTAGCATTCCTCCAAAATATGGAATTTCCAAACTGGAAGTCTTAAAGAAATCAATGAGCATCTAAACCAGGCTGCAAAAAAAGCATGTTTTTTAAATCAGCAAATAATGTCAAATTGTGAAGAATGGTTCTGAAAGTTCCTGGCACCAAAGCAGCTTTTGATGGATGGGCATCTCTATGCAGCATGTGGCAAAGCATTGGTGAGGTCCATTTATTAGCCCTGAGCCAAATCTGAATTTGTTGCTACATACATCTGTTAGCAAGGTGCATTAAAGGGCCATTCAAATGAATAGTACTGCATCGCACCAATGTACATAATGTACTCCCTAAAGAGGCTCTGTACAATATATACATAACATTTTTAAGCAGCACTAGGGATGTCACAACCTACCAGGCTTGTTGGCCATTGGTTGGTGTTAGTGGACATGGACAGACATAGAAAAGCTATTGCATAAATTCTGGTATATCTCTCTCGGGTCGGTGGCCCATCATGATTTGCTATCCTTCAGTGACTATTTATAGCATTCATACCTTCCTCCACATGGTTTTTGCACTGGTGCTTGTTTTTAAGGCTGCCTGTGTCCCATCTCTTCAAGCTTGATATTTTTTTGAAAGTGCAGGCAACTTTTCCCTTTTTTCTTCCCTGTGTCTTACCATTAGTGCACCCCCCCCCCCCCCCCATTGGATGCTAAAGGCCACTATGGCTGCAACACGTTTACTATGTACCACCCTGTTTCCAAAAAATGTAAAATCGACATAAAAATGTAATGCAGTGATTTGCAAATCTCATAAACATATATTTTATTCACATTAGAAAACATATCAAATGTTTAACCACCTTAGGGCACTGTCATACTGGGGCATTCTTCGGGCGCTTTTGTGCTAAAAATAGCTCCCTTATAGCGCCTGAGAAACAACCCCCATCCACCCCAGTGTGAAAGCCCAAGTGCTTTCACACTGGGGCAGTATGCTTGCAGGACGTTACAAAAAGTCCTGCAAGCAGCATCTTTGGGGCGGTGCGGTGAGCGGTGTATACACTACTTCTCCATCACCCCTGCCATTGAAATCAATGGCAAGCGATTCCGAGGCGGCTGCACACCGCCTTGGAAGCGCAGCACTTTTAACCCTTTTTCAACCCATTGTGGGGGGTTAAAAGTGCCCATCTGCATAGCGGGCTATAGCCCCGCTATAACAGTGGAATAGCCCCACTGAAAGTAGTAGCGCTTTACTGCTACCCCCTTCATGACCAGGTCAATTTTTAGATTTCAGCATTGTCACACTTTGAATGAAAATTACTCAGTCATGTAGCACTGTACCCAAATGAATATTTATCATTTTTTTTGGCACAGATCGAGCTTTCTTTTGGTGGTATTTATTCACCACTGGGTTTTTTTTTGTTTGCTATATAAATGAAAAAGTCTACAAACTATGGTAAATATATATATTGTATATATTTGAAAAGTGATCAATCCCGATGTACTGACTGCTTATCTCTTTCCTGAGGCCCTAAAATGCCAGGAAAGTACAAATACCTCCTAAATGACCCTTTTCGGAGAGCAGACAGTCTAAGGTATTTAGTAAAAGGAAAGGTGAGTTTTTTTAAGTTGTAATTTTTTGTCACACTTTTATGGACAATGAAGAAACTATTTTATTTTTTTCACTATTTTTTTATATAACGTCACCAGAGCAGTACAATGCCATCGTATGACTGGTAATGTAATTTTGTTTTCATTTTTTTAAACATTATTCCCTAATTTTTCTTTTTTTTTTTATACTTTTTTTACATACTCTGACCATAGCAGTACAATGTCATTATAGCAACACTGTACCACTCTTGGGGGTGATCAGGATTTTGTTTTCACTATGATTGTTTACTACAGTGATGATCTGAATGTTATATGTAGTGTTGAGCGAACCCGGACTGTAACGTTCGGGTCCGTACCGAACTTTCGGGTGTCCGGGACCCGGACCCGAACACGGACATTTCAAAAAACGTTTGGGTTCGGGTCCTTGGTTCTGGTATTTTACTGCACGTGTTGAGAAGCTGCAGGGCAGCCAATCAACAAGCGTTTCACTGGTTTGCCCTTAGAAGCCATCACAGCCATGCCTACTAATGGCATGGCTGTGATTGGCCAGTGCATCATGTGACCCAGCCTCTTTATAAGCTGGAGTCACTTGATGCTGCAGTCACATGCTCTTGGGTTAGCTGTAGGGAGAGGAAGCTGACGGCGTCAGGGAGAGATTAGAGACATTTTAACAACATCTGATCCTGCATCCTGAGATAGATTACTACTGCTGTGCTGTTGCTCTAAGGACAAATAGCAGAAATTTAAGATTTCACATACCGCTGCTTTGAGTTGCAGATCAAACTCTGCATAAAACAACGATCGCTACGATCGTGCACAACGATCAGATTGTTGGAGAAATTTGAGATTTCAAATACAGCTGCTTTGAGTTGCAGATCAAACTCTGCATAAAACAACGATCGCTACGATCGTGCTCAACGATCAGATTGTTGGAGGAATTCGAGATTTCAAATACTACTGCTTAGAGTTGCAGATTGCAGATTAAACTCTGCCTAGCGCAACGATCGTTACGATCGTACACAACAATCAGATTGTTGGAGTAATTTGAGATTTCACATACTGCTGCTTTGAGAGACACATTGCAGATCAAACCCTGCCTAACACAACGATCGTTACGTTCGTACACAACGATCAGATTGTGGGATCGTACACAACGATCATATTGTGGGAGTAATTTGAGATTTCACATACTGCTGCTTTGAGCGATCTGACTGCACTAGGTTCAAAAACCATTGCCTACTCCTATAGGGCCAGCTGTTGCTGTAAGTGACACATTATTGTTCAAAAATCATCTCCTAGTTCTAAAGGGAGAGTTTCCAGCTGTTGCTTAGAGGGACAGATTCTTGTTCAAAAACCATTGCCTACTCCTATAGGGCCAGCTGTTGCTATTACACATTATTGTTCAAAAATCATCTCCTAGTTCTAAAGGGAGAGTTTCCAGCTTTTGCTTAGAGGGACAGATTGTTGTTCAAAAACCATTGCCTACTCCTATAGGGCCAGTTATTGCTGTAAGTGACACATTATTGTTCAAAAATAATCTCCTAGTTCTAAAGGGAGAGCTTCCAGCTGTTGGTGTGAGCAGTGCATTTCTTGCACCAAAATAAAAAGTCCGGCTACATTGGTGTTTTAAAAAAAAAAGGTATTAATTGGTATTAATAAATACTTACATAGAGCTACATAATACATTTGCGGGCCCAATGAGGAGAGCAAATAAGGGACGTGGTCATGGTGCTGCTGGTGATGCTGGTGCTGCTGGTTTTGGTGGTGTTGGTGAACCTCCTGTTGGAAGGAGAGGACATGGTCGAGGTGTGCCAGCTACACGCACAAGGGAAACACCTTCCTCAGGTAGCCAACAGAACCTTCACCAGTATATGGTAGGCCAGAATGCCCCTCAACGATTGGTGAGGCCAGAACAAGTACAGGCGATAGTAGATTGGGTGGCTGACAATGCCTCCAGTTCCTTCACATTGTCTCCCTCCCGGTCCCTTGATGAAAGCTCAGAGTTGGCACCTGAACCCCATGGCCATCTGTCTTTCACCTCACTGACGAACCGATTAAATGTTCCCCGACTCCACTTTCTGTCTACCGGTACCCCAAGTCCACGG
>BLSH010373387.1:451052-463938 GCA_018402905.1 Glandirana rugosa | reverse complement strand
CCAAAGAGAGTGACTTTGGTCTGTCGGAGAGAACACATCGTTTCATGCAACCACGATCGACCCGGAAACCTACTTGATGATGAGGGTCCTGTAGGAAGTCTGGGTAAGGCCAGATAGGACGCCAGATTACCTAGAGGAAGGGGAACCAACCGAGGAGGACCGAAGGTGTCTGACGAGAGAGAGAGAGAGGGTCTGACAGGGTCGACGGAGGAGGTTGAGGGTCCCCGGCGGTGAGTGACTGAATAACCACCTAAGGAAATTGGTGAACGGCTGGCACATTGCATCAATGTGCAGCCGTTCACCGTGGGTAACAACACCCTCCTGCAATATAGCGCGCGGGAGCGCGATTGTGGGAGGACGTTATATAACGTCCTCCCACAACAATGGGTGCCACTTGCCGACGTGTAACTACGTTACACGGTCGGCAAGTGGTTAAAGGAATCCACCAATAAGTCAGTGAGTGGCGGCCCCTGGGAGTTGGAGGAGGCAGCTGGGACAGTCTGGGAGAGAGAGAGAGAGCAGTCTGTGGAAGCCAGGAGGAGCCAACCAAGGGGAAGGAGATCCATTAGACCGCAGGATAGACCGGAATGGGTCTGAAGGATGTCCTGGGAGTAGTAGTTCATCCAAAGGCCCAGCTAGCACCAACGTACTTTGCTACACAAGAGAGGCTGTCTGGTTTCAGTGAGAGAAACCTACAGCTCTCACCCACAAAGGGTAGTTCTGAGGCCTTGTCAGCAGCTACAGCAGGCCTCACCCTGTGCTAGCTGTGGTGAAGAAGAAGTATTGTAGAGGTCTGATAAATTTCCCTTTGGACCAGGAGGACAGGTGTAATGGTCAGCAAGTAGTGTAGTGGAGAGAAGTACAGGAGAAGTGTAACAGGCAGCAAGTAATGTGCTGGAGGAGAAGAAGTGTATGTAGCGGGGGAGTATATATTCATGTCCTATGTTCAATTACTGGGCATCCCACAGTCATCCCTAATCCCTATCCAAGTTCAAACCCCTAAATAAAACAACAAAAACAAAGTACCTGGCTGTTCAGTGACTTTGGATGTGAAGGAACACGTGTGATTGAGGGCAGCAGGTGGGTGGACCACAACTTTCAGCCACTCTTAAGGGAGCACATGTTATACTTACAACAATAAGTATAACAACTAAGCAACTAGAGGTGCCTGCAAATACCTACATCAGCCTTCCAACTGCTCCTGTCAGGGCTAAATAGGGTTTAGGTCTGGAGACATGCTTGGCCAGTCCATCACCTTTACCTCAGATTCTTTAGCAAAGCAGTGGTCGTCTTAGAGTTGTGTTTGGGGTTGTTATCATGTTGGAATACTGCCCTGCGGCCCAGTCTCTGAAGGGAGGGGATCATGCTTTGCTTCAGTATGTCACAGTACATGTTGGAATTCATGGTTCCCTCAATGAACTGTAGCTCCCTATGCCAGCAGCACTCATGCAGCCCCAGACCATGATACTACCACCACCACTTTGCTTTACTGTAGGCAAGACACACTTGTCTTTGTACTCCTCACCTGGTTGCCGCCACACGCTTGACACCCTCTGAACCAAATCATTTTATCTTGGTCTAATCAGACCACAGGACATGGTTCCAGTAATCCATGTCCTTAGTCTGCTTGTCTTCAGCAAACTGTTTGCAAGCTTTCTTGTGCATCATCTTTAGAAGAGGCTTCCTTCTGGGATGACAGCCATGCAGACCAAATTGATGCAGCGTGCGGCGTATGGTCTGAGCACTGACAGGCTGAACCCCCACCCCTTCAACCTCTGCAGCAATGCTGGCAGCATTCATACGTCTATTTCCCAAAGACAACCTCTGGATATGACGCTGAGCATGTGCACTCAACTTCTTTGGTCGACCATAGTTGACAGGTTCTGAGTGGAACCTGTCCTGTTAACCAGCTGTATGATCTTGGCCACCGTGCTGCAGCTCATTTTCAGGGGTTTGGCAATCTTCTTATAGCCTAGACCATCTTTATGTAGAGCAGCAATTCTTTTTTTCAATCCTCAGAGAGTTCTTTGTTATGAGGTGCCATGTTGAACTTCCAGTGACCAGTATGAGAGAGTCAGAGCGACATCACCAAATTTAACACACCTGCTCCCCATTCACACCTGAGACCTTGTAACACTAACAAGTCACATGACAACCGGGGAGGGAAAATGGCTAATTGGGCCCAATTTGGACATTTTCACTTAGGGGTGTACTCACTTTTGTTTCCAGCGGTTTAGACATTAATGGCTGTATGTTAAGTTGTTTTGAGAGGACAGCAAATTTACACTGTTGTACACTCACTACTTTACATTGTAGCAAGGTGTCATTTCTTCAGTGTTATCACATAATAAGATAGAATTAAATATGTACAAAAATGTGAGGGGTGTACTCACTTTTGTGAGATACCGTATGTATTGTCTTATACAGTTGTGCTCATAAGTTTACATACCCTGGCAGAATTTATGATTTTTTTGTCAATTTTTCAGAGAATATGAATGATAAAACAAAAACATTTCTTTAACTCATGGTTAGTGTTTGGCTGAAGCCATTTCTTATCAACTGTGATTACTCTTTTTAAATCATAATGACAACAGAAACTACACAAATGACCCTGATCAAAAGTTTACATACCCTGGTGATTTTGGCCTGATTACATGCACACAAGTTAACACAAAGCAGTTTGAATCGCAATTAAAGGTAATCATCCTCACCTGTGATCTGTTTGCTTGTGATTAGTGTGTGTGTATAAAAGGTCAATGAGTTTCTGGACTCCTGACAGACCTCTGCATCTTTCATCCAGTGCTGCACTGATGTTTCTGGATTCTGAGTCATGGGGAAAGCAAAAGTATTGTCAAAGGATCTGCGGGTAAAGGAACTGTATAAAACAGGAAAGGGATATAAAAAGATATCCAAGGAATTGAGAATGCCAATCAGCGGTGTTCAAACTCTAATCGAGAAGTGGAAAATGAGGGGTTCTATTGAAACCAAACCATGGCCAGGTAGACCAACTAAAATTTCAGCCACAACTGCCAGGAAAATAGTTTGGGATGCAAAGAAAAACCCACCAATAACTTCAAGACTCTCTGAAAATATGTGGTGTGGCTGTTTCAAGCTGCACAAGAAGAAGGCACTTGAAGAAAGATGGGCTGCATGGTCGAGTCCTCAGAAGAAAGCCACTACTACGCAAATTCCACAATGTATCTTTCTTACAATACGCCAAACAGCACAGAGGCAAGCCTCAAACCTTCTGGCACAAAGCCATTTGGATTGATGAGACCAAAAGTTGAGCTTTTTGGCCACAACCATAAACCCTACATTTGGAGAGGAGCCAACAAAGCCTGTAAAACACGGAGGTGGATCGCTGATGTTTTGGGGATGTGTGAGCTACAAAGGCACAGTAAATTTGGTCAAAATTGATGGCAAGAAGAATGCAGTATGTTTTTAACCACTTACCAACCGGAAGGTTTTCCAGCTTTAGGACCAGAGCACTTTTTGCGATTCGGCACAGCGTCGCTTTAACTGACAATTGCGCGGTTGTGCAATGTTGCACCCAAACAAAATTTGCGTCCTTTTTTTCCCCATAAATAGAGCTTTCTTTTGGTGGTATTTGATCGCCTCTGCGTCATTTCTGATCGCCGCTATAAACAAAAGAAGAGCGACCATTTTGCAAAAAAACACAAATTTCTTACTTTTTGCTAAAATTCAAATCCAAAAAAAAATATAAAAAAACATTTTTTTTCACCGGTTTTGGCCGATTTATATTCTTCCTCATATTTGTGATAAAAAAAATCACAATTGGCGTTTAATGATTGGTTTGCGCAAAAGTGGCCGCGTTTATGGATGATGAGAATTCATTTCTGGGGTTTCTATTTTTTTTAATTTTTTACTAGTAATGGCGGCGATCTGCGATTTTAGCGGTACTGCGATATTGCAGCGGACATGACGGACAATTTTGACACTTTTTTGGAACCAATGACATTTATTCAGAGATCAGAAATTTAAATGTCCACTGATTACTGTATAAATGTCATTGGCAGTGAAGGGGTTAACCTGGGGGGGAGATCTAGGGGTTAACTGTGTTCCCTGGGTGTGTTCTTATTGTGGGGGGTTGGGCTACCATGGGCATGAGAGATCTAACTGATCCCAGTGACAGGGATCAGTAGATCACCCATGCCCGCACTAACAGAGCGGGGAACCGCCGTGTTTACATCGGCGGTTCCCCGCTCTTTGCCTGTGGCCGCGCATCGCGGCTCGCTGGCGGACATCGGGTCTGCCCGAGCTGCGGGCACACTCCTCAGGAGTTCGCAGATCGCCGTCTTTTTACGGCGATTCGCGCACAGCAACCCGACTGCCGCCGTGAAAACACGGCAGGCGGTCGGGAAGTGGTTAAAAAAATACTGGAGGAACATTTGCATTCATCAGCCAGGAAGCTGTGCATGGGACGTACTTGGACATTCCAACATGACAATGATGCAAAACACAAGGCCAAGTCGACCTGTCATTGGCTACAGCAGAATAAAGTGAAGGTTCTGTAGTGGCCATCTCAGTTTCCTGTCCTCAATATCATTGACCCACTCTGGGGAGATCTCAAATGTGCAGTTCATGCAAGACACCCCAATAATTTCCAGGAGCTGGAGGCTTTTTGCCAAGAAGAATGGGCAGCTTTACCATCTGTGAAGATAAAGAGCCTCATCCACAAATACCACAAAATATTTCAAGCTGTCATTGATGTTAAAGGGGGCAATACGCGATATTAAGAACTGGGTTATGTAAACTTTTGATCAGGGTCATTTGGGTAGTTTCTGTTGTCATTATGATTTAAAAAGAGTAAACACAGTTGATTGATAATAAATGGCTTCATCCAAACACTAACCATGAGTGAAAGAAATGTTTTTGTGTTCTCATTCGTATTCTCTGAAAAATGGCCAAGAAATCATAAATTCTACCAGGGTATGTAAACTTATGAGCACAACTGTATGCTTAGCATTTTCAAACTAAAAACAGTTTTATCAGCTAATCTGATATATGACTGATATTAAGTAATGTCTACTTTTGGTTTATAAGTATGTATAATAGGTAAAACAACATTTAAAAAGGCTTTTGATATAATAACTACTTTTCATAGGAGTGTGTAAAAAATGTTCATGCTATGTAATCCATTTGTTGGCAAATTGTTTTTATTTATATCCATTGTCTTACTACTTTATGGTAATTATATTATTTGAATGATTGGAAGGAAGTCCAGTCAGTTTTAAAATAGTAATACATTATAGGCTACAGTAGTGACATGGAGGTCAGCAGGAGGAACCACTGAGAGCTGCAGGAGTACTAGGAAATCGACACTACCTGGAAGTTTCTCCTCCAAAACAGAGCAGTATTTGACAACATTGGGAGTTATGTGCCTTACCCAATCATCTGTTGCATGGAGGAGGAAATGCCTGTGCCATCACTAGAAAAATTAATTTTTGACTATAACTACTCTTTTGTATTTCCCATGGTTCCTTCTGGTACCAGGGTGTCTTCTACTCACAGCAGGTTGGCGTTGTGATGGGGGCAAAGTTTGCCCCCAACATCGCCAACTTGTTTGTGGCAGAGTGGAAGGATAGGACTATCTTCAATGTTAATAGACCTCAACTGCTGTTTTACCGGCGGTACATTGATGATTTGTTTTTTATTTTGAAGGGCTCAAAAGTTGAGGCGTTTGTCCAGTATTTAAATCATAATGATCATAACATTAAACTAGAACATGAGGTTAGTGATAAGGTTATACATTTTTTGGATGTGGATATAGAAAGAATAGGCTCACGATTGGAGACGAAAGTCTTCTTTAAACCCCCCGACAGAAATAGTAATTTGCCAGTTAGGAGTGGACACCATCCGTCTTGGATTAGGAACATTCCGAAGGGACAAATAACTAGGATTAGACGGAATTGTACTAGACCTGAAGATTATAGGATGCAGGCCAATGTGTTAAAGTCTAAATTCCCAGAAAAGGGTTATAAGGAAGAGTTCCTCATTAGGATCATAGATGAAGTTGGGAATATTCCAAGAGATGAGTGTCTGAGGAACAGAAATCAGGAATTACAAAATGATCAACATCAATGGAATTTTGTGTCAGATTTTCATTACCAGTATAAGGAAGTAGAAGAATTTTTTTTGAAACATCTGCACGTTTTATGTAGGGATTGAGATCTGGGTCCGTTGTTGCCAGATCACCCCAGGTTCATTTATAGGAAGACCCCCAATTTTGGTGACCAAGTAGTGAAGAAGACAGCAGAAATTAACTATTGATATGAAGGGGTTTTACTCCTGTAGAAAATGTAAGGCCCGTAGGACAGTAGTTTCTCTAATAGGGAAGGAAGGACCTTTACTATAGAAGAATTCATCACGTGCAATACTTCCTTTGTTGTTTATCTATTATGGTGTCCCTGTGGCCTTTTTTATATAGGGCGTACAAAAAGACTACTGTGAGTGTGTATAGCAGAACATCTGACGAATTTAAAGAATGGGTACAGGAAACACAGTGTTTCGATGCATTTTAGGGAAAAACATAACCGAGATCCTTCTCTTTTATAGTTTTGTGGGATTGACTGTGTTTACCCCACATGGAGGGGCTCTAATCATATTAGGGATTTGTCCCAAAGAGAAACCAAATGGATTTATTTGATGAAGAGCCTTACTCCTGGGGACTGAGTTGGATATCAATGTGTTTATTAGTGATCTCTGATGGTTTTTCATGTACTAGATTAATTCTGATTGATTTGATATGTTCACCATGTATTTGGTTAGGTTTGATGATGGGGATGCATCTGTCCGGGATGGGTAAAAGAGTGTGGCATCAGGTTACAGTGACGGTGTGCTCTTTTCTACCTACCCGGATATATGTGCGGTTTACTAAATTATATTACCAATTTTTTGGATGAATTATTTTTATTTTATTTTTATATTGTCTGTGTATATATTATTATTATACAGGATTTATATAGCGCTAACAGTTTATGCAATGTAAAAGGGAGACAATACAGTTACAATACAATAAAATACAAGAGGATCAAGATGCTCAGAAGAGCTTACAATTTAATAGGGTGGGGCAGGTAGTACAAAAGGTTCTAACTGTGGGGAATGAGTTGATGGAAGAGGTAAAAGGTTAGTTGGAGGTGTGATAGGCTTTACTGAAGAGATGAGTTTTCAGGGATTGCTTGATGGTAGCAAGAAAAGGAGATAGGGGGACAAGTTGAGGTAGAGGGTTCCAGAGGATGGGAGAGGCTCTGGAGAAATCCTGGAGATGAGCATGGGAGGAGGAGACAAGGGAGCTTGAGAGTAGGAGGTCTTGGGAGGAATGCAGAGGACGGTTTGGGTGATATTTGGAGACAAGATTGGCGATAAAGCTCGGGGCAGAGTTGTGGATGGCTTTGTATGTTGTGGTTAGTATTTTTAATTTAATTGGCTGGGCGATTGGGAGCCAGTGTAGGGATTGGAGAAGAGGGGTGGCAGACACTGAGTGGTTGGTAAGGTGGATAATTCTGGCAGCAGCATTCATGTTAGACTTAAGAGGGGATAGTCTATGGAGAGGGAGGCCAATGAGAAGAGAGTTGCAATAGTCAAGATGAGAGATAACAAGGGTGTAAATGAGGAGCTTGGTGGTTTCATATGTTAAAAAGGGGCGTATTTTAGAGAGGTGAAGTCTATAAACTTTTGATAACGATTGGATTTGAGGCTAAAAGGACAGGTCAGAGTCTAGGATTACACCTAGTACCCTGGCATGAGGGGAGGGACTGATGGTTGTATTTTAATGGAAAAGTCATGGGGGGGACATGGGCAGGAGGGAATATTACCAGCTCCATTTTTGAGAGATTTAGTTTAAGGAAGTGGTGTGACATCCATGCTGATATGTCAGTTAGCAAGTTAGTAATGTGAGAGGAGACTGAAGGAGTGAGGTGAGGAGTAGACAGATAGATTTGGGTGTCATCGGCATATGCATATTTTATATATTTATATATGTGGAGGTTTTGAGCTATGTACATGTAATGTTTAGGATAATGGTGTTATGTTTTTATATATATATTCAGCACATTTCCTCCTGAAATAGAGTTAATGTGTGCCAAAAGAGTGGAAGCTGAGCATTTCTGATACACAGAGATACAGTGACTTTGATGGGCCGACCTCTGTAAAATTTACATAGCGGGAGGTACTTAAGTAGTTTTTGCCATGCAACCAATCACAAGTAGAAGTCCCAGTGACGAAACACGTCTGATGCGGCTGCAAGGCAACATGTACTGAGCTTAGACGTCTAAGCGGTAGTGGGGTCCTGTTCCTGTGGGTTTGGGTGAGGATCGAGCCTGGTCCGGTGTCTGGTGTCTGTGAGAATGCAGAGATGCTCGGCATCCACACGTGTCTATTGAAGGCATTTTTTATCTTTTGACACTGTAAGTGCAATGACATAAGGGGGATTTTTTAAGGAATTAATAAATATGTCTATTGGAAACAATATCACGCTATGTGGCATTTCCTTTTTTTCCTTCTTATGAACACTTGCTGAGCCATGATCTGTGATGATTGTGAGACATTCCGTCTCAGTGATCTGTGTTTTATATGCCTGTATGCTGAGCATGAGAGTGCGGGGCATATCTAGTTGGTAAGTGCACATCCGTGTGGGAAGGGAAGTCTCACAAGTGATTTTCACGTGGTGTGGTGCCGAGGCTCTTCAATAAACTTTTGGATTGTAACGGTATAAAGGACTGCATGCATGAACTTTACTGTGGGCAACTATTGATGCACGTGGTGTATACAGTATCTAAGTTTATAATTTCAGTGCTGCTTATTTTACCTACTGTTATTACTTATCTTATGGTAAATGTGCTATGTGTTGTATATAGCTACACTTTAGCTATAGCTACATTTTAACTGGCTTTTCCACTATGTGAACTGTGGTTTCCAGGGTAGTGTTTCTCAACTGCAGTCCTCAAGACGCCCCAACAGGTCATGTTTTCAGAATTTCCCTCAGATGAAAGGCTGTGGTAATTACTAAGGCAGTGAAACTGATTAAATACACTGTGCAAAATCATGGTAAGCCTGAAAATGTGACCTGTTGGGGCGCCTTGAGGACTGGAGCTGAGAAACACTGTTCCAGGGGATAAGGTAGGCTGAAGTATTTGCTATAGAGACAACAGGTTCCAGTTGATGACTACAAATGCAAGTACCAAAGATGGAAACGACTTACCTTTTGCAAAATGAGGAGGGTGGATACGCTAGGTTTTTTACCTTGTCGTTACCTACATTTTTATGTTTTATACTCTGTTTTATAAATGTAATTTCTTCAAAGAAATCCCCTGGGAAAAAAAATGAGAACTGGATATTATTGCCTTGTTTTGCATCATAAATACTGGATTTCCTAGTTTTGCTATTTTTATAAGGGAAAAATTTTATATTTTGCAGGCGGAAACACAAGCATAGTATATAGCAATATCAGCATTAAGGCAAACATTCCTAAAGCTGCTGTGGCCAATGTTTGTGTGGAGCTGTGATAGTCTTTAGTTAAACAATACATTTTATACACCAAAAGAAAATGCTGGTATTAATAGTTCAATAAAAATGCAGAGTTTTAATGATATCATAATTTTCATGCTCCCATCATAAAAAATTCACAGCAATTTACAGTCCTAATCACCGGGGATCCATCTAATTATGCCTTGCAATTCAGTATCTAATTTTATCAAACTGAGCCATAAGCTCTAAAAAAAAAGTACACTTTATATCCCAGTACATGTGCGAGTTATGTTTAAGACACAAAAAGACAGCAGTTCAGGGCTTATTTTGTAGCAAAGCATTTTATCTGTAATTTTGAAATGGTTTGCAGCCTGCTTGCTAGCATGCCAGGAAATTGTTTCATATCTAAATTACTGACCTTACTTTCAGTTTTTAAAAAAACAGTATTCATGCACTGCACAGTTCATTTCCTTGTTAACACAAAAGCTAAAAAGATAATTTTCAAACAAGGGCACAGAACAGTTTTAATTGTTGTATATGTACAGATACAGAACATTTAATACATATATGAATGTATATATATTACATATATGTACAGTACAATAAATGTATATTTATATTTTGTGACAGATAGACAGCCTGTCACTATACATATCCAGACAGTGCCTGCTTCAGTGCAATATGAGACAGATGGGTGTTGTCCGCAGAGAGAGTATTCTCTAATCAGGTTGTGCTCCTATGTGCTGCATGTAAAGCTTGAAGCCTGACATGTGGGGAGCACAGGTTTAGGCCTGTTTGGTCTACATGAACAGGCCACTGAACCAGACAAACATTGAAGAATTGGGGATTATGAAGGGATGGAGTTAGGCCACATTAAAACTGAACTGTGTGTTTGAGCTCAGTAAGTAACACTTTGTATGTGAGCAGACAAGTCCAGGCTGGTCACCGAAGGAACCAATAATGTAGAGAGGCTCAAACTGGGGCAGCTATGTCCTATGGAGGAATAGACATGGCCAGGAGGCTGAAATCCATTGTTATGCTAAACAACCCCTACGTGGGCAAAATACTGTACTACTTTCACATTTCAATAAACAAAATTAGGCAAAAAACATGAAATACATTCTGCTGAGTGGACTGAGTCATTGGAAAACTCTCAATTTGAAGCTAAATCTAAAAACATATACAGTGGGGATCAGGAGGAAGGCAGGTGTCCACAGAACAATATAAAAACACTTCAGAACAAACAATAAGCCTGAAAATCCTACAGAATGTTTTGCACAATCTTGTGCTATGCAGGTAGCCCCCCACCTCTTCTGGCAGTCACATGTTCAACCTGCCTCCTAGTAGCTCTAGAGCAGTGGTTCTCAACTCTGGTCCTCGGGACCCACCAACAGGCCAGATTTTAAGTATTACTTTGGGGAGATGCAGACTGGAATACTGCAATCACTGAGCAGCATATGATATCACCTGAGATGTATTTCAGTTATCCTGCAAACCTGGCCTGTTAGTGGGTCCCGAGGACAGGAGTTGAGAACCACTGCTATAGAGCCTTCTTGCTCTTTGACTACATTACTCTCCACTGTCTGTGAGCTTAGCTGTCATTGATAGAGAGGGCGATAGAGGAAGTACCTATCTTCCCAAATTAATGCCCTCTTAGCCCTGTTTACATATTCCCCTTCCTCTTCTCATTGTGGTGTACTCTCTCAGTCTATATATCACTGTAAATTTAAAATCTTGTAAGGTGAGAAGCCACCCGGTTATCTACTGTATTAGTTCTTGTCCTTATATTGTGCCATGCAGAAAGGGGATCATGATCTAACACCAGTATAGCCCTTTTTTGATGGAGGGATGGGTTTTGGGAAATTATCCTCTACAAACAGGATATTGTGATTATTATTATTTATTATTATTATTATACAGTATTTATATAGCGCCGACAGTTTACGCAGCGCTTTACAATATTAGGGCAGACAGTACAATACAATACAATTCAATACAGGAGGAATCAGAGGGCCCTGCTCGGTAGAGCTTACAATCTAGGAGGGAGGGTTAAATTGGGTTGATTGAGAATAAAAAGTGCAGTTGTTAGGTGGCGGCAGGATAGGATTCCCTGAAGAGAAAAGTTTTCAGGGATCGCCTAAAGGTGGAAAGATTTGGGGATAGTCTAACAGATTGGGGTAGGGAGTTCCAGAGCATGGGAGCGGCTCGGGAGAAGTCTTGGAGGCGAGTATGAGAGGAGGTGATGAGGGAGCTGGAGAGCAGGAGGTCTTGAGAAGAGCGAAGAGGACGGTTAGGTTGGTATTTTGAGACTAGGTTGGTGATGTAGCTGGGAGCAGAGTTGTGGATGGCTTTGTAGCTCATGGTTAGTATTTTGAACTTAATTCATTGGGCGAGTGGCAGCCAATGGAGGGATTGGCAGAGAGGGGTGGCAGACGCTGAACGATTTGTAAGGTGGATGAGTCTGGCAGCGGCATTCATGATGGACTGGAGGGGGGATAGTCTATTTAAAGGTAGACCAGTGAGGAGGGAGTTGCAGTAGTCGAGGCGAGAGATGACCAGGGAGTGAATCAGGAGCTTAGTGGTTTCATTGGTTAGGAAGGGACGTATTTTAGAGATGTTGCGAAGATTCAGGCGGCAAGCCTTAGAAAGTGATTGGATGTGGGGCCAAAAGGAGAGTTCAGGATCCAGGATAACACCAAGAACCCTGACATGTGGGGATGGGTGGATGGTGGTGCCATTACTCTTGACAGAGAAGTCAGGGGAAATGGCATTTGGTGGAGGAAATATTATGAGTTCAGTTTTGGACAGGTTAAGTTTGAGGAATTGGTGGGACATCCAGGCAGATATGTCTGTTAATAAGTTAGTGATGCGTGAGGAGACTGATGGAGTGAGTTGGGGAGTGGAGAGGTAGATTTGGGTATCGTCGGCGTAGAAATGATATTGAAAGCCGTGGGAGGCTATCAGCCGACCCAGGGAAGAGGTGTAGATTGAAAATAAGAGAGGTCCAAGAACAGAACCTTGGGGGACCCCGACAGAGAAAGGAAGAGGAGAGGAGGAGGTAGAATTGTACGTGACACTGAAGGTGCGATGGGATAGGTAGGACGAGAGCCACTGAAGAGCACAGTCGCGGAGACCGAGGGAGTGAAGTTTTTTGAGGAGGAGGGGGTGGTCGACAGTATCAAAGGCAGCCGAAAGGTCCAGGAGTAGGAGTACAGAATAGTGTCCATTAGTTTTAGCGGTTAGTAGGTCGTTCGTGAGTTTAAGAAGGGCAGTTTCTGTGGAGTGTTGAGGACGAAATCCAGATTGGAGGGGGTCAAGAAGGCTTATTGGAAGAACTGGGGGAGGTTAGACCTAAAGCAGGAGTTGTGAGGTGTCTTTGACGGGAAGAATTTGAGTGCTT
>BLSH010373387.1:417454-451042 GCA_018402905.1 Glandirana rugosa | reverse complement strand
ATAATCTAAGAGAGAGAGGGACAGAACGTGGTGGAAGGGGAGGTTAGCGGATTGACAATGAGCATCTTTGGAAGCGGTTGAGTTGTGAAGAGAGGAGATAAGACGATGACTGGTGGAGATACTTTTTTAGAGTGGGGACAGGACGGGGTTGGTTCGGTGATGGTAGATGTTATTTAGGGACAGGAGGTGAGACTTGTTCGATCGAGGGGAATGGTGTGTGTTTTAGTCCGGAGCTGGGGATGTTGGGACCGTTTGTCTGCTGTGGTCTTTGGAGTTTTTCGCATCGGCGCGGGAACTCGCAGTCACCGTGTTCTGTTTCAGAGAGTTTCTGAAGTTGGTTATGTTGAAGTGGTTAGCAACCTCTTGGGCAGTGAGTGTGTTAGTGGGCGGAAGTGGGGGCGGACGCAGTAGGGAGTTGAAGGTAGAGAAGAGTTGACGGGGACTGGATGAGAAGGTCTTAATAAGAGTGGTAAAATAGGTCTGCTTGGCAGTGTGGAGGCCATATTTGTATTTATGGAGGGCAGATTTGTATTGGTTGAAGTCTTTGAGAGACTTTGTCTTGTGCCACTGACGCTCAAGGGCGCGGCTACGCTTTTTGAGGTTTCTGGTGTCGTCTGTTTGCCAGGGTTGTAGGGGTCGAGGCCTGATTTTGTGTGTGGTAAGGGGAGCTAGCTTGTTCAGAGTGGAGGACAGGGATTTATTGTAGATGGTAGTGGCTTGGTTGGGGCAGGACAGGGGTGAGATTTTTTCATAGAGGTGGTCAGTAGCAGAATAGAGGAGAGAAGTGTTGAGTTGGCGAAGGTTTCTACGAGTAACAGTTAGGCGATTGGAGGGGAAGGTGGTGCAAGACAGGGAGAGAGAGAATCTAATAAGGTGGTGGTCGGAGAGGGGAAAAGGATTGTTGGAGAAGTTGCATGGAGTGCATAGATAGGAGAAGACAAGGTCGAGGGTGTTTCCATCAGTGTGAGTAGGAGCCTGTACCCATTGCTTCAGGTCAAATGAGGAAGTTAGACTAAGAAGTTTAGAGGTAGCAGTAGTGTTAGTGTTAACCGGGATGTTAAAGTCGCCAAGAAGGATAGCGGGAATTTCAGAAGAGAGAAAGTAGGGTAGCCAGGCAGAAAATTCATCAAAGAAAGCTGACAGTGGTCCAGGAGGCCGATAGATCACAGCAATTGTGATAAACTTGTAGGTACATACAATAACTAGTACCTTTGCTAAGTCAAAGAGTGGGTTTGATAATAAAGATGGTGGTGCCTCCACACAGGAAACAATTAATAATAGTACAAACATCCAATGTACAAACAGGTATTGTCAGCAAAGGGCCCAACAAGAGTCCTGGTGGAATTGTGCACATACACCTGGATATATATATTGTAGTTATTAATAAGGAATCTTCCAGAAGAATGTTGCAGCAATATTTCAGGGGCCCCTGAGGATGATTTTGATGTGGTATCTGTCTTTGTGTCAAAGATCTGAAGACAGGATCTGTGGTATTGAGGCAGCTCCCCAACCATTGTCCAACCAGTCTGTAATACAGCTTCTCAAATGCAGAAACTGTGGTGTGACATTGGAACTCATAGTCAGTAGTCATGTACTCTGCACTTCATTCCCTATTAGTTGCTAATTTGACATGCAACTGGACCTCTAACTACCAGAAAGTGGCCGTTGGATGCCTAACCTAACTGTAGCCAATGTTGGTTATTGAGCCCAGCTAAAACTAGCTATAGAATCCCAGACCAGAAGGGACAGGATTAACTAAAATACCAGAAGCTGCATATAAACTATGTAGCAATAAAATCAACCACTATACTGGAAGTTACCCACTACATAAATATAGTTGCACAGACCTAGTTATCTAGCACTGTGCATGTGAGGTAGTAACAAAGCACAGAAATGCTTCTGTCACCGGTCTTTAGATATACACAGTATATATATATATATATATATACACCCAGAAGCTATGGGCAACAATAGTAAACTATTAAACATAGGAGCACTGGTGCCTTGTGGTCTGGTCTTAGCAACAGGGACGGGACATGTGGCTGAGACTTTCTGTCTCTCATCTTCCTCCTTTTGGGGTTTTAAAACAACCTCCCAGAGAGACAGAAAATGTGAATACATAACTATATATAACACTGCAATATTAGCAGCTAACAGTAGAGGGCAACTTGAAGTGTTGGCCCAACAAGTTGTACAGTAAAGACTGCAATGCTGGGAAAAGACTGCATCCAGGCCCAATATTGAAGCATCATTTTGAACAAGGAACTCTTTCTTAAAGCTTCTGAAAGCCTGCTTTAATTATCAGAATACCTTCTCAGGATTCCAGTGAATGACAGTGGAGGTTTTCCCCTTTAGGAGATCTGTCAAAGGAGAGCCAAATCAGTAAAGTTGGGGATCTCCTGTAATATCCCAAAAATGTGCGCAAGGGGTGTACCCATTTTTTGTGGAGGTATATTTACAATTTTTAATGTCTTCCCCTTTATTCACCTGGGTATTGATAAATACTCTGCCTCCTCCAGTCCAATCACACTTTCCTCAGGATTCACCATGAACTCCGCCTTCCATAAGGCCTCTGGGACAAAATGGAAATTTGGGTTATTTTTCTAATACCAGCTAAAGATGACAAAGTTATCTATGTAATCCCCTAAAATTCTTTATGGAGTCTCAGGGCTTTCTCCATGGCTCTCTGAAAGGTGGCTGAGGTCTTATGCAACCCATATGACATTCTAGCATAGTAAAATAACTTCTCTGGCATAGCATACACCATTCTTTAGCCTAGTTTGGAGAGTGGGGGCTGCCAGTAACCCTTTGTTAAATTGACAATGATGATCTACCAGGTTGAACCTAACCTTTCAATTAATTTGTCCGCCCCATGGCATTGAATATGCACCCAGCTTAGAGACCTTAATTTTTGAAAACATTATAGAACCACCAAGTTTCCTTTGGCTTGTTGACCTGAACTATAGGACTTGATCAAACACTGGAAGACTCTTCAATGATCACAAGGTCAAACATATTTTTAAGCTCTGTTGAAACACTCTCTTGGTGGGCTTTGGGAATACAGCACAACTTTCTCCGTTTTTCAGCGAGAATTCCCAGGACTCCTGTCTTTGAGACAGGAAGAGGTTCTCTGCTAGTTTTACTTTTTAAAACTGGGTGTCCTAAATTGCTGCTCTCAATGTCTCTCTTTCTTTCCAGAACTTTCTTCAATGTTTTTCCTTTGATCAGGTTAACATGGTATATTTGGTAGGGGTTTCTCCAGGTGAATTGCTGAACCTTATAGTTAACCATTTATTACCCCTTAGACTACCACATAGGGTCCCTGTTATCTTTCTAGGAATTTTCTCTCAATAATTGGCACCAACACAAATGGTAAATTGACTGTACAATCAGCTTTGAGTATCTTGAAATTGCTCCCTGACTATAGTCATCATATGTGGCATTCAGCCATGCATTTTCCAATGTGTTTCACTATGCTCCTATATAGAAAGACTATTTTCCCTCGTCTCTTTAAACACATCCAATCGTCCACAAAGGTGTCACCCATAAACTAACTAAAAGGGCATGAACCCTATGGATGCCTGGAGAACATCCTGTATAGCAAATAATAATGAGGAAGTAAACAATCCCTTCTTGTACATTCCATTTAGGATTTTGTTGAACCATTCCACTAAACCATCAGTTTACATATGATACAAGCCTGTAATTGCCCATTTGTAATTCCTTGGATGAGGTATCAGATGGCATAGTCAAGAACCACTATAGTGTACTTTGATGAATTGGCTGAAAGTCAATCCATGGGTGGCCCTGCAAGCACTGCCCGGCTTGACAATAGTCAATCTACAAATCAACTGAGCTGGGAGGAAAATGATTGGTGTATCAGATGCTGCCATTGTTCAGGTATTCAGGCAGCTGGCAATAGAGACTCCACCATTGTAGTTAGCGTGGATGAGGAATCTATTGATTTTTTTCTCGTTCAAACCCACCTCCCTTACCATGATGAGTCTGCATCTTCTCAGGAGAGATTTTTAAAAAATGTGCACCAAATGCTGGGCTTTTGGTATCATTCATGTGACAATGTAGTGTAGTAGAAAGCCTGCAAAGGAACTACAATTCCCTATATTCATTGTGTGAATGATGTGCCAAACAGGGCATGTTTTCCCACTGCCTCAACTAAGGGGGGACACACATTCATGAGTGGGAAGGAGGGAAGAAGGTATCAGTGGGAGGACTTGCAACCAGTGGTCAGTGCCCAGCGGAAGAAATTTGTGCTCCCTAACCCGCAGATGTTGAGCACTCCCTGAGTCCCTTCCACTAGAACAGTAGTACTGACCAACCTGATTCCTACACTGACCTATCTGACTATTATACTAACCTACCTGATTCCTACATTGACCGCTACACTGACCTACCTGATTCCTATACTCAGCACTACACTGACCTACCTGATTCCTATACTGACCTACCCGATTCCTATACTGACCACTACACTGCCCTACCTGATTCCTATACTGACCACTACACTGACCTATCTGACCACTACACTGACCTACCTGACCACTACACTGACCCACCTGATTCCTATACTGGCCAATTACACTGTCTACTACACACATTATTATTGCTCACTGATTGGTTGCTAGACAATACTGCACATAATTACCACTTACCCATTGGTTGCTAGAGGTTACTCCACATCAATACTACTAACTGATTGGTTGCTAGAGGTTACTGCAAATTATTATTGTTCACTGATTGCTTGCTAGAGATTACAGCAGATCATTACTGTTCACTGATTGGTTCCTGAAGGTTACTGCACATCATTACCACTCACTGATTGCTAGAGGTTACTGCACATTATTAATGCTCCCTAATTGGTTGCTAGAGGTCACAGCACATCATTACGGCTCACTGATTGGTTGCTAGATGTTACAGCACATCATTACAGCTCACTGATTGGTTGCTAGAGGTTACAGCACATCCTTGCAACCCATTGATTGGTTGCTTAAGGTTACAGCACATCATCTCACTGCCCGCACACCACTAACTGCGGAAGTGACAGGACCCACTAATAGACAAAACATTCTATAACAAATTATTAGCAATGAGGGTTGATGGGTGTGTTGTGTATGGAGTGCAAGGTTGAGGGGTGCGCTTTGTACAGAATGCAGGGTTGAGAGGTGCACTGTGTATGGAGTGCAGGGTTGAGAGGTGCACTGTGTAAGGAGTGCAGGGTTGAGAGGTGCATTGTGTACAGAGTGCAGGGTTGAGGGGGTGTGCTAGCAGCACACTCACTTTCAGGTAGGACTCAGGAGAAGCATCGGCAGAAGTCGGGGCGGGCTAAGAGGACAGACAGAGGAGGGACGGGGACGGACAAAATGAGCGAGGTTCCTGGACCTGGTGTGTTGGGAGTGTAATGGAGAGGATGCCATGTCTGCCCTCCTTCTTCCCCCCACAGTACCCACACGGTCACAATCCCTGGGATCATCATGGATGGTCGTCGACAAAATGTCAGTGCACACAGGAGGCATTGATCTTCCAGACTCTGTCAAAGGAGCATGTTGACAAGGATGCCTAGACCAGATTTTGCTAAAAATAATAGTTAAGCTCTAAATAACAAAATATGTTAGATTCGTATTCATTTTGTTTCTGGGGTGGGTATTGAGGCATGCTCATTACAAAAGCCTATATTACATTTTTTTTATTGGTTAAGAGCATGAGATACAGCTAATGGGTTTTGATGGAAAGGCCTCCCCCTTATTTAGGACTAAGGTATAAAAAAAACACAATAATCTAATTCTAATATAATCAAACTATAAAAAGGGAAACATACATATTCATTTTGCTTAGCTTATAAATAAAGTGTATCTAAATTCATAGCTAGGAAGATTTCCCCCCTTTATTTGTCTTGTTGTCCACTGTGATATGATTATCTCTGAAACATGAAATGGGACAAAGTTTTCCAATCAGGACAACAAATTCTATGTAGCATATACTTTGAAGGCCCCTTCCACACAGGGCAGACTCTGCCAGCAGGGAATCTGTCTGCTGATCCCCACTGAGCAGGTGGATGTCTGGTCTGTGTCGGCTCTGCTTATTCAGAGCAGATACAGACACAGCCTGCTCTCCTCTATGGACAGTCGGATGTAAACAGACCACCTGTCCATTTACACTTGACTGCCATCAGATCCCCTAGACAGATGGGGAACAATGGAGAGTCTGAACCCCTCCACCTGAAAAACTGACAGGTGGACTTGATCGGTCTGCTCATGTCAAAGGGGCCTAAAGGATAGCCATGTTGTACTTTAATGTTATTAAAAATGACTTTTCCTTTTCAATCTGCAGCACTGTTCTTTTCTTTAAAATCCAATGCAATTAGGCAACCTAGAAGCATTCTGTACACAGCTGGTGTACAGAATGCTTCCAAAAATGGATTTTCTCAGAAGTCTGCACCGAGATACGAGTAAGATTTTAGGCACCCTCTACAATAAAAATGTGAGATATTCTTCAAGGATTAATCACTTCTTGAGGGATGCAGACCTTGCAGTTTTCCTCATTAGAACACAGAAAGTGCATTTATGTAAAAAATAATTCAAAAACTGCGCTAGTGTCAGTGGTATCTTTCAATATATGTGAGTAACAGCAGTGACTAAACCATGTGATATAACCACAGTCCAAAATCCATTATAGCAAAAAAAAGCCACGCTCATTAAAAATAGAGTGAACAAACCTCAATATACATTGATCTAACAGCAATACAAATATTGTACACATGAAAAAGTAGTAGTAGACATTCTTCAAAGTATTATTCATTAAGGATTCCAACAACATAATCTGTAGAAGCTCCTTCAGTGACACCCATCACCTCAGTTAACAAGGGCTATCACTAGAGAGGTCAAACAAACTTTAATAGTAACTCTCAGTGGGATAATGTAGATGAATATGTCCTCCTAAGGTCTCAGACTACCGCCACTTGTCTCCAGGCAGGTCATATCATTTGCCATCCACAGTGTAATTGACCCCGGAAGTGCGAGTGGACTGTTCCTTTCTTTTGCCAGCAAAGAGATAATTTTAACAAGTCAAATTACTACACGCAGAATGTATGTGCAATTGTAAACTATTTTAATTAAACGATTAAGCAATTTTACACTATTGGAGCGTCTCTCTCCCTATATACCCTGTTCCGTGGCAATTGATACGGCTGTCCTGGAGACAAGTGGTGGTAGTCTGGGACCTTAGGAGGGCATATTCATCTACATTATCCCACTGAGGGTTAATATTAAAGTTTGTTTGACCTCTCTAGTGATAGCCCCTGTTAAAGACTTCAGCCCCGGAAGGATTTCCCATGTTAGGACCAGAGCACTTTTTGCGATTCTGCACTGCATCGCTTTAACTGACAATTGCGCTGTCGTGCGACGTTGTATCCAAACAAATTTTGCGTCCTTTTTTCCCCACAAATAGAGCTTTCTTTTGGTGGTATTTGACCACCTCTGCATCATTTCTGATCACCACTATAAACAAAAAAATTGCGTAAATTTTGCAAAAAAATCCAATATAAAATATGTCCATAAAAAAAAAAAGTTTTCACCGGTTTTGGCCAATTTATATTCTTCCTCATATTTTTGGTAAAAAAAAAAAATCACAATCTGCGTATATATTGACTGTTGCCACATTTACGAATGATGAGAAGTAATTTATGGGGTTTTTATTATTATTTTTTTTTTTTTTTCTAGTAATGGCGGTGATCTGCGATTTTTAGCGGGACTGCGACATTTCTTACTTTTTGCTAAAATACAAATCCAAAAAAAATATAAAAAAACAAATGTATTCATCGGTTTTGGCCGATTTATATTCTTCCTCATATTTTTGGTTAAAAAAAAATCGCAATCGGCATTTATTGATTGGTTTGCGCAAAAGTTGGCGCATTTATAAACCATGAGAATTAATTTCTGGCGTTGTTACATCTTCATGAATATGTATTCTGTTACATATTTTTGTTAAAAAAAAATCTCAATAAGCGTATATTGATTGGTTCGTGCAAAAGTTATAGCGTCTACAAACTATGGGATATATTTATGGAATTTTATTCATTTATTTATTTTACCAGTATTGGTGGCGATCAGTGTCTTATAGCGAGACTGTGATATTGTGGCGGACAAATCAGACGCTAACTGACACTTTTTTGGGGACCAGTGGCACTAATACAGTGATCAGTGCTAAAAAATATGCACTGTCACTGTACCAATGACACTGGCTGGGAAGGGGTTAACATCAGGGGATCAAATGGTTAACTGTGCTTTGTGCACTGTGTGGGAAGTGTTTTTGCTAAGGGAAGACATGGATCTATGTCCCTGGTTTGCAGGAACACAGGATCCATGCCTTCTATGACAGAACGGCAATCTGCCTTGTTTACATTATGCCTGTGTAACAAATGATCGGCAGGTGCCAGCGGACATCGAGTCCACTGTACCCGCTGATTGATTCCTGCTGTGCATAATCACAGCGAGAATGAGCTGCCGAAAGTGCTGTATCACATGTATATATACGTGATCCTGCATTAAAATTGCTATAGGGCAGTCAGCAAGTGGTTAAAGGGCCTTCAACGTACATCCACAGACTAACACCTGCACTTGTCTTATTCTTTCTTTTGCATGCATTGTGGTGCACTGGGGGTCAGATGCACTTGTTTTATGTGTGTATGTACATTTGGGTGCTTTTAAAAATTAACCGAAATGCAGCCCATAGCACATAATGATGGTTCATAACACAATTCAGCAGAGGAAGGCATGGAGCAGGAGGAGGGGGTGGAGCTGACAGATCTTGAATCATCACCACGAACTATAGGACCTGGAAGAAAAGCAAGCTCCAGCACTGAGCCCTGTCCTGCATCCTTCATACTTGCAAGCAGAGTTACTTAGTGTGCTGTGTACAAAATATATTGTCCCTAACCAATGCGTGTCAGGAGTAAGGTGGATCTTGCTGCTGACTGCCTTGCCCAATGATGCCAAAACATTGCCTTCCACCTGATGGTACAGAGCTGGAATTGCCTTATGTGTAAAGAAATAGCGACCGGGAACCTGCCTCGGTGGTACAGCACACTTTGCAAATTCACGGAAGAGGGCAGAATCCACCAGATGGAAAGGCAGGAATCTTAAAGCCAGCAATTTGGACAAGCTGGAATTTAGATGCTGACAGGGATGTGGGTGGCCTGCGGGTGGCAGTAAGTGTATTTTTTTTTTTGTTTGATGCAGCAACTGGAGCAGAGAAATTTGCCGGCTATACTCTACAGCTGGTGGTGTGCTGCTGGCAGACGTGTTGCAAGTGGCACCCTTTGCTATACCATCATCCCTGTCAGTGGAGGCTGCTGAGAGGTCATGAGATATAGCGGGGGTAGACATGAAAGGTGAGTGAGGAGAAGAATTGTGTCCCTTTTGTGCGGCTTTCAGATGCTTTTCCCAAAGGGTTGAGTGGTGGGAGGTTAAATGCCTTTGCAAGCATGTGGTACCCAAATGGCTGGTGTTTTTGCCACTCTTGCCTGTCAGTGGAGGCTGCTGAGAGGTCATGAGATATAGCGGGGGTAGACATGAAAGGTGAGTGAGGAGGAGAAGAATTGTGTCCCTTTTGTGTGGCTTTCAGATGCTTTTGCCAAAGGGTGGAGTGGTGGGTGGTTAAATGCCTTTGCAAGCATGTGGTACCCAAATGGCTGGTGTTTTTGCCCCACTTGATGTGCTTGCAGCAGAGATTTCAAATTGCAACAGTGCAATCAGCTGCACATGTGATAAAAAAGCCCACACAGCTGAGCTAGGGGAAGTGGGCTGGGAGATAACAGCTCCACAATGTTATGGAATAGGGTGGCTGTTCCATGAAAGCTGCCTCTGGAGGATATCCTGCCTCATTGGGGTTGTGCCTTCCCCTCACTTTCCTCCTCTGATCTATCCTGCACCAAAGTCACATCAGTGACCTCATCATCATCATCCTCTCCATCCATGTTTATCAGTGTTCTCCCCTGGCTCATGTTACTCCCTTCCTCAAGCTCAGACCCAACATCAGAATCAAGTAATGCCTGTGCATTCTCAAGAAGCAAGTGGCTGACGCTGTGTTCAAGGCTAGGAGGAAGAATAAGCTGCTCTGGCAGCTGTGGTGGACTACGCACTAGTCTCAGCTTGGTTCAATAGCGCTATCCTTTTTTTGTCACTCCGATGTAACCAATAAACTACACTTCAAGGATTACAGTGTTGCCGGCTCTATCTATTGTTTCAGAAGAGGGAGGAGAGCTGGCGCCAAAAGTCACTAGTATACCGGGATCTTGGCTGGAAACAATGTTCTGTGATGCCGTCAATGACTGTGGAAGCATGTGCACTAGCAGAGAGTATGCACAGAGGGCAGGCTTTTCTGTAGAGTGAAGTCCGCTCCGGTAACCATGAAAAAAAGGGGGAAAGAAAAAAGCGCCTCTAAGTGCAAAGTTTTATTGTGCAGTACAACAAACATAATAAACTTGCATAAAAGTAAGAGTAGTTGCATCCAATCCAGGGAAGAAGAGGGAAGGCAAGTCTACCGTGATGGATGGTATATCTCCAAAAGCGGTACGGGGCCCGCGATATAACGCAGAGCAAAGGACGCCTGCAGGTCCTCAGGAGGATATCTGGGTGTGATAAGAGCCAGCCTGGATCGTGACGCGAGTAGCGTGTAGCCTCAACGGGATGAGAGAGGGGCCAAAAAAAAAAAAAGGAACCCCACTTGGCATGCGCGCTCCTTTCTCAAGTGTACGAGAATGGGAGAAGTGGCGTCATATAAATACATGGACGGGAAACACTCTGCAACGGCCTCTTGGTTAAAAAACACACACTCACCCCCATTTAAACACCAATTTGGGAGATAAACCTGTGGTCACATACAGGCGGGCTCCTACATTAAAAAACAAAATTGCACCAAGTAAATTAAAAGAACAAAGAATTGATAACCCTTTGAGCCTAACTCCATTAGTAGGGATGTTTCATTGCAACAAAGCATTGTGTAAGACTTGTGATTTTGTTGAACATGGCCAAAAATATTTCCAACATAAAGGCCAAATATACCACTTTGATCAATTTTATAATTGTTCCATGGACTACGTCGTTTACTGCCTTACGTGTCCATGTAAACTTTTACATGTAGGCCGTACCATTCGCCCGTTGAGACAGCGGTTTGGTAAGCACCGACACTTCGTGGAAAAGGGCTGTGATTTACACAGTGTTGCACAACACTTTCTGGAGCACCACAACAAGTCCACTAGAGGCTTACAGGTTTGGATTTTAGAATCAATACCCAATAATTTATCTGTGGCCAAGCGTTTTTCCCATCTATGTGAAACGTATTGGATTTATATTTTGGATTCTTTATCACCTAATGGGTTAAATGAGGAATTGGATATAAATACTATTTTATAAATGATTCCAAGTTTTACCCATAGTACAGGTAGTACATTTTCTCTCCTTTTCTGCCTAGTCTTTTATATGTATTGTCATCATGCGCAACCTATATCTTGTCTTTTACTATGTAGTATAATTTTATTTATAGTATTTTTCCCAAGACCCCTTATATTTATTATTATATTTGGTTTAAACCTCATCCTTTCCAAATGTACTTAACCCTTTCATAGTATTTTGGTACTCTTACTGGGTCTCACACCCCTTATGTAATAACAGCCAAATTTGCTATTTTTATGTTCCCAGTCTGTTATTCCTACGGGTTTTATTCATAATAATTGTATCATTCTCAGCTGATGAGCGTGTGTTTTTTAACCAATTGGCGGTTGCAGAGTGTTTCCCGTCCATGTATTTATATGATGCCCTTTTTCCCATTCTCGTACACTTGAGAAAGGAGCGCACATGCCCAGTAGGGTTCCTGCGCATGCCCTGAAATGCGTTGTGTTTTTTGGCCCCTCTCTCGTCCCGTTGATGCTACACGCGACTCGCGTTGCGCTCCAGGCTGGCTCTCATCACACCCAGATATCCTCCTGAGGCCCTGCCGGCGTCCTTTGCTCTGCGGGATATCGCGGGCCCCGTGCCACTTTTGGAGATATCCCATCCATCACAGTAGACTTGCCTTCCCTCTTCTTCCCTGGATTGGATGCAACAGCTCTTACTTTTATGTAAGTTTATTATGTTCATTGTACTGCACAATAAAACTTTGCACATTTTCTTTTGTTCAATCAGCGGGTTGTATGAAAGAAAATGACTCATGTATGACCAGCCTAACTCAGACTGTATATTGCAATTTTTCAACAGGTTACAAAGGTAGGAGAATTAGCTTGGGGCTGAGCTGTGTGAGACAACATATGTATAAATAGCTAAGAATATAAAGAGTACTGTGCAGGTATCAGGATTTACATGATTCCATCACCCCCAGGCCGTCTTCTTAGTCCTGGAAAAAGTTGTTGATTGATGCCAGAATAAATACAACATTCCCCTTTGCAGAGAAATAAAGATGAAATCATTTGACATAAAAAATATATCTAATGCTTTAAAGATCAAATACACACAGATTTTTTTTTTTTGTGCTACCTTTTAATGCACATTTGCAATAGCGATTATTAAAAGAAATGATTCATCCAAGAAGCATTAGTTAATCAATTTAGAAAGGAATATATTATGTAAGTTCTGCAGAAAAATGCAATAATTAATCATGCTAAAACAAGTGACCATGCTGTATTTAAATACCACTTAGTATTATTGCCCTTTAATTCTGTAAGTCCATAATACAGTGCATCTGTTGATGCTATGCCATATGGCACGCAGATCCACACAGCATTGATATTAGTGAACTGAACAGTTCCTTCTGCTGACTTCAACATTACAAACACATTTTTTCTCCAGCGAGGACAATATTTAGAATCCATTTTAAAATAATTAATCTTTAAACTTTCTATCCATCCATTGTGCATTGTCTGAAACCACTTACTGAAAGGAATATAATGTGCTTCTGAGCATGTTTGATTTCTAATAAGATGAATTTAAAAAATACTTTTTTCAGTTGCAAAAAATCCGCACAACACTGTGCCACATGTAACACAATAATTCCAATTACAATTTATACTTGTCATATTCTGTTCAACTTGGCCCTCATAATTTTAGTGCTTGCCATTATAAAGACCTCAGAGATAGAGGATGAAAATCTTATTATGTCTACTAAACAATGGATGAGTGTTAAAGGCTGATTATTTAACGGTTGGATTATTTAATTTTGTAATATCTTCAGGGCATTACTATTATAAAACCAATTTAATGTTCAAAATCCCATAAACATCTGTACTTTTTAGGTAAACCTTCAATTTAGTTTATCTGAGAAATGTACCCAGTGTGGTATGACATCATTTTTTTTTTTCAATAAAAAAGGTACAGACGGTATGCCATTGACAATGCAGTTCAAGTGCTTTCCTGGAATAGCAATCATTGAACTTAAAAGTAAAACATTAGACTGAAAGCTCAAGCAGGAAAAGGCCCATATACAAGGACTTCCTTATTATAAGCACTATTCCAAACAGTGTAATTGGATTCCTGGAGGTGGTGAAATAGTTTTAGATTTTTTTTTTTTTACCTATATACCATATGCTTTCCTCAGCAGATACTTATTCCATTTATTATTAGGAAGACTGATATCAAAACACACACATTACATACAGCTGGACAAAAATTTTGCAGCGTAAAAAAATTTAAGCCTAACTCCAGCAAAAAAAAAGTGTTTTGTGCAGTTTGTGTCGCGGAGAGTCTCTAGAGAGATTTTCCATAACTTCTGACTGCAGCAAAACCTGAAAGAGGTTCTCACCCTATGCCTCCCAGTTTCAGGTGAGAACCCAGACATAGGTTCTCTCCACATGCCTTACTGTTCCAAGTGAGAACCTTAACAGAGGTTCTCTCCCTATGCCTTCCTGTTTCAGGTGAGAACCCAGACAGAGGTTTTCTCCCCATGCCTTCTTGTTCCATGTGAGAATTCTGACAGAGGTTTTTTCCCCATGCCTCCCTGCTTCACGTGAGAACCCAGACAAAGGTTCTCTCCCTATGCCTCCCTGTTCCAGGCCAGAACCCTTACAGAGGTTTTCTCCTTATGCCTCACTTTTCCAGATGAGAACCCAGACAGATGTTCTCTCCCCAGGCCTCCTATTTCCAGGTGAGAACCCAGATGGAGTTTGCCTCCATACGCTTCCCTGTTCCAGGTCAGAACCCTAACAAAGGTTCTCTCCTTATACCTCCCTTTTCCAGATGAGAACCCAAACAGAGGTTCTTTCCACATGCCTTCCAGTTCCAGGTTCTCTCCCTGTGCCTCCCTGTTTCAGGTGAGAACCCTAACAGAGATTTTCTCCCCATGCCTTACTGTTCCAGGTGAGAATCCAGATGGAGGTTCTCTCCCCATGCCTCCTTGTTCCAGGTGAGAACCTCAACAGAGGTTCTCTCCCCATGCCTTACTGTTCCAGGTGGGAACCCAGACAGAGGTTCTCTTCCCATGCCTCCCTTTGCCAGATGAGAACCCAAACAGAGGTTCTCTCCCTATGCTTCTCTGTTCCAGGTGAGAACCCAGACAGAGGTTCTCACCCCAGGCCTCCCATTTCAAGGTGAGAACCCAGACAGATGTTCTCCCCCCATGCCTCCCTGTTCCAGGTGAGAACCACGACAAAGGCTGTCTCCCTGTGCTCCCCTGTTCCAGATGAGAACCCTATCAGAGATTCTCTCCTCTTGCCTCCATGTTTCAGGCAAGAACCTAGACAGAGGTTCTGTCCCCATGCCTACCTTTTCCAGATAAGAACCCTAACAGAGGTTCTCTCTCTGTGCTTCCTTTTGCAGATGAGAACCCTAACAGTGGTTCCCTCCTTATGCATTACTGTTCCAGGTGAGAACCCAGGCAGAGGTTCTCTCCCCATGCCTCCCTGTTCCAGGTGAGAACCCAGACACGTTTTCTCCTCATGCCTCCCTGTTCCAGGTGGGTAAGCATACAGAGGTTCTCTCCCTATGCTTACCTGTTCAAGGTCAAAACCCTAACAGAGGTTTTCTCCTTAGGCCTCCCTGTTCCATTTCTCTTATAAAAAATCTCCCTGTCAGATGGGAAGTCTGGCTTTGTTTTTCCAAACAAACTGCAAACATATTTTCCACCAACTGCCTTTCTCTGTGGTCAGTAAACAATATGACTTAACTGCCATTTTACCATTCTCTAGGATAACTGTATGATTATATGTCCAGTTGACAATAACAACCCTTTCACATTTATGTCTATGCAGCAGCACACACACATTATTGTATGTGTTTTTATAGGTGCTAACTTATGCAATTATACATGCTATTGTGTGGAACTGAACTCCAGGAAAACAGTTAAATACACAGATTTGTATTTATGTTCATCCAGTTCGGATATTTTCACATCTGTGTTACACAGCACTACCCTTTCTGGCAAGACAGGAGATCAGATTAAAAAGAATATAAATGTAGCGCAACATTTGTATTCCCTTTTTAAATTTTGGTTCAGCACTGGTATTATGTGTTGTTTGTGAGTGCAGCTGTGGGAGTTTTGGTTTTAATTTTTGTTTGATACTGAGCACAAAGTTCAGTTTTTCTGCTACTCAGAATATCTGATTGTTTTCTGCAATAAATTAACATTTAGGCCTCATTCACATGGGTGTACTATAGGCTATAGGTTATTGTTGCTCCCAATTTGACAGCTTTTGGTGGAGGGTGCGCGGCTCCGAATGCCCACTGCCTAGGACCATGCACCTGCACCCATATGGCTGTCAAATTGAGAGCAGTGGCTGTGTCCGTATACCTGCTACGTTCCAACTGACATGAATGGAGCTGCCTGCATGGGGATACATAGGACACCTGTGCATCAACATACGGGCAAACACAGCCCTCACACTGGTGTACACCATAGTGTGCCTGTGTGTACAAGTCCTTACAGGTATTCTGGTTATCCCGGCCTGTGACTGGGCAGTGAAAGGAGAAGCAGCAGACTGATGAGGCCAATCCTCCCTCTCCTCCTATCAGCATGTCCCATGCTATCACATGAGCACTGCAGCACAATTCATTGGTTCCTTGTAGTGTTTCCCCTAAGCTCTGTTGCACAGTGACTGCAAGAAGCTGATACTAGATTAAAATCAGGTACTTACAATTAATGATCTACTATTGAATACAGAGCATGATTCATGTATGTCTTTTATGTGTAACTATAAGTCAGTTTTAAGGGTGTTTTTCTTTGTGTGCTCGTGTTCATGTTATGCAAAGCAGAGGAGAAATATTAAAGGAAAACATTTTTTTTCATGATGCAAATGCATTAAAATGCATAAAGAGGCATGGTTCATATTTTGTGCGATTTCCTCTTATTTCAGTGAGCCTGATTAACACACTTTTATGAACCATTCACATTTCAATGATTCCTTGTGCTTAACTATACTATGTGAGCACAGCAAATCTTAAGCTTAAGTTCAATATCCTTTTAGTATGTTGATGACGTTCACATCACTGTGTAGAAATGTATTTTGTTTTTAGGAAAGTCTTCCTGTTTCACTTTTTGGTATGTTAATCTGCGCGTTAATTTATTACTAGTAATGAATAATAATGTAATATAACATGTGGATAGTGCCTTTTAGTGTACCTCATGTACTAGCAGAAAATAAAATAAGCGAAAAGATTCTTGTTTTCTTCATTAGCATCATGACACATAAATGTACATAACAACATATGTTTTAATAAGGTGCTTAAAACACATACAGTAATGTATGCAATCCCAGATGCACAAGTGTGAAATAATGCTAATAAGGCACACACATGCTATATACTATTTCTTGAAAGTGGCTTGAGCTGCAGTACATAGCTGTTAACTAACAACAGTTATAAACAGTAATAAATGGGATCTCAAATTGAAATGCAATTATTGCACAAGTGTAAATGGACCCATACAGAAACAGTGCAAGGTGGGGCTTTCAAGAAGTATTCAATAAAGACCTAAAAATCAGACTCAAAAAGATAAGTATCACAATTTACTCAAGGGGTCACCTGTTTTTTCAGCGCTGTTTTTTTTTTTAAGGGCTTTTTCATACATGCGGACTGTTCAGGTCCACCTGTCAGTTTTTCAGGGGTACCTGACACGCTCCATGTACCTCTATGGAGCGATGGATGTCAGTGGTGACATGTTTGCTGACATCCGATCTGATCCGCTAAATCTAGGCGGATGGAAACACTATTTTCCATCTGTCTGGTGGATCGGATGAAAGCGGACAGGCGGATTCGTTTTCCATCAGTGGCGGCTGGTGAAGTTTTAGGAAGGGGAGGCGCCAGGCCCTGCCCTTCCTTTTTGACCCTTCCTACTTCTAATAAGCCCCATCCCTTATAGAATCCACCCACTCCATCCCCTGTATTCCACATATTGTGTCAGGAGTACACAGCTCAGCATCACAGGGCACAGTATACAGCTCAGCATCACAGGACACAGTATTCAGCTCAGCATCACAGGACACAGTATACAGCTCAGCATCACAGGACACAGTATACAGCTCGGCATCACAGGACACAGTATACAACTCAGCATCACAGGTGGGGTAAATTGCAACCAATATCACAGGTGGGGTAAATTTCATCCAGTATAACAGGTGGGGGTAAATTGCAGCCAATATCACAGGTGGGGGTAAATTGCAGCCAATATCACAGGTGGGGGCACTTATGCAGCCAATAACACCGGAGGGACACTTATGCAGCCAATAACACAGGTGGGGGCACTTATGCAGCCAGTATCACAGGTGGGGGCACTTATGTAGCCAATATCACAGGTGGGGGCACTTATGCAGCCAATATCACAGATGGGGCACTTGTGCAGCCAGTGACACAGGTGGGGGCACTTATGCAGCCAGTATCACAGGTGGGGGCACTTATGCAGCCAATATCACAGGTGGGGGCACTTATGCAGCCAATAACACAGGTGGGGGCATTTATGCAGCCAGTATCACAGGTGGGGTACATTGCAGAGACCCCCCCCCCCCGAGGTCGGGACAGGTCCAGCACTTACCCCATCCAATAGGCAGGCAGGATTAATGCAGAGTTCGGCATGCGGAGAAGCGGGCTGTGCGTCTGCAGAGTATCGGCATGTGGAGAAGTGGGCTGTGAGTCTGCAGAGTATCGGCATGCGGAGAAGCGGGCTGTCCCTCATCACCGGGCAGTCAGGGTCTCTGTGGGAGTCACATCCACTGCCACAGTGACCCGCCCCCGGCCACCGCATCCAATCACACTGAGCCGCAGTCTCAGGGCAGCCAATCAGGCTATGCGTGTTCAGCGCACCCACATAGCTTTTAATGGCTGATCAATAGGCTCACTACTTGGCTGTCAGGTGACAGCCAAGGAGCCGAAAAAAAAGAAAGTCAATGTTCCGGAGCCACCTGCAGGGGGACGAGCTGACTTTTTTTTTCTTTTTAGCCGGCGGGGAGGTAGCGCCCAAGCACCCCTCATACACCAGCCGCCACTGTTTTCCATCCATCCCCCTTGCGGAGACTGTGCGGAGATGGACCTGTCAAAGCCCCTCTTTCCTCTATGGAGATCAGATGAAAACCGGCCGCCTGTCCATTTACATCCGATCCTATCCGATCTCCAGACGGATGGAAAATAGGGCTGGTGCCATGCAGGTCTCCTGCAGATCTGTCCCATACGGGCAAGCAGATACACTGACAGGAAGAATCAATGAACCACCACGGTCGCTCCACAGCTAGCAGCCACGCAGGATGTTGGGGCTTGTAGTTCATTCACACACGGAGCTGTGTAAATGAATGATGTGGTTGTGTGGGCAGAGCCCTGCACGGCCGTGCTAATTTCAAAAATTGACAGCTAGTAAGGGGAACTACTCCCTGTACTGCTGTCATGGGGGGGAACTTATCCACTTAAGCTGCCAACAGTGTATAAAGTGTTTTTATATCCAATTTGTTTTAATTTTTTTGATAGAAAGGGTAGAGATATAATTTTTGTCAGATTTGCTTGCTGTAGATTTCCCCACTAGAGAGCCTTACCCTCATTTTTCCTGGTAATCCTTGTCACCGAAACATAAAGTGATAGTACATCCAATATTTTAGAGTCATCACTGCAACAGGAAATGAGGGAAATCTTGCAATTGGGACAGCAGTGTGAGAGCAGATTTCTCCTCATATTGGTGAAATTTCCTTCTACTTCATATTGTTTCTCCAGGAAAGGAAGTGAGGGAAGATTTCCTAGATAGGATGGAGAAATCATAAAAAAAATAGAACTTCTAAAGTTTTAACCATGAGAGCCGGTTCACACTGCCGCGATTTGTCAGACGACTTGAGTCGCACAAGTCGCGCTCCATGCATTGCAATGGAACCGTTCTAATAGGAGTCGCTCCGACTTAGAAAAAGGTTCCTTTACTACTTTTGGGGTGACTTTAGGCGACTTGCATTGACTACTATCACAGAAGTCATTTGCAAGCCGCGCTGAAGTCGCTTTGTGCGTGGTCGCCCCACAAGTCGGATCGCCTATGTGTGAGCCGGCTCTGACTTATTTTACCAAAAACAAAAAAAGAAACTATTTATAGATCATCACATAGTAAGACCAACTAACTTGAACAAGCACACATGGATAAGAAGCATGCTATACATCTATATGCATGCACTCACAAACACCCCGCCTTTTTACTCATTTTCTTTGATGCAGAGACCATATGATTAAAGTAGGAAATTTCCAAATGTCTGTAATATTACATTAAGGTTGTTTTTTTAAATTGTTGAAGGAAGTTAAAGTAAATGTAGTTTCAGAAGACAAATGTAGAAACTTTTGAAACACAAGTTGAACTTTTACACTGCAAGGAACAATATAATGGGTCCTATAGGCGATCCTGATACGTATCTCTTCAGGAAGACATATTCTGCCATTAACTAATAAACTGCACTCCTACTTTTTCCATTAACTCATCCCTACCAGTTATTATGTTTTGTATCAATTGACCCTCCCCTTTAGATTGTAAGCTCCAATGACCAGGGTCCGCTGATCTCTCTTGTATTGTAACTATACTGTCTCCCTTCAATTTGTAAAGAACTGTGCAAACTGTTGGTTCCATATAAATGCTGCAAAATAATAATAATAATAATATTGTTTGGATGCCACTCATACCTACAGGCCAATAGCAGGGAAAAGGAAGGCCAGAGCCAGCAACAGTGATTACCGGTTGATTTTTGCTCATCAATGCCCTGCTTTTCAGGTCCCTTGGAAGCTTCTGCAAAATATCAGAAAGTGTATACAGGGATATGAATATGATATACAGTGGGTATAGGAAATAACCACCCCCTTTAAAATAATCACATTTTGTTGCTTTGCAGCTTGAAATGAAGACAGACACAGTTTTTGTTTTATCAAGCTGCATTTACTCATTGCAACTTATAACACCCAAGTGAAAGATATAACACCAACATGTAAGAAAAAAAAATGCAAAAAACAGAATCACAGAGTTGGAAAAAGGATCACCCCCTTGTGTCAGTATTTTGTTGAACCACCTTTTGCTTAATTACGCCCTTTAGACTGATGAGATATATCTCTACTAACTTTGCACATCCAGACTTTTCAATATTTGCCCACTCTTCTTTGCAGAACTGCTCATGTTCAGTTAAATTTGTTGGTGACCGTTTGTGGACTGCAGTCTCCAAGTCATTCCACAGATTTTCAATGGGTTCAAGTCTGGGCTCTGACTAAGCCATGCAATGGCTTCAACCACTGTGTGATCATTTTTGCTGTGGGTTTTGGGTCATTGTCATGTTGGAAGGTAAACCTTCTTCACATTGACAACTTTCTGGCAGAGGGCAGCAGATTTTCCTCAAGAATTTGAGAGTATTTTGCTCCATTTATTTGAAAGGGGGTGATTCTTTCCTATGTCTACTGTATATTGCAACTCTGTTAAATATTTTTTATTTGAATCTGAGGTCAATAGGAGCCATGTTGTGTTTCTCCCACTCCCATTGCCCCATCATGACTGATGCATGAAGCATTTTAGATCATGCTTTCGTTCGTTCATGAAAAGCACATTTTAATACTGGTTCTGAGTTATTTATAACATTTTAGGAAAAGTGATTGCAGAAATGCAGTTTTGTTTTCACAAGCAAGGGGCAATATTTTTCCGTGGTTGTTATGTATTAATTTTAGATTCAAATAATGCAGAGTTGTTTTTAAGTAAATGTCATTAGAATATACACAAACGTTATTATGGATACAGATGCAAAAGGAAAGCCAGTCTGATGAGCATATGATGCTCATCAGACTGGCTTTCCTGAGAAACTGAAGCAATCAAATTCACTGTGCCACTGCTGTAATTGTTGATAGAGAGGGCAGCTGCCTTCTTTGGGGAAGCCAAAGTACATTGCCCTGCAGAGAGAGCCTGTGTGGTGGCAGGCTGGACAAGAAGAATTACTGTTTTGGGGGGATTGTAGCCGTATTAGTGCAAAAGTGCAAGAGAGAATTGAGTAATGTCAGTGATACTTTTTTTATTTGCACTAACATAATATTTTTCAGGACAAGCTTTCGGGGTATTTCTGGGGGGAGAAAGGAATTCTGGTTCTGTAATTAGATCTGGTAAGGCTAAGATTTATTTTTATGTTTTTAGATGCATAGGTCAATGCTTATAGTAGCAATTGAAGTTGAGCGAACCCGAACTGTAAAGTTCGGGTTTGTACCGGACTTTGGGGTGTCCGTGTCCCGAACCCAAACATTTGAGAAAAAGTCCGGGTTTGGGTATTTTTCACCCCTTTCGAATAGGTGCAGGGCAGCCAATCAACAAGCGTTTCACTGGTTTGCCCTTAGAAGCCATCACAGCCAGGCCTACTAATGGCATGGCTGTGATTGGCCAGTGCATCATGAGACCCAGCCTCAATATGAGCTGGAGTCACGTAGCGCTGCATGTCAAATGCTCTCAGGCTAGTGTAGGGAGAGGATGCTGCCGCTGCTGTGAGGAAAAGATTAGCGTTCTAAAATCATCTTATACTTAGTATAGGGAGAGGTTCCTGGTGCTGCTGTGAGGGACAGATTAGCGTTCTAAAATCATCTCATACTGCTATAGGGAGAGGTTCCTGGTGCTGCTGTGAGGGATAGATTAGCGTTCTAAAATCATCTCGTACTGCTATAGGGAGAGGTTCCTGGTGTTGCTGTGAGGGATAGATTAGCTTTCTAAAATCATCTCATACTGCTATAGGGAGCGGTTCCTGCTGCTACTGTGAGGGATAGATGTGTGTTCTAAAATCATCTTATACTGCTATAGGGAAAGGTTCCTTCCTGGTGCTGGTGTGAGGAACAGATTAGCGTTCTAAAATCATCTCATACTGCTATAGGGAGAGGTTCCTGCTGCTGGTGTGAGGGGCAGATTAGTGTTCTAAAATCATATCATACTGGTATAGGGAGAGGTTCCTGCTGCTGGTGTGAGTGACAGATTAGTGTTCTAAAATCATATCATACTGGTATAGGGAGAGGTTCCTGCTGCTGGTGTGAGGGATAGATTAGTGTTCTAAAATCATCTCACACTGCTATAGGGAGAGGTTCCTGATACTGGTGTGAAGGATAGATTAGTGCTCTAAAAGCATCTCATACTGCTATAGGGAGAGGTTCCTGCTGCTGCTGTGAGGGACAGATTAGTGTTCTAAAATCATCTCATACTGCTATAGGGAGAGGTTCCTGCTGCTGCTGTGAGGGACAGATTAGCTTTCTAAAATCATCTCATACTGCTATAGGGAGAGGTTCCTGCTGCTGCTGTGAGGGACAGATTAGTGTTCTAAAATCATATCATACTGGTATAGGGAGAGGTTCCTGCTGCTGCTGTGAGGGACAGATTAGTGTTTTAAAATCATATCATACTGGTATAGGGAGAGGTTCCTGCTGCTGGTGTGAGGGATAGATTAGTGTTCTAAAATAATCTCACACTGCTATAGGGAGAGATTCCTGGTGCTGGTGTGAGGGATAGATTAGTTTTCTAAAATCATCTCATACTGCTATAGGGAGAGGTTCCTGCTGCTGCTGCTGCTGCTGCTGTGAGGGACATATGTGTGTTCTAAAATATCTCATACTGCTATAGGGAAAGGTTCCTGCTGCTGCTGTGAGGGACATATTAGTGTTCTAAAATCATATCATACTGGTATAGGGAGAGGTTCATTCCTGGTGCTGGTGTGGGGGATAGATTAGCGTTCTAAAATCATCTCATACTGCTATAGGGAGAGGTTCCTGCTGCTGCTGTGAGGGATAGATTAGTGTTCTAAAATCATCTCACACTGCTATAGGGAGAGGTTCCTGCTGTTGCTGTGAGGGACAGATTAGTGTTCTAAAATCATCTCATACTGCTATAGGGAGAGGTTCCTGCTGCTGCTGCGAGGGACAGATTAGTGTTCTAAAATCATCTTATACTGGTATAGGGAGAGGTTCCTTCCTGGCGCTGGTGTGAGGGATAGATTAGCATTCTAAAATCATCTCATACTGCTATAGGGAGAAGTTCCTGCTGCTGCTGTGAGGGACAGATTAGTGTTCTAAAATCATCTCATACTGCTACAGGGAGAGGTTCCTGCTGCTGGTGTGAGGGACAGATTAGTGTTCTAAAATCATATCATACTGGTATAGGGAGAGGTTCCTGCTGCTGGTGTGAGGGACAGATTAGTGTTCTAAAATCATCTCATACTGGTATAGGGAGAGGTTCCTGCTGCTGGTGTGAGGGACAGATTAGTGTTCTAAAATATTCTCATACTGCTATAGGGAGAGGTTCCTGCTGCTGCTGTGAGGGATAGATTAGTGTTCTAAAATCTAAAAATGTTTTATTATATTAATAAATAGTGCCACATAGTACATTTGCACCTTGCTGTGCATTTCTTGCACAAAAAAAGTGTGTCTACATTGTTGTTTTAAAAAAAAATAATGATAATTTATTATTCTTTTTTTTTTTAGTATTAATAGTGCTACACAGTACATTTGCACCTTGCTGTGCATTTCTTGCACAAAATTAAAAAGTGTGTTGACATTGCTGGTTTAAAAAATAATCTAAATTTGTGCTAAATAGTACATTTGCGTCCAGAATGAGGAGAGCGTCAAATAAGGGACGTGGTCGTGGCTGTGGTGCTGCTGGTGTTGGTGGTGTTGGTGAGGCTCCTATTGCAAGGAGAGGACGTGGTCGATCTGTGCCAGCAACACGCACAAGTGAAACACCTTCCTCAGGTGTGAGTAGCTGACAGAACCTTCAACGTTATATGGTAGGCCCGAATGCCGCTCAACGAATGATGAAGCCAGAACAAGTACAGGCGATAGTAGGTTGGGTGGCGGACAATGCCTCTGGGTCCTTCACATTGTCTCTCACCCGGTCCCTTGCTGAAAGCTCAGAGTTGGCACCTGAACTCCATGGCCATCTGTCTTTCACCTCAGCCCCTTGTAAATCAGCCAAGCAGTCTGAGCCCCAAGTCATGCAGCAGTCTCTTTTTGATGACTCTGCTGGTGTGCATTCCGTCGGCCATCCACATAGCCCTGCCGCAGAAGTGGAAGACATTGAGTGCACCGATGCCCAACCACTTCTGTTGCAGGATGAGGACATGGAAACACCACTGCAGCATGTCTCTGATGATGATGACGAAACACAGGTGCCAACTGCTGTGGCTTTCTACAGTGTGCAGACTGACAAGGAGGGCAGTGGTGAAGAGTGGGTGGAAGATGATGTGGAGGATGATGAGGTCCTAGACCTCAGATGGAATGAAGGTCATGCAAGTAATGTGTGCAGTTTAGAGGAAGAGGCACCAGCACAGCAAAAGAGGAAGCAGGTTGCAAAAGTGGAGCGATCGTCCCCTAGACAGTACGCCTGCTACTACCCACTACACCCAGGGACCTAGCACAACAAAGGCAGCTCAAAGGCGTTCCCCGGTGTGGCAATTCTTCAGACAATGTGCAGACGTCAAGACACGAGTGGTTTGCACGCTGTGCAATGAGAACCTGAAGCGAGGCATAAATGTTCTAAACCTTAGCACAACCTGCATGACCAGGCATCTAAATGCAAAGCACAAGCTGCAGTGGAATAAGTACCTCAAAATCCAAGAAAGGTCTCGGGCTCCTCCTGCTTCCTCTTCTGCTGCTGCAGCTCTACAGTGACTGCTGCTGCACCTCTACAGTGACAGTGTCACCTACCACCCAGCAAACAGACGATGTGACAGCAACACCACCATGTCTGCCACCATCCCCAAGCATTTCCACACCATGGTCCCATGAAAGCTTACAGCTGTCCATCTCCCAAACACTGGAGATAAAGAGGAAGTACCCCCCTACCCACCCGCGATCCCTGGCCCTGAATGCCAGCGTTTTAAAATTCCTGGCCTTTGAAATGCTGTCATTCCGTCTGGTGGACACGGACAGTTTTAAAAACCTGCTGGCGGTGGCTGTCCCACAGTACCTGGTTCCCAGCCGCCACTACTTTTCCAGGCAAGCCATCCCTTCCCTGCACAAACAAGTCGGGGACCAGATCAAGTGTGCACTGCGCAATGCCATCTGTGGCAAGGTCCACATAACCACTGATACGTGGACCAGTAAGTACGGGCAGGGACGCTATATCTCGCTAACTGCACACTGGGCAAATGTAGTGGCGGGTAGGCCTGAGGCGGCTAGCAGTTTGGCGCATGACCTTCCACCACCGAGGATTGCAGGGCATTTCTCTTTGCTTCCTGTTGCCTCCTCCTCCTCCTACTCCGCTTCCTCCTCCTCTACCACCTCCTCATCCGGTCAGCGTAACACCTTCAACACCAACTTCAGCACATCCAGGGGGAAACGACAGCAGGCTGTTTTAAAACTGATATGTTTGGGGGATAAACCCCACACTGTGCAGGAGCTGTGGACGGGCATTGAACAACAGACCAATGAGTGGTTGTTGCCACTGAGCCTCAAGCCCGGCCTGGTGTTGTGCGATAATGGGGGAAATCTCGTATTGCTACAGCTCTGGACCTAGCCGGTTTGACGCACATGCCTTGCCTGGCGCTTGTGCTGAATTTGGTGGTGCAGAAATTTCTAAAAAACTACCTGGATATGTCAGAGCTGCTGCAGAAAGTGCGGGCCGTCTGTGCGCGCTTTCTGCGTTCTCACCCTGCTGCTGCTGGCCTGTCTGCGCTGCAGCGGAACTTCGGCCTTCCCGCTTACCACCTCCTATGCGATGTGCTCACAAGGTGGAACTCCACATTGCACATGCTAGAGAGACTGTGCGAGCAGCAGCAGGCAATAGTGGAGTTTCAGCTGCAGCACGCTCGGGTCAGTCATTCTGCGGAACAGCACCACTTCACCACCAAGGAGTGGGCCTCCATGCGAGACCTGTGTACCATATTGCGGCGTTTCGAGTACTCCACCAAGCGTTACTATCCCACTTGTCTCCTTGAAAAAACACTTTGGGCGATGATGGAAGAGGATGTGGTACAGGAGGAGGAAGAAGGGTTATTTCCACGGTTATCAGGCCAGTCATTCACAAGTGGCTCGGAGGGTGGGTTCCTGCACCAGCATAGGCTAGGTAAAAAATGTTCAGGCCAAGGCACAGTTCTGGAGGATGAGGAGAACGAGGATAATGAGGAGGAGGTACCGTGTTCATAGCAGGGTGGCACCCAACGCAGCTCGTGGGCATCACTGGAGCATGGCTGGGGGGATACGGAGGACACAGATGATACACTTCCCACAGAGGACAGCTTGTCTTTGCCTCTGGGCAGCCTGGCACGCATGAGCGACTACATGATGAGTGCCTGCTCAACGACAGCCAAGTTACCCACATTGTAACTTGTTCTGATTACTGGGTGGCCACCCTGCTGGATCCCCGTTACAAGGACAACGTGCCGTCCTTAATTCCCTCACTGGAGCGTGATCGGAAGATGCGCGACTACAAGTGCACGCTGGTTGACGCGCTGCTAAGGGCATTCCCAAATGACACCGGGGGCTCAGTGGAAGCACAAGGCGAAGGCAGAGGAGGAGGAAGAGTTCGCCAACACAGCTGTGGCACCGCCAGCACCTCAGAAGGCAGGGTTAGCATGGCCGAAATGTGGAAAAGCTTTGTCAGCAGCACGCCACCACAAAGAGCACCACCAGCTGATAGGCAACGTCTTAGCAGGAGGCAGCATTTCAGCAACATGGTGGAAAAGTATGTGTGCACACGCCTACACGTACTGACTGATGGGTCTGCCCCATTCAACTTCTGGGTCTCCAAATTGGGCACATAGCCTGAGCCTGCCCTTTATGTCTTGGAGGTGCTGGCCTGCCCTGGAGCCAGTGTATTGTCTGAACGTGTGTTTAGCAAGGCAGGGGGCGTTGTCACAGAAAAGGGCAGCCGCCTATCCAAAGCCAACAGGGACAAGCTAACGTTTATTAAAATGAACCAGGCATGGATCCCACAAGACTTGTCTGTACCTTGTGCAGAATGGACATTTAGACCGGCCTCACACAGCCATTGGTAAACTTTTTTCTTTTTTAATATGTCTCAATATTTTGGAGGCTACCCCAATTAGAAAAAAACAAAAACAAACAGAAAACAGTATTGGCTACCTCCTCCTCCTCCATCGCCACTTCCACATACACCATCACGGTCACCGCCACCTACACCGCCACAGTCACCGCCTCCTCAACCCCCTACTCCACATCCACCTCCATCCACCTCCTCCACCTCCGCCTCCATTTTTTATTTTTTTTTATGTGATTTTAAGTTATTTGCCTATTCACATTTGTTTGCAGGGCACTTGTCCTACTCTTACCCCCATTTTGCTTCCTTCTGCAGCCCTCTAGCCCTTTCCAGGACTTTTTACAGCCATTTTTGTGACCAAAAGTTCGGGTCACCATTGACTTCAATGGGGTTCGGGGTTAAGTTCGGGTCAAGTTCGGTGCCGAACCCGAACTTTTTCGCGAAGTTCTGCAGAACCCGAACATCCAGGTGTTCGCTCAACTCTAGTGGCAATGTGTGTGTGCAATGTATTTTTCCTGCCATCTTAAATTATTTTCTCATTTGGTTTTCTTGACAAATTTTTGATTTTGTCTAAACTGCTTACTGTTAGATGATATTGGATATTGAGTAGTAAAAAGATGTATTTTAGTTATTGTATGCATTGCCACATGTGTTTCAAATATAGGTAGTACTAACATCATAAATGTAGCACTACCCCCCCAGGAGCCGCTTGAATATTGTTGGTTCCTTACTCTGCCTCTTCAACCCCAAGAACAGACCCAATCCCACTGGCACACCTGGATGTAATGTAGTGTATTTAAAGAACACAGGTTATAGTGAACACAGTGAGAGACTTTACTGTGCACTTGCTTAACTACTACCAGCCACCACAGTTATTGCTCAGCAGGTTGGCATGGCTGCGTGGATTGCTGTCATTGTACGTCGGCTGCTTTAAGCGCTATAGGGGTCGTGCACGCGCACCCACATCACGATGCCGAAGCCGATGCATGTGGCTGACGGCCGCGATGTCCGCCGGCCACCCGCGATTGCTCCACAGAGAGACAGAATGGGGATCTGTCAATGTAAACAGACAGATCCCCGTTCTGTCAGGGAAGTAGAGAGAGATCTATTAATCAGGAACAGCGACCTATCTCTACGACCTCCCGGGTAGAGGCCTCCAGCGCCTCTGCTACATCTCCAGAATTCCACCTGACACTACTCCTCCCAGATTGGGCTGACTCAGAGTATTTAAGGAGGCCTGCCCCCTGCCAAACCTGCTTGGGGATTAGTCAGGGCCCCTTAGAATACTCCAGATGGCTCCATCTATCTCCCAGCTCTCTGACCAGAAACCTTCCCCAGGTTTCTAGAAAGAAGTGGGAGGTTCTGGTGACCTCATCTGTTAAGTCCACTCAATCCTCCCTGAGCCTCTCCTCCCAGACCAGGGAGCTGACTAACAGGCTTGACTAAATTTTACCTCACCTGGCAAAACCCTACTAGAAAACGTACCTACTCTATGGGGGCGCTACACTGATCCCCCTAAACATAAAGCTGGTCCCCTGCTTAAAATTTACAAAAATGACTCTTGAGCCTAAGAGCACGAGCATCCCAGAATCAGAAAATGGGAGGGCAAAAAGGGAACAAACTTGGAAGGAAAAGTACAAAACTGTATATAAATAAATATCAGAAATATATCATCTCCATTTTAGTAGTATTTACAATATACAGTTTATCACAATTCCTATTTACAATCCCTGCATCTATTCGCATGCAGCATACTTTACATTTCCTGGGTCGGAGCACCTCCCCCTAAAGGGAAGCCCTCCACCCGCCTAGTTAGCAACAGTTGACGTTTGACTTGATTCTCGACTGATATAGATGAACAGCCGTTCCATCAGGAATCCTAAGAAAAGGGAAACACAACTATCTAAACTAACTAACTGAACAAATAATCCATTAGGAGGGGTTTACGAACCTCCTAATAGAGAATACAGCAATACTTTAACACAGTCCTTTATCTGCCTGTTCTGTCAGTGAGGGGTTAGAAACTCACAGCAGAGCAGAAAAGAGAAACATTATTAGAGGTTCCTTTAAAGTCCCTGGTGAGAAGAGCCCCTCCCATGTTGCAGGCTTCAAAGGAGAAAAACAAACTTAACCCAAGTGTCCTTCCAGTGGGCAAGTTCCTTCCACGGGGGCACAGGGTGCCAGGCTTGTTTGTCCTGCAGCTCAGGGAAAAGTGCACACTCCGCTACTCCTCCGGTAGTCTTTGGAGTGTGCTGCATAGTCTGTTCCACACCACAGTCTTATGCGTAGTAAAGGGGATCCGGCAATCTCACCCAAATATCCCCGCGAACAGAAATAGAATAGCTCCTTGTGGGTTGTCCTGCCTTAATAATCATAACTCAGTCTTTTCGGTTAGCTCTGCCCAGACTCCATTCCTGCTTAAACTCCAGGAATCTCTCCCACTGGCTGCTCCTGGGTCCCCGCAAGGACTTAGGCACATGGAGGTATTCCCAAGTCATGTCATCCTCCCACTCTTCCTGGGAGTTCTCCACAATGTCCATGATCTGGGGTGACACATAAGTGAAATCTAGGCCCCACTCCATAGCAACCCTATGCTGGACTTCTCACTGATACCTGGAGAGGCAGACTCCTCACCTTCTCTCTTCCCGGCCGAACTAGAGTGTCCACTGACTTGATCACATGCTGGCGGTATGTGGCTGCTCTGGTCTGGTTATTGGAGGGCCTATTGTAGAAAAGGTGGCTGCTGATACTGGGAATTCCTGGTGCAGGGCTCGGTTGTAGTGAGGGTCCGGACTCATCCTTTTCCTCGAACCCCTCACTAGCAGACGACAACTTTCCCAGGTGCTCCAGAGACCCCGAACTCTGCTACCAGTCTGGATGACCCCCAGTCTATGACCCTTTCCCCAACATCCCCAACTAACTCCTCCAGGGACTGTCCTCCCTTGCCTTCTTCTCCAGTTCCACTGGGATGGTCATGGGGTAAGTTATAGCTGGCATTTCAGGGACCCTGGATTCCCGCACATTAGTACTCATGGTAACCAGGTCCCTGGCCAAGCCTCGGGCCAGGACAGCCTCCTTCTCTGTTCCCTCGTCCTCCGATTTCGCAGGGGAGTTGCTGAGCCGCAACTCCTTCCCTCCTTTGGGTAGCGACACCAGGCCTGACTCGGCCCTCAGAGGCTTCCGTAGCTGCGGAACACATCTCCCTGGCAGGTCCACTTGGTAGTACTACTAGCCCCTGCTGCATGGACGCCAACTAAGTGAGTGGCTTGTCACAATGGTCGCATCGGGCCCAGGCAGCGATGACCGCGGTCGGAATCCATCAGTCCGGACAGATCAGGCACAGCCACAGACCCCCGTGTCAATCAGGGTCCTCTCTGGCTTATCCGACAACCAAGGTAGCGCTGGCAAGGGACGACTATCTTCCACCATCTTCCTATTCTGCGTGGTGTCTGCTGCAGGCTGCAAGCACTGAGACTCTTCCAGGGCGTGGTGCCGCCCCTACGTTACCAGACAAACTGGTGCCAAAAGTCCTGATAAGCAGGCTTGCAGCATGTCACATAGCTGCAACCCTTGTGTGAAGGATGAAACTTTGCAGGTAAGCTGACTCTTGCAGAACTTGTCCCGACTTGCTGACTTTGCTGGTGGTTGCCGGTAGCAATAGTAATTTGCAGTAGCACACCTGTAACACAGTCTCTCCCCTTGACAACAAGAACAGTCTTATGCATACTTTACTGTAAGCAGGAGTTGGAACAAAGAGTTCAGGATGCCCAGCTTTTGCAGAGCACTGGGCATATTTGTAATCCAGTGAGTAATGTCTGGTATTTTCTAACTGTCCATCCCCAGTGCTGTTTTGGAGCAGCTGGGTAAGCAGATAGCAAAACTATTGGCGGCTCCCGCTGGTTGCAATGGACAACGGCACACTTATTTAGCACAGTTCAAAAGCAGAGCACACGGTCCTTATTCCAGTTAAATCCACATCGGCAATGAAACAAGTCACACATTCCTCTGACTCTTGTGGTTGCTATGGGCAACGGCTGGCAGCCTTACAGGTAATCCTGGACGAGCTCCCAAATGTAGCGGTGTTCTTCCTTGAGAGTGGCTGGTAGTAATGGTTCACCTTATAGCTGCCCTCAATCACACCATATATCACACATTCGGAGACACTGAACAGGCCGGCTCTTGTTTTTGTTGTTTTATTTAGGAAAAATAACTTGGATGGGGATAAGGGATGACTGTGAGATGCCCAAAGAATTATGATATACAAACTCCATATACAGTCCTATATATGCACACTTGCACTGCAGACCATCCCTCTGCAGACTGTTACTCCTCACAACTCTCCAGCACTCAACTTGCTGACCGTTTCTTCTACAGTTCTCTCTCTAACACTGAACTTGCAGATTATCACACTTTCACTTCTCTCCAGCACATCACTTAGTTTCCAGCCTGAAAGGAAATTTATCAAGCTTCTCTACTCCTTCCTCTTCACTGCGGCTAGCACATGGTGAGGCCTACTCTGTATTAGCAGGACCTCAGGAACACCCATTACAGGCCAGGGATCACAGGCCCCTGAATGTGTAGCAAAGTACTTGAGTGCTAGCCAGGCCTTTGATGGACTACAACTCCCAGCCCATCTCTCTTCCAGGTCCCACCAACCTGCTTTTCCTTAGTGACTCTCCTTCCCCTGACTGGCTCCCAATGCCTCCACAGACTGTACACTATTCATCTCCCAGCCTGCTCCAGCACTTTCTCCTCCAGTCCACAGGGACTGTCACTCACCACACCGGTGGATCACTTTAAAGTCTCTCTCCTTGTAGCACCTACGCTGTTCTCCTGTTCCCCTGTGCCACTCCAGGAATCACCACCACTCCTGGCTGCAACCGAACCTCCAGGCCTCAAGGTCACCCCCCCAGATGGGGGCGACCTCCTGAGTAGAGGCCTCCACAGTGCCTCTGCTACATCTCCAGACTTCCACCTGACACTACTCCTCCCAGATTGGGCTAACTTAGAGTATTTAAGGAGGCCTGCCCACTGCCAATCCTGCTTGGGGATTGGTCAGGGCTCCTTAGAATACTCTAGATGGCTCCACCTATCTCCCAGCTCTCTGACCAGAAGCCTTCCTCAGGTTTCTAGAAAGAAGTGGGAGGTTCTGGTGACCCCATCTGTTAAGTCCACTCAATCCTCCCTGAGCCTCTCCTCCCAGCCCAGATCAAAACATTCAGGCCTGCTTTTACACTTAGGCCTGACTAAATTTTACCTCACCTAGCAAAACCCTGCTAGAAAATGTACTTACTCTATGGGGGCGCTACAATAAAAATATGTAGAAGAATACATATCTCGAGAATACAGATCTCAAGTTACTTTATGGTGGTGCACTTGTTGATCTCCTGTAATGAGGTGAACACGGTACATTCAAAAGGGCTTGACAGGCAACCAGTATTGTAATCCTATGGGATAGTGTACACGTGTTTTCACTGCCAGGCAGAGTGTAACAGCATCACAGTTCCATGTAACTAAGGAAGGCGGGCAACAAAGATAATTATAAGTTCTGGCTTAGGAAGGATTGGGCGAGAGCCCGCTCACCAACTGTCCAAAGGCCGCAGGAGACAATACTGTGGTGCCAGTCCTTGCAAGTGCCTGATTGACACCTCCTCACAGGGACATCGCATGCTGATCAGGATGCCTGGGGTGCACTCAAAGTTTTCCTTTAGCTCCGGATGTCCGGCGCCGACTTCCTGGCTGTAACAGACGGAATGCCCAGATCTAAGGCCGCCGCTCCTTGTCCCCATGTTCAGACTCTCTCTCTCCTCATAGTAGCTCTCCTTTTCCCCAGGAAGCCCCTGGGGTAAGATTTCTTCTCTCCAGGAAAGGCTGCTGGATTCTGTAGTTTTCATTGTATAGATTACAATGATGCAGCAGTTGAGGACTCCATTTCCCAGAGTTCTTTGCTGCTCAGGCAGTTCCATCTTGATTTGCATACTTCCTTCTGGCAATGATTTTTTAGGGGAAAGGGCAAAGTGGGCTGTCTTTCCTGTGAACATGTCTGTGAGAAGATAAAGGGAGGGGTGCAATAACTCCTGCAGAGCTGACAAGCTGTGTCTCTGTCAGCTTGCCTGTGTTAATGTATGTCTCAGACTGCAGCACCCACTATACACT
>BLSH010373387.1:359648-380379 GCA_018402905.1 Glandirana rugosa | reverse complement strand
AATGAGTCAGTATGATGTGACATGGGTTTAATTTAAAAGCAGGAAGTAAAGTGTGATTATCTCGAAAGAAAACCACCATAAATTAGTGGTGACCCCACAAATAAAAAACTCGTTATTTACCTTTTTATGGCTTTTAAAACATTTTTTTACGTAAAAAGAAATAAAGACAATATTGTAAAACGTTTAATCATTAAAAAGAAGCATTTAAAACCGGTTTTAAATATGACGATATACAGAAACCATTTTTATTGGGTTTAATCACATATAATAAACCAGAAACACTTTCAATATCTCAGATGTTAGATACCACGGTTAGTGACTTTTAAATAGTGTGGACTAAAATAAAGAAAAATGCATTTTTTTACAAAATTTTCGGTATTTTTCCATTTATTGCTCAAAAAATAAACACCCCAGTGGTGATTAAATACCACCAAAAGAAAGCTCTATTAGTGTGAAATGAAGGACGAAAATTTAATTTGGGTACAGTGTAGTATGACTGAGTAATTGTCATTCAAAATGTGAGAGCACTGAAAGCTGAAAATTGGTCTGGTTAGGAAGGGGGTTTAAGTGCCCAGTTGTCAAGTGGTTAAGGAGTCCCTAAAAATTTGATACAATGGCTTTGAAATGACCAAGTTCAATTCTTTTAGGATCCGTGGGTGGATACCATCTGGTCCAGGTGCTTTATCCACCTTTATTGTGTCTAAATACTTCTGGACCATTTCACTTTTCAGCCATTGTGGATCATTTGGGGCTGTGTCACTATCACCCCCCATCATGGACAAGAGCTCCCCCATACTCTTTTGTATACACAGAGCTGAAGAATGTATTTAATAAGTTTGCCTTCTCTTTGTCCTCAGTCACAAACTCTAGATTATTTTGTAAAGGGCCTACATGCTCAGACCTCACCTTTTTACTATTAATACATTTGAAGAATTTTTTGGGGTTTGTCTTACTATCTTTTGCAATCTGTTGTTCGTTTTGAATTTTTGTGTCCTTGATTTCCTTTTTACATATTCTGTTATATTCTTTGTAACATTTAAAAGATGATAGTGTTCCCTCATTTTTATATTTTTTAAATGCTCTTTTTTGTCATTTATAACATGTTTAACATGTTTAACGTTGGCCGTGATAGATAGGTTTTATTTTTAGCCTTTAAACTTATTGCCCATGGGAATATACTTTACAGTGAGTTTGAGTACAGTTTTTTTGAAAAATTCCCATTTCTGTTCTGTGTTCATCAATGCCAATATTCCCTCCCAGTCTAAGTCCTGGAGAGCAGCCCTCATCCTTGTAAAATTTGCTCTCTTAAAATTAAGTGTTTTTATCTTTCCCATATGTGTTTGTTGCTTGCAGCTTACATTAAATGAAATCATGATCATGGTCATGGTCATGCTCATATCAGTGCCCGCCCCCTCCCCTCCTGCTGCTCTCATATCTAAGATAAAATAAACCTGTCCCCTCTGTCACATAACAATAAGTGTCCCTGTGTCAGTTTTATATTAAAAATATGCTGATCGGTACCTCTCTCTCTCCTCTTTTCCCCTCCTCCCCAGCTGATGTCAGCAGGAGTGCTCGGCCCCGCTCACTATAGCTGTCAGCCAAGCAGAGGAGAGAGCCGAGGAGTCACGTAATCGCCAGGAGCCACTCTGATATAGGGACCGATCGGCATATTTTTTATATAAAATAGACACAGGGACACTTATTGTTATGTGACAGAGAGGATGGGATGATTTGATAGTACTGGGTTAACACAACCACTTTAAGGCTTTATCTGCTATATTAAATTGTATCAAATATAATTTAGATTCGACTTTTATATACAAATTTCTTATACAGATTTAGGTTTCTGCATCCTAGAGTGATAGAAAATATATGTTTAAAGACAAGAGAAAACAAACTATGGCTATAAATACTATTTACACTAATGGGTAGAGATTTTGTGAAATAAGTTGTAACCGTATTTAGCTAGATAAACTTTTTTGGATTCTCTCGTAATCATTAATACAACTTATCCCCCCTCTCCCCATCCAATCTTTCATACTCTCAATAATTCATTATTACTGCTACTTTCAAGTCTAATCTCTATAAATCCATTTCTTTGAATGCTATCATCAACATTGGCTATCTCATCTATTTCAGGTCAATAAGACCAGCCTGAAGGGAGAGTGCAATGCAGCCTGCCTCACTCACTTATCCTGACTTTACATGAGGGCATTGAGAATGAGCCTGAGCTAACCTGTGTGAATGCACAGACTCCTGCCTTCTCCCCATGTCCAAAGGAGGAGGTCATGGGCCAAGGTTCCCGCATCCTGCCCCCCACTGATGCTGCCCCTGGTGTGCCTGTACTGCACAAGCCACAGCTGTTGCCGACTACCCGGATGCCACCTACTGCTGTACCGCCTGGCCCACCAACTGTCCACAACAAACTACTTCAGAGGGTACTTACAGAAGTGAGGAGGCTGGCAAGTGACAACAGGAGGATATCACGGGACATCAGAAGGCTAACCCGGACCCTTCATCTTGTAGCCAGACAACAAGCTGACTTTTGAAATTATGTTGGCCCAGGTAAACCAACAGCAGAACCAGGCAATTGAGAAATTGAGACTCTCTTTGCTGGAAGCAATTTCCCGGCACAATGCTCCATTGTCTGGGTGCTCCTGTACAACATACAGCAGCAGAGAACCCTCTACCTCTGAAAACTGAAGGCTATGTCTTCCTCCGCCCCATCACCCTAGGCAGCTCAGCTTACCTTCTTGTTAAAGTGGATGTAAATACGATTCATGAAATGTGATCTGGGCAAAGTACTAAGTCCCGTGGCTTTCTCGTGCTCTGTTCTTCTGTTATCAGCATGATAATGTCTGAAAATTTCTCTGACATATGTGATAAAACCAGGCTGAAATTTGTGTCTGAGTAGGTGCTTTAAATAGATTAGCAGAAAGCTGCTTTACTAATAGGACAGCGGTTGAAAGTCTCTGCCTATGTGGAGGGCGGTGTGCGCCTTTCCTCCAATCAGCTGTTTCCCAGGGTAATCCAACACTACGCTGCTACTGCTGAATGAGGAAGTGAAAAATCTATCACGATGTGCACTTTCTAAACCAGTGTTTCTCAATCCCAGTCCTCAAGGCCCACCAAAAGGTCATGGTTTCAGGATTTCCATTATTTTACATGATTTGATCAGTTTCACTGCCCTAGTAATTACCACAGCCTTTTCACCTGAGGGAAATCCATCAAACATGACCTGTTGGTGCGCCTTGAGGACTGGAATTGAGAAACACTGTTCTAACAGTACCTAATGCTCAAGACAGCACATATACTATACATGTAAAATGTAGGGAGATTAGTTTAATCGTTGTGTTTTTTCTGAGGCTGTTCACTTCACTGGGTATATGTGAAGGTTTACATCCACTTTCATGACTGTTTATGTTGTGTATATTTTATACGTCTTAACATACGTGGGTTTTTTTCAACTTTTGTTTGTGTAAATAGTTACAAATAATTTTTGGCTAATAAAATAATACCTTAGAGCTTATACCGTATATTGATTATTATGTGTTATTTTACACTCCATCACATATCTGGTTGCTTAATAATAATTCACTATCGCACATGGTAATCAACTTAAATAGTTAAAACAACATTCTTGCCAGTTGGCACCAACAACTTAGTTTAGATTTAGCTAGCTAGATATTATCCACTTGCCGACCGCCGATCGGCATCTGACGGCGGCAAAGTGGCTCGTTCCCGCAAAACGCCGTCATACGACAGCGGCTGCGGGAACGAGTTTAGTGAGCGCGCGCGCGCCGCCGGAGGCGCGCCCGCGCGCTCACTGTGTTCGGGGAGGGCCAGGGAGCAGGTGCGGTGGCTTCGATTGCCGCCGGCTACCCGCGATGGCTCCCCCGGAGCGAAGGAGCGGAGGTCCGTGTATGTAAACACGGACCTCCGCTCTGTGTGAGGGGGAAGGGCTGTGATCACAGCCTTCCTGTACGTGAAGGCTGTGAACACTTCCCTTCCCCAGCTAGGCAAGTCCACATACAGTTAGAACACGCCCAGGGAACATAGTTAACCCTTAGAGCGCCCCCTGCAGGTTAACCCCTTCAATGCCAATGGCATTTACACAGTAATTAGTGCATTTTTATAGCACTGATCGCTGTATAAATGCCAGTGGTCCCAAAAAAGTGTCAAAATGCTCCGACATGTCCGCTGAAATATCGCAGTACCGCTAAAAATCGCAGATCGCCACCATTACTAGTAAAAAATAAAAAAAAATAAAACCCCCAAAAATGAATTCTCATCATCCGTAAACGCGACCACTTTTGCGCAAACCAATCAAATTTTTTTTATATATTTTTTTTGGATTTGTATTTTAGGAAAAAGTAAGAAATTTGGGTTTTTTTGCAAAATTGTTGCTCTTCTTTTGTTTATAGCGGCGATCAGAAATGACGCAGCGGTGATCAAATACCACCAAAAGAAAGCTCTATTTGTGGGAAAAAAAGGACGCAAATTTCGTTTGGGTACAACGTCGCACGACCGCGCAATTGTCAGTTAAAGCGACGCAGCGCCGAATCGCAAAAAGGGCTCCGGTCCTAAAGCTGGAAATCCTTCCGGGGCTGAAGTGGTTGTACTGCCTCACTGACCTTAGTATTCTTTTACTTTTTCCAGATCATTATATGTTGTAGTCCAAAGTTGCAGTAGCGGAAATATAAATAGTATTAGTCATCACGTATTTGTGTCTTAGTGTTCTATACAGCTGTCTGGATTTTATATTTGAAAGGAACATGCATCACTTGAGATTCCCACTGGCCGGCAGTGCCGCGAGGGAGCTTGGAGCTGGCTTCCTTGTCAATCATGAATCCGGGAGCCCGGCTTCCTGATAAGCTGTGAAGGCGGTGTCCCGCTCCCTCAGGGCACCTGGATGCAGTTATCATTATTTGGTATCAACGAGCATGGATAAAAAATGACTCGTATCCAATACTGGTATCGGTGCATCCCTACATACAGGTTTGTAGTTATTCATACATCCTAAAAGATATGTATGGTCAATACGTACCTGTGATGTCTTTGGGTTGTATGATTCTGTCATGATGTTCTGAATCCTCATCCACTCATTCCAGTGGTACTTTTACTAAATTGGCAAATAAAACAAGAGGTATATAAATGAATGGAAATCAATGATGGATGGGGGAGCAAGTGGGCAGTTGAGCAGTTACTCACCTATTTCTGACTCACGGCAAAGCAGTTATAGTCTTTCCTTCCTTGTCGTGGGTGATGGCTTTCTAGAGTGCCAACTTACAAGTACCATGTTGCCAACACTGTGGCCTGGAGATTACATGAATATTTTGGTGGACTGGATATATTAGCAACAAAATCTCCTTGCCACAATGTAGGCAAGGAGGGTGGAAAGAAAAAATATTTTGGTGGTGGGAGCATAGGAGACTCGGAGTCCCAATGTAGGCCTTCATTTTTCTGTGTCTGTATGTACGGTATATTAGCAGCAGACTCAGTATCACCACTGGTGCCACCACCGGTACTACAAGTAGCGGATTAGTAAGCGAGCAAGCAGCCTGGTTGGCATGCTGCATAACAAAACAACCAGAGGGGGGCGTGGCCAGCAGCGGAGGAAGACGGACGCAAGACTCAGAGCTCCGCTCTTCCAGGAGAAGAAAACAGCTCGATACCGAGATTTTCTCCACCACACACAACATCGCTGGTACAACCATCCATCAGAGACATCACCCCTGTCGGAGAGAGACAGCGACACCCTTCTACCCTACCCGAAAGACGGAGAAAGCGGAGAGTGGACCAGAGCACAAGGAGCGGGAGACAAGCCCGGGTAAGCCAATCCACCTCCATCCCGGCACGCTGAGCAAAAAATAAGCCTATAAACCACCACCTCTGGACTGCCTTAATCAGTGCACCCAGCATTACTGCTTTTTGGGAACCGTCGGAGCCCGAGATCAGATTTGAGAGACACTATAAGCCTTTACTAATGCACCGGGCACCATATTGAGGCCTATCCCTTCATATCGCTCAGGCACACCGCTCCTGCATCCGTCCAACACAAAGGTCCTTACCACCACTCTAGCCCTCTCCAGAGACACCTGTCACCCTGCCCCGGTCGGTTACGGGCTTTTATTCCTCCTACACCGTGGGAACACTAACGGGGCCTAGCAGTAGCCGCGAAGCCGGGGACTAAATTTCTGACCTCCCAACAAACTTCTGAGGGGCAATCACATTTAAGAATACCCTCCAACAATCTATTTAACTTTGCAGTACTCATTTTGAACTGACAGCTCAAATAACCCTCACCTCCCACCTCAGTCCCATACACATCTTACCCCTCTTGCTGTCTCTCACCCCAACCAAGGATGGTTGCCTAATTTCAATATTCCTGTGGACAGGAGCTCCATACTCCTCTCACTAGGGACTCATCCCTTGGACAATCAAAATAAACAAACAAATGGGGAAAAATGAACAAATTTCTCAACAAGCCCGCAAAGACTCTACTCCCCAAACATTGGGCAACATCCCAGCAATGTTCAGGATGGCGGGGGGTGAAAATCGTGCAAATTCAGAAATGGAGTGCGAGAATAACACCGGCACAGCCTCAACCCACACAATTACCCCCCCCCCCCCCACCAATTTCTCTGAACCAACCACTTAACCTCGGGGACCTACACGCTGTAGCGGCAGATATAAAAGCCACTCTTACTGCAGCAATTGCAGACCTCAAAGCAGATATCCACGCAGTCTCTACTAGAATTGGAGTGGTCGAACAAACTGCCACGCGCCATACAGCAGCGATCAGGCAATTACAAAGATCAACAGATTCCAACCTCTCCCACATCATAGAAATACATAGACATCTCGAAGACCTAGACAACCGCGGCAGACGCCACAATATACGTATCAGGGGTATCCCCGAATCCGTGGAGCAACATCAAATTGAACAAACAGTCTCCGGCTTGTTCAATGACCTCCTGGAGAGACCAGCAGATTCCCCTATAGAGATGGAAAGAATCCACAGAGCACTAAGACCTAAAGGAAGAGACTCTGACCCTCCTAGAGACATAATTTGCTGTCTGGTTAACTTTCCTCTCAAAGAAGCCATTCTTAGGAAAGCACGTGAACGCAACAGAGTACAATTGAATGGCACGGACATCAAGCTATTCCAGGACCTCTCCAACATTACCCTAAACCACAGAAGAGCTCTAAGACCTTTGCTAGACCAACTCCGAAGTAGAGGTATCCCCTACAGATGGAAATTCCCCTTCTGTTTATCAGCAACATGGAAGGGCCACTCCGCATATCTTCGCACTCCAGACGACCTTCAGGCATTTTGTGAAGCTCTAAACATGCCTCTAGTTGAAGTCCCAGATTGGTACAGCTCATTTTCCATTGCGGACAATTGGATTGAAGTAGCAAGCGACAGCACCCCCAGAGCGCAAAGGCATTTAGATAGAAGACGCAGAAACTCTTCTAATTCCTCATCATTTAATCACAACCGCAGAGACGAGAACCACAGAAGCCCAGGCGCTTCCCCTCCTCGCAGAAGAGACCGCACTGAAGGTTAAATTACCTGCAAAGAACGCAGTAGAGTTTGCTCAATTGCTCGATGTATTTCAACACGGACATGTACTCTTGACAAGGTACCCTACTAAAGTTCAGTGTTTACCCTGGGGATTAAGACATATTTATCCCCCACTTAACCTTCAAAAGAGACTGCCCATATACCCGAGTAAACCACAACCAAATTTTCTACAGTTACTTGTATTGTATTGTTTCTTAACATTTGTTCTCTCTATAGCAATCAGACAGCCTTATGGACTCTTCTCATGATACTACAGAGAAAGTAACAAAAAGTCGTTTATCTTTGAGGTCATGTGAGTGTTTGATGTTCTGCCATATTTTTGCTCATATTATGTATTTCCTAAACGCTGAAATGTTATACTATTGTTGCAAATATCCGGGCTCCCGGCGGGGCTATGTGATTCCGGGCACTGCCTTAGGCGGTCCCGGGAACACCAAGGCCCCGGCGTCGGACTCCATATTCCTTACGGTAAAGTATTATGCACTATTGCCTAAAAAACTCGGAAAACACTTGGACCACAGGTGAAATTCCACAAATAACTGATAGGGAAGCACACCTAGCTCCCCAACATCCTTCTAACTACACCGATTTGCCCCTTTAAATTTAAGGGTATTTTACTAGTTCCCTAGTACACATTTTTCTTTTTAACCCAGCTCCAAATCCACAGGCATGCTTCCAGAAACCTCCGAAACTAGACTTATCCCCCAAACAGAGAGATATCTACTTCTCTCTTGACCATACCGGACTTCCTTCCCCTTCCCCTACTTAAGGAGGAATAGCAGGCCTACACCCTCCTCCGGAAAGAACTATTTACTGTATCACTTTAAACCCCCCCCCCTTCTTCAACTCCACAATACCTCCCTGAGCACTTCATAACCCCACTTCACTTCTCTCCCTCGCCTGTCTACCCCCCTTTTTTTTCCCTTTTTCCCCTTCCCTTTTCTGTACTCGCTCTCTTTTCTTTTTTTTCTCTCTTCTCTCTCTCAACCGGCCTCCTCCCCAGGTCGCCACATCCACTAAAGGAAGCCCACTAAAGGAATCTCAACAGAAACCCTCAAACTAACATACAAACAATCATGTCACAACCTAGTACTCAAATAATGCCTACCAAGTTAAGAATAGTCTCCATCAATGCCAAGGGACTAAACATCCCGGAAAAACGTTCTCTTTTGTTAAGAGAAGGACACAAACTGAAAGCTGACATACTCTTAATACAGGAGACTCACTTTCAGACAAACAAAATTCCAAAGCTAAAAGATAATAGGTTCACCTCTGGATACCACTCATCCAACATGAACTCTAAAACAAAATCCTCATTTCTAAGCACACCCCATTCAAGGTGCAGGACTCCCTCCTAGACCAGGAGGGAAGATTCGTATTCCTGAAGGGCACATTGAAAGGACACCCCATCACAGTCGCCAATATATACGCCCCCAACACCAAACAGGTCCCTTTTTTCCGCCAAATAAGCAATACTCTTCTAGAGTTCAGATCTGGTATATTAATCTTTGGAGGGGACTTTAATGTCCCACTCGATCCACTCCTAGATTCTTCATCAGGTACCTCCGCCCTTCCGTATAGGGCGCTAAAACAAATTAAAACGCAGCTACACAATCTTTTGCTACATGACACATGGAGAACAATTAACCCACAAACAAAGGACTACACATGCTTCTCCCCAATCCATCAAAAGTATTCCAGAATTGACTATATTTTCATAACTCAAAAAGATCTACCTTATCTACACATGGCCACTATAGAACCGATGACATTCTCGGATCACCACCCTATAACGACAGAATTAGTTTTCCCAGAAAAAACACTTAAGACAAAAACTTGGAGACTCAACCCATCTACACTCAAAGACTCTAAAGACAGGGAGGACATTATTTCTTGCCTAAGAAATTACTTTTTAGAAAACGACCTACAAGAAACCCCCAAGTTATATCTATGGGAGGCTCATAAATGTGTGGTTCGAGGTGAACTACTCAAAATAGCAGCTAGAATTAAAAAAAGACAGCAAGAAAAGATTTCAATGCTTTTAACTAAAATCCGTTCACTAGAATCCGCCCACAAACTAAGCCTAGCCTCAACAACACTACAGGAACTTACAAATACTAGAAAACTCCTGATAGAGGAACTCAATCTGCGCACCAAAAGACAATATATTCTTAGAGACAAAATCTTTTATGAACAAGGGAATAAGAGTGGAAGGCTATTAGCCAGGGCGGTACAAAAGAAAAAAAGCAACGACACCATCCACCATATCAAAGATAGCCAAGGTAAGATACACTCATCCAATGAAAAAATTGCACATCAATTTGAAGAATACTACAAAACACTATATAATATCCCCCCTAACCAGGCATATATCTCTAACCCCACAAAGAAAACCCAAGACATACAAGCTTTTCTATCTAAATATGGCCTCTCACCCTTAACTACAGATCAAATAAACAAACTAAAAACACCCATTTCTGAAATCGAATTTGACAGAGCCATCAAAGATATGAAAGTGGGCAAAGCCCCAGGCCCGGACGGGCTACCTCTCCAATACTATAAATCATTTAAAGAGATCCTCACTCCCTATTTTCTCTCCGCTTTTCGCTCAATGGAATCTAGTAACCATCCCCCTCCACATCTTTTAGAGGCTCATATTGCGGTTATACCTAAAGAGGGAAAAGATCCTGCTCTGGTGACCAATTACCGACCCATCTCGCTCATCAATGTAGATGTCAAAATCTTTGCGAAAATCCTGGCCAATCGCTTGATCCCACTTCTTCCTTCTCTTATCTCTTTAGACCAGGTGGGTTTCATCCCCGGCAGAGAGGGGAGAGACAATACAATCAAGGCACTGAATATACACTACTGGATGAACAGAGAGAGGGAGAGAAGACAGGGATTCTTCTTGTCTTTGGACGCTGAGAAGGCGTTCGACAGAGTGGCCTGTGACTATATACAAGCAGTACTCCAAAATATGGGTATGCCTAAAATAATGCTTTCATATATAAACTCACTATACTCAAACCCCACAGCCAGAGTACTAACAAACGGCCACCTGTCGAACACCTTCAGGCTTCAAAATGGCACCAGGCAGGGTTGCCCCCTGTCACCCCTTCTATTTGTCCTCACACTTGAACCTCTTTTAAATAAAATAAGAGCAACCCCAGATATAAAAGGAGTGAGGATCTCTGACCACACCTATAAAGTGGCTGCGTTTGCAGATGACTTACTTCTCTTTCTTTCGGAACCGGTTACAACAATCCCAAATTTATTAAAAATCCTAGACCACTTCCGTCAAATTTCGAATTTTAAAATTAACTATTCAAAATCTTGGGCACTCAATATAACACTGCCCAAAGAAAAACTACATCAATGCCAGACTAACTTCCCCTTCAATTGGGCCAGAGACTCAATAACTTACCTTGGAATCAAGATCCCCCAATCCCTCTCAAATCTCTTTCAGTATAACTTTACCCCTATATTGAGAGAGACAAAAGAGGACCTTAAACGGTGGAACGCCCTAAATGTATCATGGTTTGGAAGGGCTTCCCTTCTTAAAATGATGATACTACCAAAGTTCTTATACTTATTCCAAACTATCCCTATCCACATCCCAAGTTCATTCTTTAAAGAAGCTCGACAAGCCTTCTCATCATTCATCTGGCAACACAAACCTCCAAGAATCAAATATGACAGGTTGACTCTCCCCAAACATAAAGGGGGCATAGCCCTCCCTGATCTTCGCCGCTACTTTCAGGCGGCTCATCTCACCCGCATAGTGGACTGGAATATCCACGAGGCGTGCAAAGATTGGGTCCCACTAGAACATAAAATATTAGCACAAAATCTAAAATCCTCTCCCTGGCTTCATCGGACCCACATCCCTTTAGAAAACAAACTCCACCCATTGGCGGGCCCAACTATAGCATGCTTCCACAGCACTAGTAAAAAAACAAACTCAACACCCTGGCTCAGCCCCCTAACTCCCCTTAGACAGAACCCCGACTTTATGCCGGGCTTGGATAATAATTTCTTGACCAAATGCTGGCCCTACAAAGACATATTAGAAAAACATTTCTTTAGAAACAAAACACTCCAAACATGGGAAGAAATGAATAACATCATTGCCCCCAACTCACTCCCCAAGTGGCCCTATTTGCAGATAATAAATTATCTGAACAAACATGCGAATTCGCCTCACTGGACTAGAGATCTTACTACTCTCGAGGAGTTATGTACCAAAACAACACCCCAGAGACATTTAATATCCACCTTATACACATCCCTATTCGCAGATCAAGATATTTTTCCCGACCACACTTGCTCAGCTTGGGAACATGACCTTGACCTGCAAATAACAGAGGAAGATTGGGAAACTATCTGCCACTACACACACAAAGGCTCACTCAACGTAGCCACACAGGAATGCAATTTCAAAATTCTCTCTAGGTGGTGCAGAACACCCGAACTGATCCATAAATTCACCCCATCTATCCCGAACAGATGTTGGCGTTGCAATTCAGACGACGGCTCCCTCTTCCACATCTGGTGGTCATGCCCAAGCATATCTGAATTCTGGAAGATGGTACATGAACAAATAATTGCAATCACAAAGGAACACATCACTCTCTCCCCTGCAACATTCCTACTCCATCACAACACTATACCAAAACGACGTTATCTTAAATCATTAACTATGTATATGATAAACACCGCCAGACAATGTATCCCTTCTAACTGGATGACACCAAACACCCCTACAAAAGAGGAGTGGTTTCGGAGGTTAACCTACACTGAAAGAATCGAAGAACTAATCAGCATTGCACACGAAGTGCACCCAAAATTTCTAACAACTTGGCACAGATGGCACCTATTCAAATCTGAGCAAGATTAGCACCCTCACCCAGATACTCTGGCTCTCAGTAGATATAGGAACCCGATGACCTGGAGGTTGGAGGCCGGCCTCCTCCCTTTCCCTCTTCACACCTACACCCCTTTACCTTCTCATTTTTCTTTTATTCTCCTCCATCTAATAGTCTTCTTAAATATGCGTACCCTGACACCCTCCCCAAGTTTAACAACTTCTCATACGTACTTATATCCAAACGTGACCACAAAATGTCAACCTAAGCCAAGGATAAATGAATAGCCCTGTTGAGACCCCAATCCAAGCCTATCCCAATTCTATCTTTGTTTAACAGGGAATAAATCTACCAACATATCCTTGCTTGAAACTGTATTACTCAATTTGATTTATTATGTTTACATTGCTATGAGAAGTAAACACCATTGTATCTGACACTCAAACCCTAACGAGTCCAAGACTTGTACTTCTCGGTTTTGTTGATATTTCAAAATGTTGTTATTCAAATCATTTGCATCTGAAAATTTTGTCTTTGTATTCCGATGACTTTTCTCTTTAATAAAAATTTATGGAACAAAAAAAAAAACAACCAATTAACTCCCTTAATGACCAGAGCACTTTTTTTGATACGGCACTGCGTCATTTTAACTGACATTTGCGCGGTCGTGCAATGTTGTACCCAAACAAAATTGACATTTTTGACTTTTTTTCCTACAAATAGAGCTTTCTTTTGGTGGTATTTGATCACCTCTGCGTTTTTTTTTTTTTTTTGAGCTATAAACAAAGAGAAAAATTTTGAAAAAAAAAAACTATTTTTTTTAAACTTTTTGCTATAATACATATCCAAAAAAATAAAAGAATAAAAACAACTTTATTCATCAGTTTAGGCCGATATATATTCTTCTACATATTTTTGGTAAAAAAAATCGCAATAGCCGTATATTGATTGTGTTGTGCAAAAGTTATCGCGTCTACAAACTATGGGAAGAGATTTATGGCATTTTTATTATTATTTTTTTTACTAGTAATGGCGGTAACCCCAGTATATAAAAAAAGTGCAGCGCGAATATATATTGAAATGGAATTCACAATTCATAGAAGTCCATGTAATGAAATAGATATAACGGAAAATTGATAGAAAAAAAAGTCCACCAAAGAACCTTTTCAACGTGTCTTCATAGGAAGATAAGACATATAAAGTGACATGCAGCTGTAGAAAGTTGAAATGTCAAAACTCCAAGAAGAGGGGAAAAAAGGACCACAACCACACCCGGTGAAGCAAATATACAGGCTCCTTACTGGATCAAAGTGACCACCAAATTATAAGTTGGTCAAAACATGCCTCTGGAGATGTATGGTCTCTCCACTACCTCCTATGCTTCATCTCCCATTATATCCGGATTGACTGGCGGAATCCTCCTCTCAGCACCACATATCATATGTGGGATGCAAGAATATGAAGATCATGGTGCAGTACAGTAATAAGAGTTTATTTAAAAAGTTAGATTGCAATTACACCAAATAAGTATATATCACCCATAGAACAGTCAAAGTTGACAGATACGGTGTCCCAGTTCCAAAACTGCTTCCTTTCCCGGCTCATGTGCGTCTTCCAATCATAGGGAAACAGCATGATGGTGTTGCCGTCTTAGGCCACATCTACACGTTTCGTAATCAGCGCACATTGTCTGGGCAGGCCAAGACAAGCGTCATCATACACAGCATATATATAGAGCCGAGTCGCCATATTAACTTATGGCATACATACAGAACGAGCCATATTGGACATGGTATAATCACAACCAGACCGAACGGCTGGAATAACACAATATTAACTCCTTATAACATATCCAAAGTAAGCTTATGACGGCCACCACAGACACATTAAAAGATAAAGAAAAAGGATAGTAAAAATGATTAAAAATCAACCACTGGAAATAATATGAATATCTAAGGCTTATCCATTGTATACTAATTGCAAGAACCACAATTTTATACTTCTTAGTGGCACCCATACAGCCAATGGGAGTTTAACATTCCCCATGGATAAATAATGTATATGACTACATAAAAATGTGATATATGTAAGAAACTTTAAAAACTTATTCAGAACAGGAAGTCCATTTAAGGAGTAAAGAACAACGCCATCTAGCGTTAATTTATAATGATAGCGCTCTGAATACAATTAAAATGCACATATTGAGCACGGGAAGTAAGAATTTTTGCACTCAAGGACACCATTTACAAATATAAATTAAAAATAAATCCATTATGCATTATTAATAAAACAATTTGTGTCCAAGTCAATATTCAAGCCAAAAGGGACATAAGACCGTACATCAGAAATTCATTGGGTTTCTAGGCGTGAAATGGCCCTAACCATATTTGTCCCTCTCCAATGTGGAGAGACTTTATCTGTGGCAAAGAAGGAAGTGCCAGCTAAACTTCTATTATGGTATTTAGCATAGTGCCTAGATAGATTGTGTTTCCTAAATCCTCGTTTATTATTGCCTACATGTTATGATAAGCGTACATGTTTCTCTTTTGGTATGACCTTATATGACCTGTATTGTTTAGAACATGGACATTGGATCATGTATACTATATATTGTGTGGAGCAGGTCATAAAACAGTTAATATTGAAGGTTTGTCCAGTTCGTGTGGACTGGAAAGAAGTGCATTTCCTCCCTTTAACCGTATTAATATGGCATATACTACACCTTCTACACGGGAAAAAAACATTTGTGGTCTGGAAGAAGGAGATCTTTTTTGGGGGGTCTATAACATTGGGAGCCACCCTATGTCTTGGAGAAGGAGCACCCCTATATATAACAGAGGGGTGCTCTGGAATCTCAGATCCAAGAACCCTATCATTCCTAAGAATTCCCCAATGTTTCTGAAGGATCCTTTTGATAGAGTAATGCTGTGATGAGTAGCTGGTAATCATAGACCAGCTAAAACAATTATCCCGCATAGTCTGAAAACTGGATTTTCAAAAAATGTCCCACTCCACCAGCCCAGCTACCCTGCCATCTCACTCCCCGTGGAGGATTAAAGATCCAGCGAGGACCTCCATGCGTGCACAATTAACTTCTTCACTCACCTGTATCAGCAGCTAGGTCCATGGGGTCTCCGTGTCGCAGGTTTGGTCCCAAATCCTGAGGGGCACCGACAACTAGGGAGGGAATCAAAACACCAACTCCCTCACTACCAGAGGACTCATCACCCATGCCCAGTACCACCTTCTTGCTGGCTGACTGCTATAGCATTCCCACCAGTTATAATTACCCTTAGCAACCACATGTTAGATGTGATTTCCTACCAACTCCTCTGTATGGCTAACCCTTCCTTGGTGGCTCTCTATCTTCTCCCCTTCACCCCTATGTGTGTGACACAGGCCCTGTTCCATGTACCTTCATGCACCCATTTGATAGACTTCACACTAGACATTTAACAGTTGATGAAACTTTACTGAACATTCAGTGGTACAGTCCAATGGCACAGCTTACCTGTACAAAGTTTAACCATAACTACCTAATGCAGGCTGCACAGGTTCATACATTCCCCAAGGTAACAAGTCCATTGCTGGTGGTTTTCTGGCTCCAGGTGAGATCCCATACGGGTGACCCAGTAACGGGGACCCGGCGTTCCAACTGGACTTCATCACTCAGCAGACCCTCCTCAGAGTTCCCCTGTGGACCCCTCTCCTCTGTCCTGAGCCCTCCCCCTGTGTTTATCAGTACACAACAGGAGCAGGACCCAGAAAAGTCTGGGAAAGAGTCTAGGCACAGTTAACCCCTTCCCATACCTGGCAGCTTGACTACTAACTACATACAGTAGCTACACAGTGCAATTAATACAACGACAGAAATACATTCAAGGGCATCCTGTAAGCACCTGCTTACATACACCATACTGGAACTCTCCCTATTGTGGATGCTGTTATGACAAACATTTAGTATAATCAGCAAAATCCATCAGATATTTTGTCAGCACTAATATAGTGTACTGATGAAATACTCTAAAGTCTAGGACAGCCTTTCCTAATGTTTTTACCCATGAGGAATCCTCAAATAATTTTCACATCTCAGGGAGCCCCTACCCTACAGTAGGGGAGGAGATTCCCCCTGCCCCTCTTACAGTGGGGGTCCGAATTTCCCCTTTACAGACTGCTAAAAAGATCTGCCAAGTGGCATTGAACCTGGAATGATGCAGGTACAATCAGAGGTGAGGTAAATCAGCCTAAGTTCAAGTAACCCCTTGCAACTTCTGAAGGAACCCTGGTTCAGAATGGCTAGGCTACGAGATGTTGCTGTCAGGCCATGAGGTGGAATGTTGGTGTTGGGTGGATGTTTCCATTCAGCTCTATTCATATTTGTAGGTGTTATAGGGAGGCATGAACATGTAAGCTGTTAAAAAAGTGTGGTGCATTTGCAGTAATGGACTATACATTACATAGTACTGTGTACTCAGTACATAATTTGTATTGTATTATACACTCACTTGCCACTTTATTAGGTACACCTGTTCAATTGCTTGGTAACACAAATTGCTAATCAACCTATCACATGGCAGCAACTTAATGCATTTAGGCATCTAGATGTGGTGAAGACTACTTGTTGAGTTTCAAACCGAGTATCAGAATGGGGAAGAAAGTATTTAATAAACTGTTGATCTACTGGGATTTTCACACACAACCATCTCTAGGGTTTACAGAGAATGGTCCGAAAAAGAGAAAATATCCAGTGAGCGGCAGTTGTGTGGACAAAAATGCCTTGTTAATGTCAGAGGAGAATGGGCAGACTGGTTCGGGATGATACAAAAGCAACAATAACTCAAATAACCACTCATTATAGCCAAGGTATGCTGAATACCATTTCTGAGCACACAACACATCGAACCTTGAAGCTGATGGGCTACAGCAGCAGAAGACCACACCGGGTGCCACTCCTGTCAGCTGAGAACAGGAAACTGAGGCTACAGTTCGCACATGCTCACCAAAATTGGACAATAGAAGATTGGAAAAACATTGCCTGGTCTGATGAGTCTCGATTTCATCTGAGACATTCAGATGGTAGGGTCAGAATGGTAGGGTCAGAAGTTGGCGTAAACAACATGAAAGAATGGATCCATTCTGCCTTGTATCAAAGGTTCAGGCTGGTGGTGTAATGGTGTGGGGGATATTTTCTTGGCACACTTTGGGCCCCTTGCATCGTTTAAACGCCACGGCCTACCTGAGTATTGTTGCTGACCATGTCCATCCCTTTATGACTACAGTGTACCCATCTTCTGATGGCGACTTCCAACAGGATAATTCACCGTGTCACAAGGCTCAAATCATCTCACTACTGGTTTCTTGAGCATGGCAATTGAGTTAACTGTACTCCAATGGCCTCCACAATCACCAGATCTCAATCAAATGGAACACCTTTGGGATGTGGTGGAATGGGAAATTCGCATCATGGATGTACAGCCAACAAATCTGCAGCAACTGTGTGATGCTATCATGTCAATATGGACCAAAATCTCTGAGGAATGTTTCCCAAACCTTGTCAAATCTTTGCCACAAAGAATTAAGTCAGTTCTGAAAGAAAAAGGGGGTCCAACCCCGTACCAGCAAGGTGTACTTAATACTTAGTACTTAATAAAGCGGCCAGTGAGTGTATATCATAATATAAGTTATATGATATTATGTCCTATAGACTCAAGTAATATACAGTTTGTGACACAGGAGATGTAAAAAAAAACCCAATGCATTATATGGAAAGTCTCATATGCAATGTTCTGTAAATAGTGATGGAAAAGTGAGCTTGTTCCTTGAATGAAAAAAAAAGCAGAACTGAAATTAAGATGTGCGAACAAGAAACAGAATAGACAAGCAGCATGTGAACTGCTTGCCCCATTCATTATTAAAGTGATTCTAAAGATTATAATTTAAAAAAACATGTTATACATACCTGATCTGTGAATTGGTTTTGCACAACGCAGCCCTGATCCTCTTCTTTTTGGGTCCCCCGTCGGCTGTCCTGGCTCCTCCCCCCTGCCGAGTGCCCCATAGCAAGCACTCAAGCAGGCTCGATCCTGAGCCCCCCATTCTCTCCTCATTGGTTCACTGGCTGTGAGTGACTGCTGTGTGAACCATTGAATAATGACAGACACGGGAGAGATGCTCATCATGCACATCTTTGGATTGAGATGGGGCTCAGGCAAGTATGGGGGGGGGCTGCACCCAGAACATTTTTTACCTTAATGCATAGAATGCATAAAAGTAAAAAAAAAACATTCTGACTTTAGAATCACTTTAAGACTGGAGATAATTCTCTGGATGGTTGAGGGGTTGTCAAATATATATAAAACCATTGAAGGTCATTGGGTTTTGCTAAAAAAATGATTACTGGTTGTGTTAACTTATCTGAGAAACAAGAGGAGACATTTCACTGATGCCATATATTTGGTTCTGCCAAGTGACAATGGCCCCAGCCCTTTGCAGGTATTCTCATGTGTGAGGTCAATTCACCACTGCTCAAGGAATCCATACATTCTCTAGTCTAGAGGAACCCTAGTGGAGAATGCCTGCTATAGAACATAACTTACTCATTAGCCGCGTGCAGGGAACAGTGTCAAATGCTTTAGCAATATTCAAGCATACTATGTCCACAGCTACTGAATTGTTCAAGTTTTTCCTAATCCCTCATAGAAAGTTGATTTGTTTACCAACATCACATTGCATATATCCATGCTGGCTATCCCTTGTGATATTGTTTTCTAGCACACATACTTGTTGATTTATTTAACAGTAGTCGTATCTATATTATTTTAGAATGTTTGCTTAAAGCAGAACTATAGGCAAAACTTTTTTTTTTTCATTTTGGACAGAGCAAGGGAGGGTTATAAACCCTTTCACATTTTTTCACCATCTGTGTCCCATTGCAGAGTTTTCCCTTCACTTCCTGTCCCATAGCCAAACAGGAAGTGAGATAAAATCTCTGCTAATTAAGGGGATTTTTTGGAGACCCCCAGGTCACTGGAACTAGTGTCCCCATTGGATGATTTTCCCTCTATTACCTTTTTGGGTACAACCCATAATTTGGGATTTTCTTTTATTTTCACTTTCAATGATAATGGTACACAGGACAAATAGAGAGGGTGAATCTCCCTAACGATGGTACAGACAGCAACAAAAAACTGACAGGTGCCCTAATCCCTGTTCAATCTATCTAAACTAAAAAAAAAAAAAAAGTTTTGCCTTTAGTTATACTTTAATTGATTGGTGGTAGTTCTGGTTAGTTCTGACATGGACATTGCATAGATATAAAAGTCTCTACAAGTGTCAAGGACACTCTGCAGAGTGAAGAACTTCTGTGAAGGGTGCATAGACATTGCACAGGAAAGACTATTTCTGAAGGAAGAATGGACAATGTATAGCATAGGAAGCCCCCAAGGGGTCTTGGATACTGCAGGGGAAAGCATATCTCTGAAGGGGTCATAGACACTGCAGAGGTAGAGATGTCTCTGAAGGGCTCATAGACAGTGCAAAAAAAGAAGGTTTCTCAACAGGGCATGGATACTGCAGATGGAGGAATATCTGTGAAGGAGGCCTGAACAGTGCAGAGGGAGAAATGTCAGTGAAGAGGGCATGGACACTGCAAAGTGAGTAATGTCAATGAAGGTGACATGGGCACTGTAGAGAGAGGAATGTCTATGAAGGGGACATGGGCACTGTACAGGGAGTAATGTCAGTGAAGGCATCAGGGACACTGTACAGGGAGGAATGACTGAAGGGGTCATGGATAGAGTTGAGCGAACCTCTGGAAGTTCGGGTTCTGCTGGTCCGTCCGAACTTCGGGACAAAGTCCGGGTCCGGGTCCGGACGGAACCCGAACGATCGCACGGACAACGAACCCCATTGAAATCAATGGGGACCCGAACTTTTATGCACAAAAATGGCTGTAACAAAGTCCTGGAAAGCCCTAGAGGGCTGCAAAAGGAAGTAAAATGGGGGTAAGGGTAGGGCAAGTGCCCTACAAAAAAATGGGGACAGGGAAATAACTGTAAATATTTTTAAAAAAATAAAAACATAAAAAAAGCAAAAATGGAGGTGAATGTGGATCATCTTCAAACTGTGTCTGAAAAGTATTAATTAATGGTAGAAGCCATATAACTGTTCTAAAATCATCTTCAAACTAGGGCAAGTGCCCTACAAATAAATGGGGATAGGGAAAATAAATTAAAATCAAGTAAAAAAATGGGAAGGGGGGTGGATGTGGAGTAGGAGC